>CM056049.1:562498013-563053903 GCA_029574335.1 Rana kukunoris | reverse complement strand
GAATTGATCAGGCAGACCGTTCTCCTCAAAGCAGCCAAAGGTACTCTTGGTTCACCCGATCAAACGCCTTAGCCTGATCCAATGCAAGCAGATACCGCTCGCTGCATCAGCCCTGCACCTTTCCACAGCCTCCCGGACGCTCAGACGGCACTAAAAGTGCCCCGGCCAGGAATTGTGCAGTGCTGAAGGGAGACAGCATCCTGCCCGCCAAAGCAGACAGACGTGTAAACAAGTCTTTGCCAGTATCTTCCTATCTGTGGTAAGAAGGGCGATCGACGCCAATTCTCCACCACAGACGGATCTTCCCTTTGACAGTAGGATCAGAGCTGACCTTCTCATTGAGGGAGCAGCAGGCCATAGGCCAAACATTTCACTAAACACGTCCCTCAGATGAGGAGCCAAGAGGCTCTTAAAGGTTTTGTAGAACTCGGGACCCGTGAGCCCATCGGGCCCAGGTGACTTTTTAGAAGCTAAAGAGCTAATAGCCTGCTCAACTTCAGCTACCGAGATCTCTTCTGTCAGAGAGTCAGGAAGGTCAGACCCCACTTTCCAGCGGGGTCTCATCAAGGAATTCCCTGACTTTCTCCATGTCTAGAGGCCGCTTCTTCAGGAGGTCCGAAAAGTGGTCTCTGACGACACCCAGGATCCCCGATCTGGACCGAACCAGAGATCCTGAGGCATCCTTCAGGCCATGTACGACCTTCGACCTCGCCACCATCACCACAGCTCCTGTAGGGATCAGGAGAGATAAACCTCCCATAATCCCTCTCAAAAACCAGGGAGGCGCAGACGGTCGTACTGACACTCCTTCTCTGCGCCTTCAGAACCGGATATCTGTTCCTGAGAGCCCCCAGAGGACACCAGCGGTCAAGCTGCCTGCGTAGTCTCTGGTAAGCCTGGTACTTGGAAGCTGCCCTGTACCCAGAGATTTTCCCGGAAAAAGTCGCCAGACCTCTTTTTAACTACTTCCCACCACTCAAGGCGGGAGCAGTTGCCCTCAAGGAGCGAGGTCTGGCCCAGGAAAAAACCTCATAGGCTTCCCTAACCTCAGATCCTCCAGTAGCGACCCATTCAGGCGCCACAAACCCCTCCCTTTCTGAGGAGTTGTCAGCGACATTCAGGGCCACAGATACCATACAGTGATCGGAGAACTCTACCGACTGCAGCTCAGGAGCCGAGCAGACAGAGTCCTCCTTTAAAAAAAACCTATCTAATCTACTCTTACTACTACCTCGGGAAAATGTGAAACCAGTGAGGTTGGGAGGTGACGAACGTGCACATCCACCAACCTGGCCTCCCTCACTACGTTATTCAAAAAAATACTATCATATCCCAGAGGGTGGCGGCACCTGCCCGTCTTTGGGCCTAGTGATCATATGAAATCGCCACCAAAAATCACCTGCTGGGACGTAAAAAGATAAGGCTTAACCGCCGTAAGGAGGCTCCTCCTCTCCCCCTCCTAGTTTGAGGCCCATAAAAATTTATGACCGGAGGAATTGCCCCCTCACGACAGCGTCCACCACCAGACATCTACCGATCTCCACTTCAATCACTCGCCGGCAAGCCACCGGACCAGTCTTAAAAAGGACCGCAACCCCACTGCAGGGCTCGGCCGCAAGAGACCAGAGGGAGGGCCCACATCTCCACTCTCCCTCTTTGCTAGATGCATCTCTGCCACAGATGCCAGCCAGGTCTCCTGCAAAAACAAAATGTCAGCTTCAACACGGCTGAGAAAAATCGAAGGCCATAAAACGAGCTCCCGCAGAACGAATACTTGCGACATTAATGGTCGCAAGCCGTATTGGAGAGGGTACCGCCATCAGAATGATTGAAAGTGGTCATGTTCTCCTTCATACTACAAACACAAAAACATATTTACATATCTACACTTCCTCCTCCTCTGAGCCCGAGGAGGAGGAGAAGATACCAAACGGGTTCCCCAGGGACACCCCACTTCGTGCCCCTGGGGAACCCCACCCTTCACTGGGGACTTCCCGCCCCCAGATCTGGCAGCCTTCCCCTTCTTCTTTTTGCGTCTCACCTGCTCCCACTCCTGCCACACTCTCCGAGATGACTACACCACCCCCCTCCTCGGACCCGCTGCTCGAGATTTCCCTCTTGGATGAGGCTCGAGCAGCTTCCATCTCCATGGCCACAGGGCCAGAGGAGACTCTGGTCCAGAAGGGGGGGAATGGAAGAGGCAGGAGGGGGGCCAGAGACAGGGGAGAGGACAGGGGGGGGACCAGACTTAGCTGGACGGGAAGAAGAAGGGGAAGGGGGGGGACGGGACTTGGAGGGGGGGACGACGAGGGGGGGGGTACGAGGAGGGGAAGATGAGGGAGGAGGGCATGGGGAAACAGATGGAGGGCCAGGTGGAGGGGAGGGGAAATGGTGAGGAGGGGGAGAGGGAAGGGGGATGGGGATCGGCCCTGCAACATTAGGAGAGGAAGGCCCTGGCCCCGGACCCTCAGGCCCGGGACCCCCAGGCCTCCCCGACTCCTCCCCACCGGCTCCGCCCTCCGGAGGATCGGGAGCCTCCTGGCCAACCGAGCCCGTGTCCCCCGGGGGGGAGCCCCACGCCCACGAAGCCTGCTCCGCCTTCTTTGAGGCAATGGGCCTGTTGGTCCCTCCGGAGTAGTACTAGGGGCTCCAGGATCCCCACCCCCCCGGCCATCACTCGCCGGGGGGGCTTCGGCCGCTCCCGGCCCGGGAGGTCCCCCCCCTGAGGAAGAAAACCCCGATATGCTTTGGGACACCTGCTAAATGGGTGCCCCATCTCACCACACAAGTTGCAGCATATCTTCCCACATGACTCGGACTGGTGGCCAAACTCGTGGCACCGGCCACATCTGACCACCGTGCAGTCCGAGCTCATGTGGGTCGGGCTGCCGCACTTGAAGCAACGACGGGGCTGTCCCGGGTAGAACGCCAGGATCCGGTCTCTGCCTAGAAAGGCGCTGCCAGGGAGGTGGGCAACACTGTTTGCCCTCCCTCTTGAGCCGGATCCTGGTCAACCAAGCCCCGGTCCAGACCCCGCGCTCATCAAGGTTCTTCCTCAGGGGGGTCTGCAACTGCCCGTACCTCCCGAGCCAGGTGGCAATGTCCTCCGGAGGGAGCGACTCATTCCTCACCAGGATGGTGATGTTCTTAACCTCCTCCTGCCTGGAGATGGAATGAGCCTGTACCTCTTCCAAGGGTCAACGCCCCTCACCAACCCAAAGCCGGTGATAAAGCGTTCCCATACACACGGGAGTGACAAAACTTATATCAAACTCCCGTGTGTTGGTGGGATGGATGACAGCAAAAAGGTCATCCACCCCAAAACCCAAGGAGAGTACCAGGCCCACCACCTCACCTCGAGCGGGGCAGGGGTCCGGACCCTCGTACCGAAGCTGGACAACATTCCTACGCCTCCTCTCTGGACCACCTGTACCCCTCGTCCACGCCGACCCCTGCGCCTCTCCTGGTCAGCAGGGGGGGCGCGGAAATTCTGGGCGCCAAACCGCTGTACAGGTGGTCCAGAGGGGCACGAGAGCCCAACACCTGGGCGAAAGAGCGACCCCCCTTTAGGGCAGACAATAAGTTGGCCTCCGGAGACCCCCGAAAGATGTTCTCCGGAAGTGGGGCACCCCCCTCAGCACCCCCAGAAGTGGGGGGGGACGGGGGGGCCCCCATCCCTGCCGGTGGTGTTGCACCCACCCCCCGCTGATATACCACTGACCCACCACCTTTGGCCTGACTACAGGCTCCCCCCCCCCCGGGACCACAGCAGAGGGGGGTACCACCCCCACCAAACTCCCCACCCAGACCCCTCCGCGACCACACCAGCCCCTTGGGACTCCACCTGTACTGGGGGGGAGCCCCCCTGGGACCCCTCCAACTGCCGGATATAATCATATGCTATACAGTCCACTGGGAGGGGGTCCCACCTGACTTTCCCCCCACCCCGCCTGTGCTGCAGGGAGCCCCTCGGGGCCTGTGGCAGTGTCCATGGGGACCTGGGGGGGTGGCAGCTTACCGTCCAATTTACCGTCCCTCACCGTCTCTGTCCATCTCCTGCCGGGGGTGCCTGGAGGTGCCTGCTGCAGCGTCCGGGGCTGGGCACCCCTGCACCCCCGGCCTCTCATCCCCCAGGTCCCCTGAGCCCCCACCGACCACCGCAAAACTCGCGGGGGGGCACTTCCGGTCGCGGGACGGGCACTTCCGGTTCGGTCCGGTCACTTCCGGTTCCGGTCTGGTCACTTCCGGTTCCGGCTGGGGCACTTCCGGTTCCGGCTGGGGCACTTCCGGTTCTTGGGCGGTCACTTCCGGGTCCCGGTCTACTCACCCCCAACAGCCGGCGCCATCTTGGCCACACTGCACACAAGCTGTTTACCTCCAGATGACCGCAGCACATTGCCTCCACCATGTGTCTGCCTCTCTCCCGATGACATAGCAGCCGCAGGAGCAGTCCCTGGCCTTTCCATGGCCAGATCCTCCCGCTCCACTGCAAGCTGAGGGGTCATGGAAGCCGACACATGGCGGGCTTCAGCTGTGGCAGTGCGACCATCCTGGGGGAGCCTGGGTATGCTGACCTGAAGATGGCGGGGGGGTACCGCCCGGCGGCACCTGGGCCCGGCGACCTCCTGGATCACTGGACTCCCCGGACTTCGCCAACCCCCCCAGTCCCTTCCACGGACCGAGGGATCGGCTCCCGGGAACCCTCCCCAGGTTTTATGGCCATACTGGGCCCTGCACCACCGCACTCCGCCCCCCCCCCACTGCACCCAGGCTCCCCTGACTCTCCTGGCTGTTTGGGGGGTTGGGACCCCTTCTTAGACCGCCCGCTCCTCCTCGCTGCCTGGCTCCCTTCCCGGTTGGCCTGCTGGAGGGTCCTCCGGAGCTCCTCTAGGAAGTTCACCTCTCCAGCCCCACGTTGGCAAAAGCCCCCCAGGTATTCCCATATTTCTTTTACTTCTAGTCCTAGGGTGGTGATGGCCCCCTTGAATTCAGATCTCTTATTACTGGAGCACCTGTCCCTCTTTTCCCTCAGGCCTGCGAGAGTAGTCATCTTTTCCACGCAGGCCTGAGATATCCTCACCAGCAGGGATTTGATTTTATCCCGCCTCCTCCTGGTTCTTGCCTCATTCTCACCTGGCTGAGGGGCTGTCCAGTCTGAGAGACCCTCCTGGGTCTCCAGGAAGAGACGGTCCTCCCTGCTGATGGTGGTGGCGGTGGTCTGGCTGGAGGGCAGGTGCTGTTGACTCCTCCGGAGGCCGGAAGCCGGTCCACCTCCGGGGCTGAGGGAGGCCATCCCACCCCTCTTCCGGGCAGGGGCTGGGGGCTGGAGGCTGGTCCTGGTAGGCTGGAACACAGGAGCTCTGGAAGACAGGTCTTCTCTCCTCTCCAGCAGGAAGCAGAATGAGCTCTGTGGGAGGAGCCGGAACTACTGCCAGTGGGAGGAGCTGCACTGAGACCGAGGAGGGGTAATTTTTTATTTATAAAACTACGACCAAAAGGTTAACAAATATATAAAATAAACAAAATAACTAAATAAACCAAATAACACAAAAACAAACAATAAAACACAAACCATCAAATCACCGACCTCCACCCACCAAGAAATAACTATAAAGAAAAAAAAAAAAAAAAAATAGCACCAGAACAGGTATTTACAACAGGCTCACTGGTACAAGAGAAAGTCTTTATAGTCCATCAGAAAAGCTTGCCCAGATCATTGCCAAAAAAAACACCACTTAAAACGGCTCACTGGTACAGTAGGGAGATATTAAAGTCCATAGAAACCACTACTGTCCAGATCATCGCCAACCCACAACACACCCCACCATCACAACAACAAATACCTACAACCCCACGTATGAGCAAGAACATGATAGTCAGACATGTCTGTAGCCTTATTTCAAAAAAAATACCATAAACAAAATCTAAGGGGTGAAAAAGGATAGATGCCCCTACCCATGGAGAGGGGCAGAGCCGTGACCTAAGGGGGCTGGAAGAGGAACCCCCTCCATAAATGGGCACACCTCTCAGGCCCGACCCTGCTCCTTTCCAGATCCCGCACCTTCACCAACTCCCGAAAGATACCGCCCACCACCTCATGCACAGGCAGGATTTTGTCCCTAGTGGACACCAAACACCGAGCGTGCCAAGTGTAATAAAGCACAACTAGGCTGACTAAATAAAGTGACGATAACTCAAATCCCCTGCGGACCCCAAAATCACCATACACTCGCTCAGCATAGGTCAGGGCCGGAAGGCGGGGGTAGCCAATGGCACCCCCTACCTTCGTAAGAACCTCCATGTTGAAGGGACATTGGACCAGAAAATGGTCCATGGTCTCCAATGTCCCACCACATTCCTGACGGGGGCAGTCCCTGTCCCCCAGGTTCCTGTATTTGAGATTCGCACGGACATAGAGTCGTCCATGGAACGACCTCCATGCGAGATCCCAAAACTTACTTGGAATTCTAGAAGAATTCAAGAGGGCTAGCCCCTCCGTGAGGACCCTCTCAGGGCAGTCCCTCAAAGACAGGGGCTTCAAAATGTCCGAGGCCATGACCCTCAGGTACAGCTCCCCCGCCGACCCAAAGAGCCCACCTCCAGGGCAGTTATCCGCCACTGCCTCAGTACCTTTAATGCCAGGGGGACATAGGAAGGGAGATACCCATGCGATCTCCTCAGATCGCCGGGCCTCCCCCCCTCCCCCCACTGCCTCCAAAGAACAGCAAGAGCCAGTCCTTGCATGAACACTCCCACCAGGAAAGGCTCGTCCACAAATATGGACTGCAAATTGTATTTAACAAAGATGGTGACAAAGAACACCACCGGTTGACCATGTCCAACCCACCTTGCCGTCGCTGGCGGTATGTGACCTCCCTCTTGATCAGGTTCAGTCTGCTTCCCCACAACAGCAGGAAGAACAGACCATAGACCCGAGCATAGAGAGATGCTGGCAAAAGACACACATAGCTTACAAAGAGAAACTCAGGCAATAAGTACGTCTTGACCAAGCTTACCCTTTCCCTCAGGGAAAGTTTCCAACCTTTCCAGGCCTTCACCTTCCGAGTGGCACTCACCAGCCTGCGCTCCCAGTTTAGCTTGGGATAATCACCCGGGCGAAATGAATGCCAAGAACTCGAATCTCTGGTACGGGCGTGGGGAACACGTCCGGAAGGGGGAACTGCTCCCCCTCCTTCCCCAACCAGAAAACTTCACTCTTGTCCCAATTGACCAGCGAGCCTGACGCCTCAGAGTAGCACCCGATCTGGGACTCCACATAATGGGACCTCCTCACGACCAGATACCACCACCGAGACGTCGTCCGCATAGGCCACAACCCTCACCGCCGAAACCGGACCCCCCGACAGGTCCCACCGGAACCCCCCCCAGACGCCCGCAGTCTAGCCTCCTTACGAAGGGGTCGACCGCAAAGATGTACAGGAGGGGGCTCAGCGGGCACCCCTGCCGGACGCCAGAGTCCACGGCAAAGGCCCGGCCCACCCAACCGTTGACAAGAGGGAAGCTCTCAGCTCCCCTATACAATACCTGCAGCCAATCAACGAATTGATCAGGCAGACCGTATCTCCTCAGAAGCAGCCAAAGGTACTCGTGGTTCACCCGATCAAACGCCTTAGCCTGATCCAATGCAAGCAGATACCGCTCGCTGCCATCAGCCCTGCACCTTTCCACAGCCTCCCGGACGCTCAGGACGGCACTAAAAGTGCCCCGGCCAGGAATTGTGCAGTGCTGAGAGGGAGACAGCATCCTGCCCGCCAAAGCAGACAGACGTGTAAACAAGATCTTTGCCAGTATCTTCCTATCTGTGGTAAGAAGGGCGATCGGACACGCCAATTCTCCACCACAGACGGATCTTTCCCCTTTGACAGTAGGATCAGAGCTGACCTTCTCATTGAGGGAGGCAGCAGGCCATAGGCCAAACATTCACTAAACACGTCCCTCAGATGAGGAGCCAAGAGGCTCTTAAAGGTTTTGTAGAACTCGGCCGTGAGCCCATCGGGCCCAGGTGACTTTTTAGAAGCTAAAGAGCTAATAGCCTGCTCAACTTCAGCTACCGAGATCTCTTCTGTCAGAGAGTCAGGAAGGTCAGACCCCACTTCCAGCGGGGTCTCATCAAGGAATTCCCTGACTTTCTCCATGTCTAGAGGCCGCTTCTTCAGGAGGTCCGAAAAGTGGTCTCTGACGACACCCAGGATCCCCGATCTGGACCGGACCAGAGATCCTGAGGCATCCTTCAGGCCATGTACGACCTTCGACCCTCGCCACCTCACCACAGCTCCTGTAGGGATCAGGAGAGATAAACTTCCCATAATCCCTCTCAAAAACCAGGGAGGCGAGACGGTCGTACTGACACTCCTTCATCTGCGCCTTCAGACCGGATATCTGTTCCTGAGAGCCCCCAGAGGACACCAGGCGGTCAAGCTGCCTGCGTAGTCTCTGGTAAGCCTGGTACTTGGAAGCTGCCCTGTACCCAGAGATTTCCCGGAAAAAGTCGCCAGACCTCTTTTTAACTACTTCCCACCACTCAAGGCGGGAGCAGTTGCCCTCAAGGAGCGAGGTCTGGCCCAGGAAGAAAACCTCATAGGCTTCCCTAACCTCAGGATCCTCCAGTAGCGACCCATTCAGGCGCCACAAACCCCTCCCTTTCTGAGGAGTGTCAGCGACATTCAGGGCCACAGATACCATACAGTGATCGGAGAACTCTACCGACTGCAGCTCAGGAGCCGAGCAGACAGAGTCCTCCTTTAAAAAAAACCTATCTAATCTACTCTTACTACTACCTCGGGAAAATGTGAAACCAGTGAGGTTGGGGAGGTGACGAACGTGCACATCCACCAACCTGGCCTCCCTCACTACGTTATTCAAAAAAATACTATCATATCCCAGAGGGTTGGCGGCACCTGCCCGGTCTTTGGGCCTAGTGATCATATTGAAATCGCCACCAAAAATCACCTGCTGGGACGTAAAAAGATAAGGCTTAACCGCCGTAAGGAGGCTCCTCCTCTCCCTCCTAGTTTGAGGCCCATAAAAATTTATGAGCCGGAGGAATTGCCCCCTCACGACAGCGTCCACCACCAGACATCTACCGATCTCCACTTCAATCACTCGCCGGCAAGCCACCGGACCAGTCTTAAAAAGGACCGCAACCCCACTGCAGGGCTCGGCCGCAAGAGACCAGAGGGAGGGCCCACATCTCCACTCCCTCTTTGCTAGATGCATCTCTGCCACAGATGCCAGCCAGGTCTCCTGCAAAAACAAAATGTCAGCTTCAACACGGCTGAGAAAATCGAAGGCCATAAAACGAGCTCCCGCAGAACGAATACTTGCGACATTAATGGTCGCAAGCCGTATTGGAGAGGGTACCCGCCATCAGAATGATTGAAAGTGGTCATGTTCTCCTTCATACTACAAACACAAAAACATATTTACATATCTACACTTCCTCCTCCTCTGAGCCCGAGGAGGAGGAGAAGATACCAAACGGGTTCCCCAGGGACACCCCACTTCGTGCCCCTGGGGAACCCCACCCTTCACTGGGACTTCCCGCCCCCAGATCTGGCAGCCTTCCCCTTCTTCTTTTTGCGTCTCACCTGCTCCCACTCCTGCCACCTCTCCGAGATGACTACACCACCCCCCTCCTCGGACCCCGCTGCTCGAGATTTCCCTCTTGGATGAGGCTCGAGCAGCTTCCATCTCCATGGCCACAGGGCCAGAGGAGACTCTGGGTCCAGAAGGGGGGAATGGAAGAGGCAGGAGGGGGCCAGAGACAGGGGAGAGGACAGGGGGGGGACCAGACTTAGCTGGACGGGAAGAAGAAGGGGAAGGGGGGGGACGGGACTTGGGAGGGGGGGGCGAGGGGGGGGGGTACGAGGAGGGGAAGATGAGGGAGGAGGGCATGGGGAAACAGATGGAGGGCCAGGTGGAGGGGAGGGGCAATGGTGAGGAGGGGAAAGGGAAGGGGGATGGGGATCGGCCCTGCAACATTAGGAGAGGAAGGCCCTGGCCCCGGACCCTCAGGCCCGGGACCCCCAGGCCTCCCCGACTCCTCCCCACCGGCTCCGCCCTCCGGAGGATCGGGAGCCTCCTGGCCAACCGAGCCCGTGTCCCCCGGGGGGGGAGCCCCACGCCCACGCCTGCTCCGCCTTCTTTGAGGCAATGGGCCTGTTGGTCCCTCCGGAGTAGTACTAGGGCTCTCCAGGATCCCCACCCCCCCGCCATCACTCACTCGCCGGGGGGGCTTCGGCCGCTCCCGGCCCGGGAGGTCCCCCCCCTGAGGAAGAACCCCGATATGCTTTGGGGACACCTGCTAAATGGGTGCCCCATCTCACCACACAAGTTGCAGCATATCTTCCCACATGACTCGGACTGGTGGCCAAACTCGTGGCACCGGCCACATCTGACCACCGTGCAGTCCGAGCTCATGTGGGTCGGGCTGCCGCACTTGAAGCAACGACGGGGCTGTCCCGGGTAGAACGCCAGGATCCGGTCTCTGCCTAGAAAGGCGCTGCCAGGGAGGTGGGCAACACTGTTGCCCTCCCTCTTGAGCCGGATCCTGGTCAACCAAGCCCCGGTCCAGACCCCGCGCTCATCAAGGTTCTTCCTCAGGGGGGTCTGCAACTGCCCGTACCTCCCGAGCCAGGTGGCAATGTCCTCCGGAGGGAGCGACTCATTCCTCACCAGGATGGTGATGTTCTTAACCTCCTCCTGCCTGGAGATGGGAATGAGCCTGTACCTCTTCCAAGGGTCAACGCCCCTCACCAACCCAAAGCCGGTGATAAAGCGTTCCATACACACGGGAGTGACAAAACTTATATCAAACTCCCGTGTGTTGGTGGGATGGATGACAGCAAAAAGGTCATCCACCCCAAAACCCAAGGAGAGTACCAGGCCCACCACCTCACCTCGAGCGGGGCAGGGGTCCGGACCCTCGTACCCGAAGCTGGACAACATTCCTACGCCTCCTCTCTGGACCACCTGTACCCCTCGTCCACGCCGACCCCTGCGTCCTCTCCTGGTCAGCAGGGGGGGTGCGGAAATTCTGGGCACCAAACCGGCTGTACAGGTGGTCCTGAGGGGCACGAGAGCCCAACACCTGGGCGAAAGAGCGACCCCCCCTTTAGGGCAGACAATAAGTTGGCCTCCGGAGACCCCCGAAAGATGTTCTCCGGAAGTGGGGCACCCCCCCTCAGCACCCCCAGAAGTGGGGGGGGACGGGGGGCCCCCATCCCTGCCGGTGGTGTTGCACCCACCCCCGCTGATATACCCTGACCACCCTGACCCACCACCTTTGGCCTGACTACAGGCTCCCCCCCCCCGGGACCACAGCAGAGGGGGGTACCACCCCCACCAAACTCCCCCACCCAGACCCCTCCCCTCCGCGACCACACCAGCCCCTTGGGACTCCACCTGTACTGGGGGGGAGCCCCCCTGGGACCCCTCCAACTGCCGGATATAATCGTATGCTATACAGTCCACTGGGAGGGGTCCCACCTGACTTTTCCCCCCACCCCGCCTGTGCTGCAGGGAGCCCCTCGGGGCCTGTGGCAGTGTCCATGGGGACCTGGGGGGTGTGCAGCTTACCGTCCAATTTACCGTCCTCAACGTCTCTGTCCATCTCCTGCCGGGGGTGCCTGGAGGTGCCTGCTGCAGCGTCCGGGGCTGGGCACCCCTGTACCCCCGGCCTCTCATCCCCCAGGTCCCCTGAGCCCCCACGACCACCACCGCAAACTCGCGGGGGGGCACTTCCGGTCGCGGGACGGGCACTTCCGGTTTCGGTATGGTCACTTCCGTTTCGGTCTGGTCACTTCCGGTTCCGGTGGGGCACTTCCGGTTCCGGCTGGGGCACTTCCGGTTTCGGCTGGGGCACTTCCGGTTCTTGGGCGGTCACTTCCGGGTCCCGGTCTACTCCACCCCCAACAGCCGGCGCCATCTTGGCCACACTGCACACAAGCTGTTTACCCTCCAGATGACCGCAGCACAATGCCTCCACCATGTGTCTGCCTCTCTCCCGATGACATAGCAGCCGCAGGAGCAGTCCCTGGCCTTTCCATGGCCAGATCCTCCCGCTCCTCTGCAAGCTGAGGGGTCATGGAAGCCGACACATGGCGGGCTTCAGCTGTGGCAGTGCGACGACCATCCTGGGGGAGCCTGGGTATGCTGACCTGAAGATGGCGGGGGGGTACCGCCGGCGGCACCTGGGCCCGGCGACCTCCTGGATCACTGGACTCCCCGGACTTCGCCAACCCCCCATCAGTCCCTTCCACGGACCGAGGGATCGGCTCCCGGGAACCCTCCCCAGGTTTTATGGCCATACTGGGCCCTGCACCACCGGCACTCGCCCCCCCCCCACTGCACCCAGGCTCCCCTGACTCTCCTGGCTGTTTGGGGGGTTGGGACCCCTTCTTAGACCGCCCACTCCTCCTCGCTGCCTGGCTCCCTTCCCCGGTTGGCCTGCTGGAGGGTCCTCCGGAGCTCCTCTAGGAAGTTCGCCTCTCCAGCCCCACGTTGGCAAAAGCCCCCCAGGTATTCCCATATTTCTTTTACTTCTAGTCCTAGGGTGGTGATGGCCCCCTTGAATTCAGATCTTTTATTACTGGAGCACCTGTCCCTCTTTTCCCTCAGGCCTGCGAGAGTAGTCATCTTTTCCACGCAGGCCTGAGATATCCTCACCAGCAGGGATTTGATTTTATCCCGCCTCCTCCTGGTTCTTGCTTCATTCTCACCTGGCTGAGGGGCTGTCCAGTCTGAGAGACCCACCTGGGTCTCCAGGAAGAGACGGTCCTCCCTGCTGATGGTGGTGGCGGTGGTCTGGCTGGAGGGCAGGTGCTGTTGACTCCTCCGGAGGCCGGAAGCCGGTCCACCTCCGGGGCTGAGGGAGGCCATCCCACCCCTCTTCCGGGCAGGGGCTGGGGGCTGGAGGCTGGTCCTGGTAGGCTGGAACACAGGAGCTCTGGAAGACAGGTCTTCTCTCCTCTCCAGCAGGAAGCAGAATGAGCTCTGTGGGAGGAGCCGGAACTACTGCCAGTGGGAGGAGCTGCACTGAGACCGAGGAGGGGTTTCGCCCCCGTTGTTCTCCGCCATTTCCGCCGGCCCCCCCCGGATGTAAAAGAGCTTGATTTGGGGTAGGGGGCCCCGAACATGGCCGAACAGCATCGGTGGGTGTCCCCCCCCGGCGGAAGGCGGCGGCGAAGACCGGTGCGGGGCTGGAGCCCCCCCGGCAGAAAACGTCTGGAAGACCGAGGGGCTCCGCCCCCGTTGTTCTCTGCTTTTTTCGGCCGGCCCCCCCCGAATGTGAAAGAGCTTATTTTGGGGTGGGGGCCTGGCTGGACATGGCGGAGATCATCGGTGGGTGTCCCCCCCCGGCAGAAGACGGCGAAGCCCGGGGCCCAATGGGCTGGTGGTGGGGGGTCCCGGCAGAAGACCCCCGGAGCTGACTAATAAATTATTTTTTTCTGTGTGTTTTTTTTGGTGTTTACACTTTTCCACCCGGTGAATGGGTAGGGGTACGATGTACCCCATACTCATTCACATAGGGTGGGGTGGCCAGAATCTGGGGGCCCCCTTAATATAGGGGCTCTCAGATTCTGATAAGCCCCCCGCCCGCATACCCCGACAACCAACGGCCAGGTTGTCGGGAAAGGCTCTTGTCCCTATCGACATGGGGACAAGAGTGCTTTGGGGTGGGGGGGCAGTGCCCCCCTCCCCCACAGCACACACTCCCCCATGTCGAGGGCATGTGGTCTGGTACGGCTCAGGAGGGGGGGGGGCGCTCGCTGTCGTCCCCACCCCCATTCCTGTCCGGCCAGACTGCGTGCCTGGGAGAAGGGTTTGGTCTGGATCTGAGGGGGAACCCCACGCCGTTTTTTGGCGTGGGTTTAACCCCTTATGTTCCAGATCAAATCTAAGAGCCTGTTGTGCACCTGAAGGGGGACCCCCCACACGCGTTTTTTTTTTTGTAATTTGGGGTGGAGTTCCCCTTTATCCCGGTCCTGTCAGGGGGGGGGGGGAATGCCTGCTCGTCTGTCCCTACAATGTATGAACAGCGATCTGTCATTTCCCCTACACAGTCCCACCCCCTTTACAGTTAGAACACACCCAGGTAACATATTCAACCCCTTCCGCCGCGCCCCTAGTGTTAACCCCTTCCCTGCCAGTGTCATTTTTTATAGTAAGCAATGCATTTATATACCATTGCTCGCTACAAAAATGCCAAATCTCACAAAAATGTGTCCGCCACAATGTCGCATTAGACAGAAAAAACAATGATAGCCACCATTACTAGTAAAACAAAAATTATTCCAAAAAAACCCATAAGACCAACCCCTACTTAGAACTTTTGCCCAAACCAATCAAACGCTTATTGTGATTTTTTGCAACCAAAAAGATGTCCAAGAATACTTATCGGCCTAAACTGAGGGCAAACATTTTTTGAATATATTTTGGGGGAGATTTATTATAGCAAACAGTAAAAAAGATGTTTTTTTAGTTACCAAATTGTCGCTATATTTTTGGGTCAAGCAAAAATAAGAAAAAACGCAGAGGTGATCAAATACCACCAACAAAAAAAAAATAAAAAAAATTTTTAAGGGGGGGGGGGGGGGAGGATGAGGACGCCCAATTTTTTTGGGGGCCACGTCGCACAACCACGCACGCAATTGTCAGTCAAAATGACGCAGTGTTGAAATGCAAAAAATGGCCCCGTCAGTGACCAGTAATATGCTCTGGGGCTCAAGTGGTTACAAATTAAGAATACACTAAAGTTAGCCCAATTTATGGCCATAATGTGAAAGATGATGTTACACCGAGTAAATAGATACCCAACATGTTACACTTTAATATTGCACACACTCATGGAATGGCGCCAAACTTCAGTACTTGAAAATACCCATAGGCAACGCTTTTTTATGTGTTTCAGGTTACCAGTTTAGATTTACAGAGGAGGTCTAGTGCTAAAAGTATTGCTCTCGCTCTAACGTACGCTATGATACCTCACATGTGGGGTTTGAACGGGGTTCAATATGTGGGCGGGGCTTACACATTTAAGGCCCGCCCCCATATATGGAAACATTCTTCAAACCACACATGTGAGGTATCATAGCGTGCGTAACAGCAAGAGGAATATTTATAGCACTAGACCTCATCTGTAAATCTAAACTGGTAACCGAAACAATAAAAATGCTGCTTGTTCGCTTCTGACTGCGAGCTACTAGGGACAGGGCTTTTAAATTATTACTATTTAGGTTTGTTACGTAAAAATTCTATAAGACCTCCCGTTTCAGCTTGTAAAGCATCACTTCATGGGGACCAAAAAAAAATTTAACACCTCTAATGCTTTCATCCGCCATTGCAGATTTGATTCTGGTACTGCATTTCGAGTGAACTGGGCATGCTCGAACAGTTAGAAAAAGAAGTTGGAAGTTTCATCCTGAAAATGACTTGCATCTTTCTGAGCATGCTCAGAAAGCTCTTTTTTTGGCTTAGTAATTTAAGGACATCCTTAACAGGTGTAAGCAGTTACAAGTGCACACAAACTAGAGGCTGACATTTCTTCATGTGTTTCCAATTGGTTCATTAGCACACATGTTATAAAAAGCGTGGATACTGCACGTGTCAGCTGCCCCTCAGAGGGGGCAGATTTGCTGGCTGGAAGTAATGGCGGAGTGAAACAGAGATGTTTTGGAGCAAGTTTTGTATTTTTTGATGTTTTCTCTGCTACATAATTTTGCTAAATGTTTCTCAAGATGTTAATGACTAATGTTTTAATCCTGTGGGTCTATCCTGTTATTTCAAAAGCATGATTTATTTTCCAATGACTGTGAAATAAACGTTGGTCTTTTTTGTTTTTAGGTGTTTTTATATATTTTTGGTGTGTTTATTTGTAATTTTTTGTTTTGCTTTCCTTGTTTTGTGGACCAATAAAAATTACTTTCAAATTTTGAAGTTTGTTTTGTGATATTTTTTTCCTGCTATGGATTTCAACCGCTGCAGCTGAACTAGTTTGGGCCTAAACCATCAAGTGTGATTTGTCTCTAAGCTCTTTCCTGGTGTGTATGCATGAAATGTTTAGTCACCAGAAAAGGAAGGACAAAGCGGTAAGTATTGTTTCCTAGAACTGATGTCCAGACTGACTTTTTAAAGCACATGTGCAAGATGTAGGAAAAGCTGCATACAGGGCCTGTTGGAGGGGGGTGGGGGGGTGGTGTATTGGTGGACAGGCTTGAAGTGCTGATTTACAGCGCTGTGCTTGAAACTAGCACAAGACAATCCTATTCTAATTGTGGGTTGTTTGAGGGAAGCCAATTGAGTGTTAGAACCCCTGCTAGTGTTTTTAGGCTGGGCTTTGTGTCCCTTTTCCTAAAATTGGCTTCACTTCCTGTCACACAGCTGAACAGGAAGTGAGGTTAAAACCCTACCAATGGTCTTTTCTTTGGGACACAGGTCAATCTAACTAGTGTCACCATTAAGCAAATTGCACTGCAGTGTACACCCCAAATGATTAGTTATTTTGGGTTTAGTAAAGGCAAAGCCGCTCTGCAGTAGAAGCGTAGGCAATGAAAATCAGAAGGGAAGCACTGATGGTTTTTACTTCCAATCCCGCCAAGTTTAGAGTTTTCTTCCTTGCTTGTCCACTTGTAGTGCAAAGTGGATTTGCCTTTAGTAAATGGACCCCAAAGTCCAAGATTCCTACTAATTTGGGGTGTACACAGCAAAATGCCATTTCCAAAATGGGAAACTATTTATATTGATCTGTGTGTCCCCAACAAAACATTACTCAGGTGTTTCCCTCACTTCCTGTTTGGCTGTGTGGCAGGAAGTGAATGAATTAAGTAGAAAGTGACAACATTTGTGAGGTGTCTTTACCCTATCAGGGGTGCAGGCATCCCCAAAACAAACAAGAAAATAGTTGATTTAACATTGGTGGTGTTTGTGGGGGTCCCTAACACACATTCATACATATTAGCAACGCTGGATCCTGGCCTATTGGCATGGTTATATTTTCTTAAGCCTCTCAATAAAATGATATGAAATTTGGGGTTAAACTGGAACAATAATCATCACTTTTATTTTTTGGATTTCTTTCATTTTGGATAGAGTTGGGGGGGGGGGGTTAGAAGCTCTGTCAGTTTATTTTGTATTATCCCTGTCCGTTTGGGGAGATTGGCCTTCACTTCCTGCCCCATAGCCAAACAGGAAGTGATCGAAAAACTAGGCAAATTAAGGGTCTCCTGTGCCCCCCCCCCCACAGAACTTGTGTGTGTCCCCTGAAAATTCCTGGGTGGGTCATAAAAAAACAGGGTGTGGCCTTGACAGGAAGGGTGGGTGTCATTTTTCTATTAGGGGGGTGCCAAAATTTGGTCAGGCCTAGGGAAGCACAAAACCTAAATATCCTACTGCATATTAGGGCTTATTTAGACAGGATCCAATTTACAGCATGTTTTTAGATTGTGGGAGGAAACCCGCACAGGGAGAACATGCAAACTCCAGGCAGATAGTGTCACGGGCGGGATTCGAACCAGCAACCCTTTTGCTGCTAGGTGAACATGCTACACACTACACTACTGTGCTGAACGAACATGATCGCAGCTGAAAGCATGAGATGTTTTTTTTTAAACCAATTCCATGCTTTCCAGCCTGGAGGACAGATGTGGGGTCTAATTGACCCCGCCTTTTCTCTATAAAGAGGACCTGTCACACACTAGTCCTATTACAAGGGATGTTTACATTCCTTGTAATAGGAAGAAAAGTGAAAAATAATACAAACAAAGGGACAAACAAGTGCAAAAATTAAAATATTAAGTAAAAAAATAAAATAACAAAGGAATTTAAATGCTCGTGTCCCTAGTAGCTCGCACTCAGAAGCGAACACGCATGCAAGTCCCACCCACATATGTAAACATCCTTCAAACCCCACATGTGAGGTATCATAGCGTGCGTTAGAGCGAGAGCAATAATTTTAGCACTAGACCTCCTCTGTAACTCAAAAGTGGTAACCTGAGAAAAAAAGTCAAGCGTTGCCTATGGAGATTTTTAATAACGAAGTTTAGCGCCATTCCATGAGTGTGCGCAATATGAAAGCGTGACAAGTTAGGTATCTATTTACTCGGGGAACATCATCTTTTACCTTATCCCTAAAAATTGGCTAGCTTTACTGCTTTCTTATTTTGTCATTCATGAAACAGGTATTTTTTTTGAAAGCCAAAAAAAAAAAAAAAACGTTTGAAAATTTTTGGCACAAATACTGTTGGAAATGTGTCCGAAAAAATGGCCGCCACTTTATTCCCTAGGGTGTTTGTTAATAAAATATATATAATGTTTTGGGGGTCCTGAGTAAGTTTCAAGGAAGAAAATATAATTGTTACATGAAGGAGAGAAGTGCCAGAATAGGCGCGGTATGGAAGTGGTTAAAGTGCAACAATAAAAGTGAAAAATTCCTTGAAATTTCGTACCATGGGGGGGGGGAGGCAATTAGGGGCGCCATCAGGAATTATGGGGCCCCTTACACAGCTTCAGGCATGGGCCCCCTGGAGCAGAGAATAGGGGGGGGGGGTGCCGCCTGATATTAAGAAGGGGGGGGGGCTGCCGCAATTTGATAAGCGGGGGGTTCCTTTACTAAAAAATACATATAGAAAAATATATATTAAAAAGGGTGGTAGCCATCCGGGGCCCCTGGGGACCACTGGGCCCTTAAAAAAAGAAACTTCTGGGCTCTTTAATGAAAAATAAATTACAATATCTACATATATAAAATAATAAAAAAGGGGGTTGCCTTGGGAGCTCTGGGCCCTTTACTAAAAAATAACTACCAAAAATCTAAAAAAAAAAATAACATTGGGTGGGAGCTGTGGTGGCTCAACGTGAATGGAACTGCGCTGACAAGCCGTTCACCTCTGCAGCCAAGGGTTCGGATCCCGGTCTCGGCTACATGTGAATTGAGTTTGGCTCCCAGTGTGGGGTGTGCTATGCAAGGTACGCCTGTGCTTAGTATGCCCACCCCCCCCCCCAAAAAAAAACACCACACTTGCACACACTTTGGCCATGAGGTCTCCTAAAATAAAGGGAGGCGAAGGACCTACAGGGCTGGCTGGGTGGGCTACACTCCCTTCATAGGGGGAGTCCCTCTGTCCCCATCGGGGACAGGCCCCCCCTCACACCCACCATTGCCACCGGGGCATGGAGAAGGATGGCGATTGCAAGTCCAGCTCCTCTCTCTCTCGACTTCACGCACAAAATACACTTTAAAAAAGAAATTAAAGTAAAAAGTAACAAACCTGGGGAAAATGTTTATAACATTTTTAGAAGCAAAAAGGTTGTCATCTGGGGCCCTCTGGGAGCTTTCAAAATTATATTATATATATATATATGTTTAAAAAATAACCAAAAAAATATATAATTTTTTTTTTTTTGTTTTTTTTTTTGTAAAGGTGGGGGGTTGTCATCTGGAGCCCTGGGGATCTCCGGGCCACTGGGGACCTCCAGACCCCTAAAACAAAACATTGGCCCTTTAATAACAAAAATTTGGGGGTTTGCCACCCGGGGCCCTGGGGACCTCCAGACTGCTAAAAAATATATTAAATTCCAAAAATTGGCCCTTTAATAAAAAATCCTACAAAAACCAACTAACAAATATATATACCAAAAAAAAAAAGAGGGGGGGTTACCATCTGGGGCGCTGGGGGGCCTCCAGGCATCTGGGCACCTCCGGACCCCCGGGCCCCTTAACAGGTGTACAGGGCCGCCATCATGAATTTTGGGGCCCTTACACAGCTTCAGGCATGGGCCCCCTGGAGCAGAGAACCGGGGGGGGGGTGTTGCTGCCGCATGAAATTGAGAAGCGGGGGGGGGGGGGGGTTGCCGCAAAATTGAGGAGCGGGGGGGCCCTTTACAAAAATTTTGACAGAAATAAGAAATAAAGAGAAAATATATATAAAAAAGGGGGGTAGCCATCCGGGGCCCTGGGGACCTCTGTGCTCTTTATAAAATAAAAATAAAAAAGAGAGAAAATACATATATATATATTTTTTAAATATAACATTTATCGAAAAAAAGTAAAAAAACAAGGGGGTTGCCTTCCAGGGCCCTGGGGACCTCTGGGCCCTTTCCTTAAAAAAATAAAACAAATATATTAAAAAAATATATATATTTTTTAAAATATATATCTTTTATTTAAAAAAAAAGGCTTGCCATCTGGGGCCCTTAGTGGCCTCCGGGCCCCTGGGGACCTTCGGAGCCCTTAAAAAAAATAAAAAATAAAAAAAATATTTTTTTTTTGTTTTAGGGTGGTTCCCATCCGGGCCCCTGGGGGCCCCTGGGGACCCCCGGGCGGTGTAATGCCTGTACCCCCCTAATGGCGGCCCTGCAGGTGTACTGCCTGTACCCCCCTGATGGCGGCCCTGGGTGTAATGTCAGCATGTGAAAAATGACATTCTGAAGGAAAAAAGCCATTTAAAACAGACTCGCGGCTATAATGAATTGTCAGCTCCTGGAAATTGCAGGAGAATTCATTCATTAAAAAACGAAAAAATAAAGCGTGGGGGTCCCCCCAAATTCAATAACCAGACCCTTTAGGTCTGGTATGGATATTAAGGGGAACCCCGCCATCAATTTTAATAAAAAATTGACGTGGGTTCCCCCCAAATATCCATAACCAGACCCTTCAGGTCTGGTGTGGAATTTAAGGGGAACTCCACCCCAAATAAAAAAAAAATGGCGTGGATCCCCCCTAAAATCCACACCAGACCCCTTATCCGAGCACGGTTGACCTGGCCGGCCGCAGAAAAGAGGGGGGGGACAGAGTGCGGCCCCCCCCCTCTCCTGAACCGCACCAGGCCACATGCCCTCAACATTGGGAGGTGTTTTTGGGGTGCCCCCAAAACACCTTGTCCCCATGTTGATGAGGACAAGGGTCTCTTCCCCACAACCCTTGCCCGGTGGTTGTGGGGGTCTGCGGGCAGGAGGCTTATCGAAATCTGGAAGACCCCTTTAACAAACGGGCCCCCCCAGATCCCGCCCCCCCCCCCCTGTGTGAAATGGTAATGGGGTACCTTGTACCTCTACCATTTTCACGAGAAAAAAAAAAAAGTGTCAGTGTAAAAAAAAGACAAGAGCCGGTTTTTGACAAGTCCTTTATTATCTTCTTTCTTCTTTCCTTCGGGTTTCTTCTTCCTCCTCCTTCTTCTTCCTCTGCTTCTGTCTTGGGTCTTCTATTCCCGCATCTTGCCCGGCGTGTTTCTTCCATCTTCTGTTTCCTCCCGCGTCCTTCTCGTCCGCATCTTCTCCTTCTTCTTCTTTCGCCGGAGCGGCCGCTTCCAATTGAAATCCCCCGCTGTCTGCCGACCACGCCCCCCCTCTGACGCCACGGGCGAGCTCTTAGGAAAGTCCCCTGGTGGTGCCTGTGCGTCAGAGGGGGGCGTGGTCACATGTTCCAGAAAGCGGGCAATTCAATTGGAAGCGGCGACTCTGGCAAAGAAAAAGCCGCGCCCACCGAAGCTTCAAATTGAATTGCCCGCCCTCTCACTTGTGACCACGCCCCCCTCGACGCACTTGCAGCACACTCCTAAGAGCTTGCCCGAGGCGTCAGAGGGGGGGGGCGTGGTCCGGCAGACAGCGGGGATTTCAATTGGAAGCGGCCGCTCCGGCGAAGAAGAACAAGAAGGAGAAGAATATGCGGACGAGAAGGACAGCGGGAGGAACAGAAGATGGAAGAACACGCCGGGCAAGATGCGGGAATAGAAGACCCAAGACAGAAGCAGAGGAAGAAGAAGGAGGAGGAAGAAGAAACCCGAAGGAAAGAAGAAAGAAGATAATAAAGGACTTGTCAAAAACCGGCTCTTGTCTTTTTTAACCCTTTACATTTTTTTTACTCGTGAAATGGTAGAGGGTACAAGGTACCCCATTACCATTTCACACAGGGGGGGGCCGGGATCTGGGGGGCCCCTTTGTAAAAGGGTCTTCCAGATTTCGATAAGCCTCCCGCCCGCAGACCCCCACAACCACCGGGCAAGGGTTGTGGGGAAGAGACCCTTGTCCTCATCAACATGGGGACAAGGTGTTTTGGGGGGCACCCCAAAACACCCTCCCAATGTTGAGGGCATGTGGCCTGGTGCGGTTCAGGAGAGGGGGGGGCCCGCGCTCTGTCCCCCCCTCTTTTCTGCGGCCGGCCAGGTCAACGTGCTCGGATAAGGGGTCTGGTGTGGATTTTAGGGGGGACTCCACGCCATTTTTTTTTTATTAATTTGGAGTGGAGTTCCCCTTAAATTCCACACCAGACCCGAAGGGTCTGGTTATGGATATTTGGGGGGAACCCCACGTCATTTTTTTTTTAAAATTGACGGCGGGGTTCCCCTTAATATCCATACCAGACCTAAAGGGCTGGTTATTGAATTTGGGGGGACCCCCACGCTTTTTTTTTCCTTTTTTTAATGAATGAATTCTCCTGCAATTGCCGGGAGCCGACAATTCATTATTGCCGCGAGTCAGTTTTAAATGGCTTTTTTCCTTTGAAAAATGAACATTTTGTGCAAACAGTTTCTAAACCACGGGAAACATGCGCTTTTTTTCACATGCTGACATTAGAGACCCCCATGGTACGAAATTTAAAGGGAAAATTACACTTTTATTATTGCACTTATAGCATTATTAAAATCACTGCTCCGAAAAAACGGGCCGTTTTAAAAAATAAAAAAAGCATTGGTACATGTCCCCCTGGGGCAGGACTGAGGTCCCCAAACACTTTTAGGACAAAACTTGCAGATTAGCCTTTAAAATTCATATTTAAGATTTCCCTCCCCATAGACTTTATAACAGGAGTTCGGCGGCGGCTTTACTTATCAATTCACATCGCATCGCTGCTGCTGCCAGCCGCCCGGATTTCATGCGCCTAATATAGGGCTTTATCCAGCGCACCTATTAAGGCATGTACCGGCGCAGCGCAGATTCATTAGTAAATCAGCCCCACAGTGTCAAGCAGCTTTGCTGTCTCTACCTAGTTGGTCTCCCCCTTTTCCAAATATTTCGAGATGCTGGTACATTTTAAACTTATTTTCCTAAATCGAATAACTGAGACTATACTCTCTCATTTTCACTTCATTTTCTGACTCTAATTCCTTTTACCTTACTCCCCGCGGCCCCCCTCCTTCCATGGTCTGCTCCATCTGTTGATCGCGCCAAGCTACCCACGTTAAGTTGGATGGATCCCTGCTGTCGTCTCAGAATGGTTGTCGATTTTCTACTTACCTGGATGAGGTACTATTACTTTTCATTTTTATATTTGAAGTATGGCTCTTAATATAGTGTCATTCAATGTGAATGGTCTCAATCACCCGGCCAAAAGAGCCTCAGTCTGGAAGGAAGCTACTGCTCTTCGAGCGGATGTCTTGTGCATTCAAGAGACGCACTTCCTGGCGGATAGCCCACCCAGGTTTCAGAACAGGCGATTTCCACATGTTTTTGTGGCCTCCGCACCAGTCAAGCGTAAATGTGTGCTGATAGCTGTCAGTGGCTCTGTGGCTCTCAAGGTATCACAAGTTCATACAGACCCGGAGGGTAGATATATTATTCTGATTGGAGAACTGAATAACAAACTTTTTACTATAGTGAACCTGTATGCCCCGAACCATCATCAGTTGCGTTTTCTAAAACGTTTGTACTCCAAAATAGCTTTGCTCCATCAAGGCTCCCTGGTGGTCTGTGGTGATCACAACTTGACGGTTGATTATGCCTTAGACTCTTCCACCACTGCACGACGTCCTCCACCCCAACTTTAACAACTGCTCCACTCTGAAGGTCTCTTTGATACCTGGAGGTGTTATCATGCCACCGAGCGTGATTACACGTTCCATTCATCCAGACATAATTCTTATTCGAGAATAGACTTTATTTTTGTAGATAAGTCATTGATGCAGGCTGTGTCTTCCTCCGCTATTCATACTATCTCGTGGTCGGACCACACTCCAGTTTCAGTTACGATGGCGGGGGACACACTTTCAACCCTGCTAATGTATGGAGAGCCAACTCTTGGATTTTTCAAATGTCTCAGCATGCTGCTACTATTAATGATTGCCTTGAAAAAAAATTTGTTGAAAATAGAGGATCAGTCTCAGATACTAATACTTTATGGTGTGCCCATAAGGCGTTTATTAGAGGTATCATTCTGAAAATTTGGGAGAAGAGGCAGAGGATGTAAAAACTCAATCGTCTTTTAGAGAACATAAAAAATTTAGAGTGCCAAAATAAATCTACCCCCTCTGCTCTATTGGCTCAGAAGCTTGCTGAGTACCGCTTTGATCTCAGACTTCTCCTTATAGAAAACTATGACAAACACCTTCGTAATTTAAAATTGGCCCATTATTCTTCAGGGAACGGGGCAGGTAAATTTTTAGCTCAAAGGCTTAAAGTGGCTAGAGTCAAAGCGAGTATTCCATATTTGCTCCACTCAGTGGATAATCATAACATTGTGAATCCTAAAGAGATTGCTGACTCCTTTGCACAGTACTATTCTAGTTTATATAATCTGAACCAGGATTCAAATACCCCTCAGCCCATAGACAGTGCTATTCAGGAATTTTTAATTAAAGTTAATCTTCCTTCTCTCTCCCAATCTCAATTGGATACGTTGAATGCTCCTATTTCTGAGTCTGAGATCGAACAGGTTATTAAGCGACTTCCACTAGGCAAATCTCCTAGGCCCGATGGCCTCCCTAATGATTACTATCAGGTATTCCATAAGAATCTGGTCCCGACCTTCAGAGAGGTGTTCTTGGGAGCTGTGTCCTCTGCCTCGTTTCCCTCTGAGATGTTAAAGGCATATGTGGTCACCATTCCTAAACCGGGTAAGGATCCTGTCACTCCGGCTAACTTCCGGCCAATATCATTACTCAATACTGATGTTAAACTATATGCAAAGCTTCTAGCCCACAGACTACTGCCTATTCTCCCGTCCCTTGTGGATCCCGGCCAATCGGGCTTCACCATTGGAAGACAGGCGTCGGACGCCACTAGACGGGTTTTGGGGGTGATACAACATGCTAGGTCATCTCGAACGCCTTCTCTGCTCCTTTCACTGGACGCAGAGAAGGCGTTCGACAGGGTACATTGGGGATACATGCGTCAGACCTTGCTGAAATTTGGATTTGTGGGACCTGTCCTCTCGGCTATTCTGGCTCTCTACTCCTCCCCGTGCGCCCAGGTGTACACTTCTGGTCTACTGTCGAGTACATTTTCAATCACCAATGGCACCCGTCAAGGTTGCCCTCTTTCCCCCTCAATTTTTAATTTGCTTATTGAGCCATTGGCGGAGAGGATAAGGTCCCACCCGGGTATTGAGGGACTCCATACATCACACAAGACACACTCCGTGAATCTTTTCGCAGATTATATAATTCTCTTCCTGACCTCCCCCGCTACCTCGCTACGATATGCCCATGCTGTCCTGTCAGAATTTAGCCTGATATCCTACTCAATTGTACGAAATCCTTTATCCTTGATCTTGGAGTTCCTGCAGCCCTACGGAACCAACTTCAGGAGACGTTTCCTTATTCCTGGAGTGGATCTTCTATTACATACTTAGGATTAAAACTGACAGCGGACCCTTCACAGTTAGTAGAGGCCAACTATACCCCTTTGATTGACGAGATCTCTAGAGATGTTGTTAGATTGAACTGTCTTGGTCTGGCCGCTTGGCCGCCTTTTAAAATGTTACTTTTACCACAGATTTTATATGTCTTTAGAACTCTCCCGATTCCGATCCCATCCCCCTACCTAAAAGCCCTCAATACTCTACTTTATAAATTTATTTGGCAAAAAACAAGACCAAGATGCTCTAAACTTTTCTTAGTTAAACACTTAATGGCTGGGGGCATGGGACTGGTCGATATTTGCGACTATTTTCGTGCCTCTATTCTATCACAACTTCAGGTCTGGATTGATACGAATTCTGGTGCTGTATGGAAAGACATTGAGCAAGACCTATGCCCTGTTCACAATCTTAAAGACTTTCTCCTCATTGATGTTTGGAAACCGTTTGTACTTACGGGATCTTTCCTTGTCTCTGCGGGCCTCTATTCAGGCTTGGAGAGACTTACGTTCCAGACCTGACTCTCCCCACTCCCTTTCAGAGGTCCCTATCCCCATTAAAATCCTCTCTCAGGTCATCCCTGATATTTCTCTTAACAGTTGGCAAAATAGAGGAATCCAATTTGTTCGTGATTTATTTCATGAGAATTTGCTCCTTTCTTTTGAGTCTTTATGTGCTAAGTTTACTTTGTCCCCCAGTGACCAATTTAGCTATATCCGAATAGCTCACTTTCTGAGGTCTATAGGGACACACCAGATATTCCTGCCTAAGGAAGCCTGCCGCTTCTACAACACTACCCCTGCTCCCCGTAAAGGAATTGCTCTCGTTTATAATCTATTCCAAGACAAACTACAATTTACGAAATCCCCCCCTTCAAGAGATGGGAGAGCGATTTGGGTGAAACTTTCTCGGAGACTCAGTGGACTCATGCATTCCGGTCCCTGTTTAAGGCCTCGGGATGTGTGAACCATTGGGAACTATCCCAAAAGATAACTCTGAGATGGTATCTAACTCCCTATAGGATATCTAAATTTAGTAAAGACGGATCTTCGCTCTGTTGGAGAAATTGTGGTATAATAGGGAATTTATTACATATGTTGTGGGCCTGCAAACACCTCACCAGTTTTTGGAACTCAATCTTTTTTTTTATATACCTCTAGAATCACTGGCATTCTTTCGCGACCTAATCCTGCTTTGGCGATATAACACTTAGGGATAGAACTCTTCCCACCCAACTTTAGAACAGTAGTAACTCACATTCTCCTTGCGGCTAGGACATTGATAGCACAACACTGGAAAGCTGATAAGGCACCAAACGTTTCAGAGGTCTTGAAAATCGTCCAGTCCAATTATGTACATGAATCCCTCCTGGCTAGTAGAAGAGGAAACAGAGCTAAATTTGACTCTAACTGGTCTATTTGGAAGCTGTGGTATGGGGACGGGACCTGAGAATCTCTATAGTCTAAACTTCTGATTATTTATTGGTGATTGCTACTTTTATTCTGCAATGTCTAACATTACCCGTTCGGATGACAGTTCGGGCCATGGACCCATTTTACCTCTTCCCCTCCCCTTCTACCTTCTCTTTTACTTTCTCCCTGTTGTTTTCTTGGTTGAGGCTCTGTGGTAATCCAGCAGCTGTGTTGTAGTTTGTTTACTGTTTAATATATGATTGTGTTTTTTATGTACTGGTTATTCTTTTCTACGGAATTTGTCACTTTTGCTGTGGCGTTCGCCTATCTGCCTTGACTATGTATTATTCTCTTGTTAAACCTTTTCAATAAAAACTATTTGAAAAAAAAAAAAAAAGTAGGGCCAGTTTATATTCATTTTCAAATATTGCTTTAAATAATCCAGACAATAATCATAAAGATCAGACCATAAAGGTAGAATATTTTAGAGCATGACATGGGAAGTGCCCCCAAATGAGGGCATTTCAGACTACAGACATCAAGTCATGAAAAAAAGATGGGGGGGACGACTTCTGTACTTTCCCAAGAAGGACAGGAGCACAACAAAGTCACCTTCAGGATGTGCCAGAGTTTGAGGAAGCAGACATCAAAACCCAACAGCAAAAAATATCTACCCGAGGTTGCCATAACTTTACATATTTTGGTACTCTGTTTAGTTCAGTCACATTAAGTCTTAGGCCTTGTACACACGAGGGAATAAATCCGCTGAAACTGGTCCGACGGACCATTTCATCCGAAAAATCAGCTCGTCTGTATGGGCAAACGGACCGTTTTGGCCGGATTTCTCCTGCGGAAAAATTCCAAAGCATGCTTTGAAATATTTCTGCCGGACACATGTCCGTCGGATATGTCCGCTCGTTAGTACACAAAAGCATCGGACCAAAAACCCGCGCATGCTCAGTCAAAACGATGGGACGGGAACACTCGTTCAGGTAAAACTTGCGTTTGTTTGGGACCTGGCACATTCGTCACCTAAACTCTCTATATAGTGTCCCGTTTCTAGCGTTTTTTTGTTCTTTGTTCTCTTGCTAGAAGAAACCCGTTCTCTTGCTGATGCAATTTTGTCCCGATGTCACATACTGAAAGCTTGCATTTTCGTTAGTGTTTTTTCTATTTGACACTGTTTGCTAGCCAGATGTCCCCACATTTGTTTCCGTTCTCCACATTTTTATTATGTCTATTTTGACTTAATGTTGAGCATATCATATTTATTTTTTTGGTGTGCTTTTTTTTTTAGTTGTATTTTACGGTTTAGGAATATTTCCAAATTATGTTATTTTTGTTGTTTCATCATGTTTTATTTTTTTTGTTTTTTTTTATTCCCTTTTATTTTCCCAACTTATGTCATTTTTTTGTTTCATCCTTTATTTTTTCCCTTTTTTGGGGGGGGGGGGTGTTTTCATTTTTTGAATATTTTAAGCTTCTTTTGGGTTTACCAAGTTCTACCACAAAAGGCCCCCCCCCCCCCCAAGGAGTTTGTGTCCTTTGCAAATGCCACATTTTATTTTACAAATGTCTGATGCTTACTCACCACAATATAAAACACAATAGACAAGGTTTGAAAGTAACTACAAAAGCCATTTATTTCCGGCCAAAAAATAAATTATAAATCACCAGAACGGCAGCACTTGATGAGATTGCAACATACATGCATTCTTGGGAATTACAACATGATTAAGGATAAATTTAGTAACCTCAGGAGTCAATAACAAAAATCAGAATCAGCAGCACATGAACAAAGGAACCCAAGCTGTGCTACTCCAACAAGCTCAGTTTTTTGGACAATCAACTGGATGGCAGGGAATCACCTTCTCGACTTCTTTCCAGACTTCCTTCCAGTGAAACTTCCACGGGTCTGTCCACGGACCCTTGCAGGTGGGGCTGATGTGGCAGCAGGAGGAGGATGATGATGATGGGGAGCAGGCCAGGCCGGGTCACACAGCACAGTGTCCCTGCCCAGCTCGTCCCTTTTCATCCTGGCCAGGACCTGATTAATCAGGTCCTTGCCCAGGCTTTTTTGCTCCTCCCCCCCCTGGTTGAGTTCATTGGCCACAAACGCACTGTAGCATTCCATGGGGTTGAGGGGGGCCCTCATGATTTCAGCAGCCTCCCGTATAACCTCCAGGCTCTCGTCGTGCACCACACTCCTGCGCCTCCTTGCAGCTGGTGGCCTCATCTGGAGGGGAGGAACTTGGCTGATGGTGCTCAGCCTGGGCCTGGGGACCTGCTGCACCTCACTTGGCCCAGCCTCCTCCTGGCTGCCACTCCCCCCTTCTGCCTGGCTGACATTGGCCTCAGGAGCTGCCACCTCCTGGCTGGTCTCTTCTTCCTGTGTATAAAAAAGGGACATGTTGTAATATTTTGCACAATCAATCACACACATTTTCTTTCTCTAGACTGTTTTAGTTAGTATTAATTTTAATCAAACAGACTGTCCTTCTGACCCCTGCATTTGGCATCCCTGACACCTATTTGTAGGCCCACAACTTTGGTTTTTCTTCCCAAGGTTTGTTTTTTGTTTACCAGATCAACTCACTAATTCAAAATAAATAGCAGCACCAAAATATGTTGGAAAATACTATACCTCATCGAAGATGGCCAGATCTGGCTCCATGTCAGCCAGCCCCGCTTCAGATTCTGCAGGGCTCCTGGGATCCGGGGAAGTTCCGCTGGGAGGAAGGCTGGAAGGTAGTGTTGAATCAGAAGGCATGCCATCCAGTTCATCGTTCAAAAAACTGAGCTCTTTGTAGTACCAGAGCTTGGGTTCCTTTTTCTTAGCTGCTGCTGATCCTGATTTTTGATATTTGCGTTTTTTATAGACATTTCTGTAGCTTCTCCTGAGGTTACTAAATTTATCCTTAACCATGTCGCCTGTGCAACTTGGCACCCAAGTGTGCAGGTATGTAGCAATCTCATCAAGTGCTGCCGCTCTCTTCACAGTGTCTAAATATTCCGGGTGCTTGGTGTCCCAAAGAAGGGGCATATCCCGATATCGGTTGATAAGCTGCATTGTTGCCTCCTTCCCTTTGAGCAAATCCATTTTTAACAGCTTTCAGCTCCTAAAATTACCTTCAATAGTAATGTCTAGAATAGAAAATGACAAACAAACACAAAGCACAACTTAAAAAAGGCTCAGCTTTGAGATTCTAAAAATATGTGCACATTCATTCATTTTAGAGCAACTACAGTATACAAACACAGTGTCTTCTGCTGCTACATAGCTGGCCAGCTCTGCCGCATTGTTGTAGCCCCCAAAAAAGGTGTCATGCAGAGCCATTTGTTTAAGTTGTAGCATGTAGCATTTAGATAAGAACACATCCACCATGAATATTAATGCTAGCACTCATCAAGGCACTAGTTCATGTGTAGCTATCATGCCCCTCAGCATTGATGGCAGAAAACACTAACTACTTATCTCTGTACAACCAACACACAACAATACTTGCATGATCTGACTGCATACTCTAAAATCCAAATAAAGAGGATAGAGCATTCTCTACATATATCTTGATGAAGTGATGTGTACAAGCACTTGGCTCTCTAAATTTTATGGTGGGCCCCAAAATACCTAAATAACAGTAGCACAAAAAGGGTGCAAACAACATTGAAAAGCCCCATCCCCCATGGCTGTTCAAATTCTAGGCCTCTGATCCGATGTTTTCATTTACCTTTGTCTCTCTCTCTCCTCGTTTCCGCTCGAGTAATCTCTGCGTAACCTACGTAATCACGTTGTTTCCATTATATCCCCACGCAATCAAGAAACGCCGCCCTCGTCTCCGCCCATGACGTACCAATTCCTGTTTTCCACGCCCCTATGCAATGTTGATTGGAAAATATGGCGATGTCACACGAGCGCACATTAGCCTCTGATCGAGATCTAGAAGGGACAGAGGCCGGAACGTCCAGATCCAGGCCAAAACGATACAAGGCCACAAACATGTCTCTACAAGAGATGGTGGAGATGGTGTCCATCCTGCGACGGAAGGACTATGATGGTGAGCATGGGCCATACAGCACCCCTAACCGAAGGAAGTCCAAAATTATGGATAAGGCGGCGAGGAAACTTTATGAGATGTTTGGGGTCACCAGGTCAAAAGAGCAGCTCCTGAAACGCTGGTCCGACTTAAAACTGCGCGAGCCAGAGCAGTATCGCAAAATCAAGAAAATCATAGAAAAAAGTAAGTACTTTAAAATGTCTTTGGAGTGCCTATTGTTTTTTTAAATGTTTTGCCATGTCTATTTCGCCATCTGCCTCGTTGGCCTGCTTGTATTTTTGAACCCCTGCATTGTAAAATTAGTAATGTTTGTCTAATAAATCCGATGACTTGCCACGATTGTAGGCAACATCGTTCCATCACCTAGTTTCTCCTAAATCCGCGGGTCAAGGAACATCACACCTGAACGTGGCTATTTGGCGAAAAGCATCGTTTATAGAAACAATGTGGAAAATATGATGTGTTTGTGCAAACTAAGTTGATTTTAAAAGGCAAACAGGATTCATTCATTCACACAGTGATGAGATAACCTAATAAGCAGCTGTTTTCACATCTGTAATTTAGAGAACCTGTGTCTCCCCCCATAATACTAATTTGTACTTTTGGTGAAGGGACTCCAAAAACTACTTATTCAGGAGGCCAGCCATGTGTGTCACTTCACCAAAAAGGCTCATTATATCACAGCTTGGGAGAAGTCATCTACCAAAAAAATGAATATGGTTTTTGCTGGAATAAGCCCAAAACTACAATTGTAACGCCACTTCTAAGCAATGTTTGCAAATTAGGCCCTCCAAAAATATCTGGTTGCTGATGAGTTTCCTTTTTTTTGTTGGTTTTTAGGGGAAAGAAGAGGATAGCGCTATGAGGAGTCAGGGAGGCCCACACTGTCTCCAAAACGGCAAAAAAAAATTGTGGAGGAGGATGATGAAGAAGGAGAGGAGGAAGAAGGAGAGGAGGAAGGGAGAGAGGAGGAAGGCAGATTGGTGGAGGAAGGCAGATTGGTGGAGGAAGGCGGATTGGTGGAGGAAGGCGGATTGGTGGAGGAAGGCGGATTGGTGGAATTAGGCGGATTGGTGGAATTAGGCGGATTGGTGGATGATGTCGGATTGGTGGAGGAAGGCGGATTGGTGGAGGAAGGAGAAGTTGAAGAAGAAGGAGAAGTTGTAGAAAATGTTGAACTTCTCAGTACAACAGGTCAGTGACACCCCAGCTTTGCAGGAAAAAAGAGATGTAGATAGGCCTGCACCTTACTTACTTACAATGTTTTTTTTTGATTTTGTCATTTTTAGGGGATGAAGATGGGATTAGCACATCTGTTGCTCCTAATTTTTCTCGTGCAAGTGCACAAATCCTAATACAGCAGATAATGGAGTGCAGCACGGAGCTGACCAATATGAGGGAAAGGATGGTGGTGATGGACCAAAACTTCAAAAACATGCTATATATTTTGCGACGTATATATAGAAGACTATCCCCCCCTGCCCCCTCCCCCTGCCCCCCCCTGCCCTCACCCCCAACCACCCCACTCTCAAAGATATTGTATATTTTTACATTAAAATACGCCAAAATTTGAGGATGCACACACACACACTTGGGTTTATTTAGTAAAGCTATAACGTGCAAAAGCAGCCTCACTTGGCATATAAACCAATCAGCTTCCATGTTTAGATGCAAAAGCTTAATTGAATAAGCTAAATTTAGAAGCTGATTGGCTTATATGCAGAAATAATCCTGAGTTTGCCCTGTTTAGTAAATAAACCCCAGTGTTTGTTCACATGTGCTATCTGCCATCACAGTACATAGATTGTCTGTGCTTTGTGGGTGCAACCCCTTCCTCGCTTATCAAGTAGGTGAGAGAAAGGGGTTGCACCCACAAACCACATACATTGATCACCCATGATGGCAGATAGCACATGTGAACATTTGGCATGGGATCTCAGGCGAGAATTCACCATTTGGCCCATCACACACACAGCATGTGTGCATCCTCAAATTTTGGCGGATTCCGGGGTGACATAAGACCATGTCGTCTGGGTTTGGTATGCTAAATAAAAGGTTGAAAGTTCCATTGTTACATATGTTTGTCAAAACCAAAATTTTTTTTTGGAAGAAATAAATCATTTCTAAACACATTTTTCTAAGAAAAGCCAAAGATTTTGGGAAAAACACCAAATTATTTTTTTTTAAATTTTTCCTTAAAAAAACGCAAAAAGCAGTGGCTTCTTATTTGTAGGCTCAATATCCAGTTTGTAGAAGAGTGACTAGAATGTGCAATTGTGTGTATTTACTAAAACCTGCTAACTAAATTGGGCACAAGAAGTGCACTAGTTTCAGAACCTGGAAGACGGATCAAAAGAGAAAAAGCAATAATGACAAACAACTGAATAAAGTCCAATGGTCAAATTATTTATTAGTTCTTTGGAATATTTCTTTCTTTTGGGGGCCGAATTAGAAAGAAATATTAATCTGGCATAGCTATGGCCCCCCGACCCATAAAGTACTCAACATATTTGTCGCGTACCTCACGAGCAGATTCGGTGAACGAGCCAGCGCGACCAGTGTCCAGCCCAGGAAGGGTATCTGAGGGTAGTCCTGCCTCAGCATCGATGTTGGGTAGGTACGTCTGGGAATGCCTGCGTAAAAAATTATGCAATATGCAGCAGGCCAAAATAACCAAGTTAAATTTATATTCCGCCATATGCATCGCTGTCTGGAACAGGCGGAACCGGCTGGCGAGTATCCCAAAGGCATTCTCGACTACCCTCCGAGCCCTGGCCAGCCGGAAATTGAATACCCTCCTCTCCGGGGTGAGGGTCCTCTGGGGAAAAGGCCACATGAGGTGAGGTCCAAGCCCGAAAGCCTCGTCTGCTAAAAAAACAAACGGAAGTCCTTCCACATTGTCTTCATCCGGTGGCAGTTCAAGACCACCAGTTTGTAGACGCCTGTAAAATTCGGTACGCGCGAACACTACCCCATCAGACAGCCGGCCATTCTTCCCCACGTCCACATACAAAAATTCGTAGTCTGCCGACACCACCACCATCAACACGATACTATGAAAACCTTTGTAGTTATAATAGTACGACCCCGAAAGAGGTGGCGGGACTATGTGGACGTGCTTCCCATCAATTGCCCCTCCGCAGTTTGGAAAATCACAACGCTGGGCAAAGTGGGCAGCCGCAGTCTGCCATTCCTGTGGCGTGGAGGGAAACTGTGGGGACAAAAGCAAAAACAAAATTAGCACTTTGGCACATAAAAAACATTGCAAGCACTAGTAAAAAAACATCATTCTGCAACATCACAGTATTAACATTTCCAAATATTAGTGTGTAGTGAGTATTTAGGGCAACAAATCTAGAGCCAATTATTATCAGACTACACATCCCGCTGATGGGGCAATAAACTTTTTTAGGGGGGGGTGTTGAACTACAATGGAGCAGGACAAAAAAAAGAGAGCCAAAACCAAAAAAAGGTGTGTTTGTCCCTAGGAGATGATGCTGGATAGGTTAGTAGTGTTGAAGGTAAAAATATGCAGGTAGGCCAAACAAAATTAACCTGGAAAGCTTAACAACATGCATGGGGAGAAAAGGGAACATTCAGCACACAGCATATTACAATCATGGCAATTAGGAAAACCAACAAAAAAAAGTTTCTAAAATTGGCATACATTCTTAAAGACACAGATTGTGATGTTAAAGGAGGAAACTTACCGTAATAAACTCCTCCTGCATCACTTGTATGATGGCAGAACACGTCTCCGGTATGATGATCCCAAGCGCCTGGGGAGAGATGCCTGTTGAGAACTTGAGGTCCTGCAGGCTCCTCCCAGTCGCCAGGTACCGCAACGTGGCAATAAGCCTCTGCTCAGCCGGAATGGCTTGGCGCATCACAGTGTCCTGCCTCGTGATATAGGGGGACAGGAGATCCAGCAGACGGTGGAAAACGGGGTCCGTCATACAGAGAAAGTTCCTGATGTCATCAGGATTATTCTCCCGGATCTCCCTAAGCAGAGACATATGAGAGAATCGGTTACGCTGCCGCAACCAATTCTTGGCCCAGGAACTCCTCCTCCTACTGTTCCTGTCCAAATCACTGGAATGCACACAGACTCTAGAACAAAACCCATAAACAGCACGAACTCGTGAAAAGTTGCGCTGCTGCTCCATCATGGCTTCAAACCGGCAGGCTGGTCAGTCAAGAACACACTCAAACAGAAAGCACCCCCAAATCCAGCAATACCTGCAAAGATCGCACGTCAAACAGATACGACCGTACAGGACGGCACTGCAAAGCAGAAACGCCGTGCACGACGACACTGAATGACAAATACGAGCCCACAAGCACACACTGAACCCGAAAATACGACCTGTTAAGCGCGGAGACTGAAAAGCATGAATCAGCTCTAACCAAACCTTCACTAACACGGAACTAGCAAAAGTGGAACAGAGGGCGGCGCCGTAGGCTTTGGCATTCCCCTTTATAGTGACATCGTACGTGGTTTACGTGCCCGCGTTCTGGTCCGCTGGGTTTTCTGTCTGATGGTGTGTACGCTCATCAGACCAACGGACAAATTTGCCTTGTCCGCTGGGAAATATCCGTCGGATGTTTCCGACCGGATAAATTACATCGTGTGTACAAGGCCTAACTGTGGATCATGGCTTGGGTGATCTAATACTCTGTCAAAAGTATACACCATTTTGAAGACTTCCAAGCCTTTGCAATTGCTTGTTTTGATGCTGCTATAACTATAAGCTTGAACCTAGTTCTACTTAGATTATAGGTATGATGAGGTAGAAGAGTGAAAGACAGGTCTGAAGGGATAGCCTCTAAAGCTTGTATATGGTAATGTTGGGAGAAATTTAGAGATTCTCTCTGGAACCAGGTACCATGGGGTCAGAATTGTATCATTGGTTTCAAGTGCTATAATGTTTTGGGAAGACAATTTAATAATTTCAGTGCAATCCAATCCTATCAGTCAAAATGTATATAGAGATTGGATTCCCATTTAGTCACATAGGCGGACAGGAAGATGACATGTTAAGGTACGAATAATTTGGAAATTAGGCCTGAGGCAATAGGGTCAGACATGCATATGCTCTCATGGGAAGTTTAGTTGTTCAGGGAGGATTGCATACAGATTTACACACCTAAATGTAAGGGGTTTTGCTGTGCTGGGGGAGAGGTTTATGGGAAGGCTGGAAGAGTATTTCAACTATGATTAAGGGGAGAGGGTGAATTTGATTATAATAGGGCAGACAGATCAGGCAGGGGGTCAGTGCTTAATGGTGGTTGGAATGGGGGGAAGATGGAATATTAGCTTTATTCTCATATTGTTGGACTATTAATATTCTTTGCTATGCTCTTTATTGGAGCGACAGGGTAAAACATAAAGGTGGTGTTGTCTGTTTCTGTTAGAAGTGATTGCAAATCAAGTGTGATGGAGAACCTGATTGATGGAGAGTATGATGGGGCTGAAGCAATATGGGTAGAACTGCATATGGGTGTGCATACTACAAAGACCCTAGACCGCACTCAAGCTACCCCCAACCCGTCCCCACATCCCTGCCACTGTACCCTGACTGTTCTCGCCGATCCGCGCCAGCCACGCAAGGTCCGCGGGAGCCGCGGCTTAGGAAAGTCCGCGGCTTCAACTGCGGCCTAGCGGCGCACGGCTACAGCAAGCTATAGTGCCTTAGTGCTTTCGCCCAACTCACCCCCCCTACCCACAGGTGTCCCCATCCACCTCCCTAGCAGCCAACTACCCCCTCTCTGGGGTTATTTGCACCAAATAGGTGGCCCAGCTTGGTACACCCCCCAAGCAGGAACTACTCCCTTCACATCACCCCCTCACCAGATCATTAGATTTGATCCAGGGTCTCAACCGATCGCCTCTGAGGGATCAGGAAGGAATTTTTTTCCCTGCCCAGCAGATTGGCTTAGCTGAACCAGGTTTTTTTTGCCTTCCTCTGGACCAAATAAAAATATCCAGGAGAAAGGATTCAAGGAATCTACTCCCCACCGCCACCTTGACCCCCCCCCCCCCTCGGCGGAATATGGCCGTCTGGCAATATTCGGCAGAAACCATCTGGGGCCTGAGGCAATTTGCCACAAAGCTACCAGCCGTCACCAAAAAGGCCCTGAGATCAGAGCAACTCTTGAGGATCGATCGTCGATCATCAGGAAAAAAAATTAGCGACCCACCCCAAGCAAAGCACATATCATGTGCTTTGATCAATACAAGATCGGCAGTAAGGCACCGATTAGAAATCCATGATTTCATTCTACAGAACAACTTAGACTGTCTTTTTATTACAGAAAGCTGGCTTACAGCCGACTGTAACACCATTCTTGGAGAATTGGTGCCAGAACACTACTGGATTATCACAGAAAACAGAATAGGGCAAAGAGGCGGAGGACTGGCGGTGATTCATAAGACGCATCTTGTGATCTCTAAACCAGCCCTTCAGCACTCGCTTCCATTTATGGAAACCCTTACTCTGCAACTGCAAACAAACCCCCAGGAGACCGTCCGTATTCTGCTCTGCTATAGGCCACCAGGGCCTAAATCGCAGTTTTTACCCCCATGGTCAGAGATCATCTCCACTTACGCCAGCTATCGCTACTGAAGCAAGAGCGTAGAAGGGCAGAAGCCGCCTGGAAAAGAAACGATTCCGAGACGAACCTCGCCCTCTACAAAGCAGCAACTAGAAGATACCACATAGAAATCTTCAAAGCCAAGAAAAACTATTTTTCCATGGCTATTAACAGCGCTTTAAACCGCCCCCGGGATCTCTTTAAGCTGGTCTCACAGACCATGAATCCACACTGTCTTGAAGCCCCCAACACAGACACCCAAGAATTTTGCAATGAATTGTCGGATTTCTTCATCAATAAAATTGAGGGAATCCGGGAAAGCATTTCGCAAAACAACACTCCTGAGCTACCACACAGTACCCAGAGGAATACACTACAACCAACAAAGTTCACTTTGGAACCCATTTCCATCGAGGACACAGAAAATATCATCGGCGCACTGCGTAACAGCACTTCGCCTAATGATATCATTCCCACTAAGCTGCTAAAGGAATGTGCCAATATCCTGGCGCCTCCCAGCTTATAAACCAGTCATTTAAGGAAGGCACAGTGCCCTCCCTGCTGAAAGAGGGCACAATCCAGCCCATCTTGAAGAAACCTACCCTGGATCCCAAGGACCCAAATCACCGCCGTCCCATAACAATGCTAAACGTTTTCTCCAAGGTAATGGAGAAAGTGGTGGTACAACAGCTGCAACAGCATCTAGATACCCACAACTTACTCGATCCACTGCAATCGGGTTTCCGTCCCGGACACGGGATGGAAACAGCACTGCTCAAAATATGGGACGACGTTCTGGAGGCCGCAGACGAAGGAGAATCTTGTCTCCTGGTTCTGCTGGACCTAAGCGCAGCCTTTGACACCGTAGATCACAAACTGCTACTGACTCGGCTGACTGAGGTAGCCGGAGTCACAGAGAGTGATTTACCATGGTTCTCCTCTTTTTTGGGAAATCGATCTCAAACGGTGAAATTGGGACCGTTCATTTCAGGAAAACGCACGGTGTCATGTGGAGTCCCCCAAGGCTCACCTCTATCACCGGTGCTCTTCAACATCTATCTTCGACCTCTCTTTGAAGTCATCAGTAGTCAACAACTACTTTATCACTCATATGCAGACGATACGCAACTGTATTTTCGCATCTGCAATAGAAAGGATCGCCATCTCAGCTTAGAGAATTGTCTCTCTTCAATAGAAAAGTGGATGACTAGGAGTTATCTCAAACTCAACAATTCTAAAACAGAACTTCTTCTGTTTCAGGCCAATCGCAAGAGTCAACTCACAACAACCTGGACACCTCCGCCCATTCTGGGCCAGATCATCTCCCCTAGCGCCAAAGTCAAAAGTCTTGGGATCATATTTGACACCAACATGACTATGGACGCACAAATAGGGTCAGTAGTCAGCGGATCTCACCATCTGCTGCGCCTACTCCGTAGACTGATCCCATTTATTCCCAAAGAAGATGTGCCAGTCGTGGTGGGAACAATTGTCAACTCCAGACTGGACTATGCAAATGCTCTCTACCTCGGACTCCCAAAGTACCAAATTGCTCGTCTGCAGGTCGTACAAAATACGGCCGCCAGACTGGTGACTGGGAAAAAACCCTGGCAATCAATCTCACCGTCGCTGAGATCCCTTCACTGGTTGCCGGTAAAATACAGAATTGCTTTTAAAGCGCTCTGTCTGACCCATAAATGCATCCATGGAAAAGCCCCGCAATATCTTTGCGATAAAATAGAACCCCACAACCCCAATCGCGCTCTGCGATCCAGTGACCAAAATTTGGTCAAAGTACCCAAGGCCAGATTCAAGTCCAAAGGAGAAAGAAGGTTTGCTGTCCAGGGTCCCAGACTTTGAACGCTTTACCAACCAGCATCTCGGTTGGAGGAAAACACCTGACCTTCAGAAGACAGATTAAAACTCTGCTCTTTTGATGTCAATAAGTTTTTCATTCATTCATTTCAAAGAGGGAGACAACTAGCGCCCAGAGGCGATTTGGTTCGCATGTGCCGCGCTATATAAGTTTTTCATTCATTCATTCAAAGTTAATCATTGGCGTTTTTTATAGGCCACGCGGTGTTGATTAGGAGGTGGAGGGCCAGCTCCTTTTACAGATTGATGGCACTGTTGGAAAGTTAAAGGGGTTGTAAAGACAAAAATATTTTCCTCTTAAATTAAAGTCTGACAGTAGCTGAAAAAGTAAAAAGTAATGTTTTGCATTATAACTAGTTTGGTAGCTGTTGAAAGCGAGCTGTTTTATTCACCTCCGTCACTCCTGAATCGTTATTCTCACTGACTTCCTGGTTTGCGGTGCGCATTCATTCTTGCTACATCACGGCCTAATGGGAACTACAGTTCCCATTATGCTTAGCCTCCATGCCTGTGAGGGATAAGAGAGCATCTTCACACAGGGCTGTAGTCATAGGGGGTGGGCACATTCTGCTTTCCACCATGCAAAACGCCTCAGATGCTGGTGGAAAGCAAGAAGAGGAGAGACAGGAAATGGCATTTTCAAACCTGCATTACTGTATTTTGGAGGTCAAAAGGAAAAACGAGGTAAGTGATATTTAAATGCTCTAGCTTACAGCAATCAATTGATCTAATAAAAAATGAACCTTTAGTGTTCCTTTAAAGGGCATACATTTTTTTTAACCTATTACAAAACAATTTTATGGTATATAGGTCCCAACTAAATAGGGACAAAATTAAAGATCTCTCTCTGGAATGCATACCTTTTTTAATACAAGAAAGTATTGTTACATAGTTACATAGTTAGTCAGATTGAAAAAAAAACATCCTGTTCAACCATAAATAATACAAAAAAAACATACAATCCCATATACCCAATTCTATACCCACAGTCGTTCCAGAGGAAGGTGAAAAACCCCAGCAGAGCATGATTCAATTTTCCTTGAATCAACTTTACCTATAAATGTTAGTACCCAGTTATATTATGTATGTTTAGGAAAGTATCCAGGCCTTTCTTAAAGCAATCTACTGAGCTGGCCAGAACCACCTCTGCAGGGAGTCTATTCCACATTTTGACAGCTCTTACTGTGAAGAAACCTTTCCATATTTGAAGATGAAATCTCTTTTCCTCTAGACGTAAAGAGTGCCCCCCTGTCCTTTGTGTTGACCGTTTTAGGAACTGCAGCTTGGCATTTCATGCTTTTATTAAGTTTATGCTCTACCAAAACACCTAGATTGACTCCCCCCCCCCCCCAGTTGTACTCTTCCTAGAATAGAATGTATGCTGCCGGCATGTTTTTAGCCCATAAATGCATACATTTACAAGCATCAACGTTAAACTTGGTTTTCCACATTAAAGTCTGCTTGTAAGTTGGAGAAATCATGTAAGGATGTTATTACATAGCTTTGTATCACCTGCAAGCACAACATTTTTACTTTTCTTTTCCAATATTTTTATTGAGTTTTCAAAAAAGAAAGTGAGATGAAACATGAAACAATAAAACAGGAACATCCTGTGTACACACTTAAATACCAAATAACAGGTAGCAATAATATCTATTAAGGGCGCAATAATAAAATCAATAGAAAACATCTACCTGGGTCCCCATCCGAGGGCCCCCACCCGCCAGCAAAGAGGAGGCTAGATCAGGGCCACCAGAGGGGCCCCCGGCTGAAAGATCCCCTGGTTTCAGGAACCGTATCCTCACAAAGTGGCAAAAGGTACATAATAGTAAAAAGTAATGAGAGTGACCATACATTAGAAGAGGAGACCAGGTCAAAATGTCTTAAATCTAGTAGCACCCTGAAAGATAGAGTAAGAAAGGAGAAAAGGAACCAAAATAGCGAGAAGAGAAGGGGGAGAGAAGAGAGAAGGGAGCACTCCATTCGGGGGGGGGAAGAAATTTGCTTCCGCAACAAACTAATTGGTCATGTGGTCGTAAGGTAATTGATCCATGGGTCCCAAACCCTATGAAACCCCTCAATCTTATCTGCTAAAATAGCAGACAACCTCTCATTCACCATTATCCAGGACAGCTTGTTCTTCAACAAATGAAATGGGACAGTGGGAGACCTCCAGGACCCTGCAATGGAAATCCTGGCCGCCACAAATATATAGGCTATCAGCTTTTTCGTGGATTTCGATGCTCCTTCGACCGGACGTCCCAGCAATGCACTCAGCGGCGACTTGCGGAGGTTGACATGAGTGAGGGAATATATAAAATTGTATGTGCGTATCCAGAATCGCCTCACCCTCGGACACGACCACCAGACATGGTACATAGTACCATCCGCAGCACACCCCCTAAAGCACCGCGGGGACGCCCCTGGCACGAAGGTTGCTACTCGGACAGCTCAACAACACCTTATAATTCGCCTCTATCAAAGAGTTGTTGACATAGGATTTAGAGGCATTATGTGAGAGTGCGGACCAGTCAGCTAGGTCCATAGACTCTCCTGTGTCCTGTTCCCACTTCAACATATATTCTAACTTCTGAGAGCAGGAGGACAGGAGACCGTAAATCTGTGATATATGGCCCGCTTGTTTGTCAAAAGTCCTACAAAAGGTTTCCATGGGAGTACGAGCTGTGATAGGAGAAACCCGGTTCAGTGAGGCTAAGAAATGAGCTATTTGGGTATAATGGAAAAGCTTAGAGTTTGGGATATTATATTTCTCTTGCAGAGCCGGTTTTGTGAAGGCTCCTCAATGATCACATAAATCAGCTATCCTCAACAGCCCTTTGTTGATCCACCAAGAAAATTCCTGGGGACGGAGGCCCGGGGTGAACAGAGGGTTATGAAATAGTGGTGCCAAAGGCGCATGTGGAGATTTAAATTCATGTTTGGCCGCCAGGCGGTCCCACAGGCTGAGGGAGAACGACAGAGACGGACACAGTATGGGCGGTCTGTCCTTTCCCCTAAGCCACATCAAGTGGGAAATCTCCCTGTCAGGACACAGGGAGGACTCCAATTCCATCCAAAGCGGCCTAGGCCGGGCCGAGTGGAAGCGGGTCAAATGAGCCAATTGGGCTGCATGGTAGTACTTAAGGAGATTAGGCACACCCAGCCCCCCTCCCAATTTAGGTGCGTACAGCGTCCGCCTGTTCACCCTGGGCCTCTTGTTAACCCAAATGAACTTCAACAGATTAGCCTGAAATTTCTCTAAGTCCACACTCACAATTGCAATTGGAAGGGTTCTAAAAAAATACAAAACCTTAGGTATGATAGTCATTTTAATAGAATACAGCCTTCCGAACCACGACGGGGGAGTTCTCGACCACCTACTCAAATCATCTGATAATTTACGAAATAAGGGGGGGTAATTATTTTTATATAGCGTGGATAGAGTTGGTGTCAAGGAGATGCCCAGGTAAGGCAGGGCGTCATCTTGCCATTTGAAAGAGAAAGACTGCTTAAGGGCTCGAATTATGTGAGGTGGGAGGGAAAAATTAAGAGCCTGGGTCTTAGAGTGGTTCACAGATAGGCCCGTGAAGGACGCAAATCTGTCCAATACTAGGTGAGGTAAAGAGGTGACCGGGGAGGCCAGGAGCAATAAAATGTCGTCCGCGAACATCGCACATTTATGCTCGCGGCCCCCGCAGTGTACTCCCAGAATGTCCGGATGTGTCCTAATCTTGATAGCCAGGGGTTCTAAAGCCATAATGAACAGCAAAGGGGATAAAGGGCACCCCTGACAGGTACCTCTGCCAATAGATATAGTTGGAGAACGATATCCCTTAATCAGGAGATTCGCAGTAGGGGTATCGTAAATTGAACGAAGCGTCCTCAGAAAATTTGGTCCAAAGCCATAGCGTTGTAGTATAAAAAAAAGGTAGTCCCACGATAAAGAGTCGAAGGCCTTGCACAAGTCCAATAACAGGAGCAAGGCTCCACTCTTTCCCCCCCCGTCCCAGCCGGAATTCAGTGCTGATATTATGTCTATGACCCGTCTAGTCTGATCAGATGCTTGCCTATCAGGCACAAATCCTACCTGGTCTGGGTGAATGTACTTGGACAAAAAGGAGTTCATGCGCATGGCTAGGACTTTAGTCAGGAGCTTAAGGTCTGTGTTTATCAGTGAAATAGGGCGATAATTCTCGCAATCCCCCAGATCCTTATTGGGGGATTTTAATTCAAAACCCTATGATTTATAAATAGATTAAAAAGTAAGGGTCCCAGCAGTAAACCTTGGGTATACCATTTTCAGCTTTAGACCATTCCGAGTGTGAATCTTTGAGTAATCTTTCTATATATTTACAGACTGAATTTTTCAAGCCTATAGACTTTAACTTACTCATGTTACCCATGTGTTGGGAACTGTGCCTTTGCAAAATGCAAGTATACTACATCCACATCTATTCCTTTCTCTAAATGTTGCTTACTTCGTCATAAAACAAAAGCAGATTTTCAACCTCAATCTTTCATGAATTGATTCATAAAATTATTTTCTAGCAAAAACATGTGCTTTAATATATATTTTTTGTGTTTAAATGTTTCTGAACCATATACATTTTGAGCCATTATGGTTCTTTTGGGGCTATGTTAATGCTAACACCATTATGGACTTGAATCTTGTGAAAGACCTACACGCTCAGACCTGAATTTTTCAATATATCTGAAGAATTGTTGGGGGTATAATTTCCCCACAGACGATCGTTTTTTTCTATTGGTTTTTTAACCATAGCAAAAATTTAAAACAGATTCTATTTTTTTCACCGAGTGGAAAAAAAAACGATGGGGCCCACACACGATCGGTTCGTCTGATGAAAACGGTCCATCGGTCTGTTTTCATCAGACGAACCGATCGTGTTTACAGGGTTTTACTCTCTTTCACAATCTGCCATTCATTAAAATTTAAGCAGCTTTTATTTTATTTTTCATATATATATATATATATATATATATATATATATATATATATATATATATATATATATATACATACATATATATATACCGCATTTCACAAAAGTGAGTTCACCCCTCACATTTGTGTAAATATTTTATTATAACTTTTTATGTGACAACACTGAAGAAATGGCACTTTGCTACAATGTAAAGTAGTGAGTGTACAGCTTGTATAACAGTGTAAATTTGCTGTCCCTTCAAAATAACTCAACACACAGCCATTATAGTCTAAACTTCTGGCAACAAAAGTGAGTACACCCCTAAGTGAAATTGTCCACATTTGGCCCTATTACTCATACATAAAAATAAAAGAATATAAAATAGTGAACGATAGTTTAAAATAAAAGTATAATGTATATATTTGGTAATATATTTTGCAGTGTGTTTGCATACAGTCAGTTTGAAACATTCCCATGTTTGCTCTGTGTTATTTGATGACAATATTTCCTCTCAATCTAAGTCTTGGAAAACAGCCCTTAGCCTTGGAAAATTTGATCTCTTAAGATTAGGCGATTTTTGAAATAAAATCATGGTAAAGTCACTGCTACCCAGGCTTTTTTTAATATAAACTTTAGTAATAAACACAGTTCCAGCCGAGCATTATTCGTTCCAGTAACATGCTTGTAATCCAAAGCAAATTTCCCCATAAGAAATAATGGAAACTCAAATGATTTATTCCACGACCATTTATTCATAGGTCCTTCAGTTTATAGTCCATATAAAAAGATTGTAGCAATGTGATAGGTTGTGTAACCATAAAATGTCCATCCACAAATGGAAGCCTCCATAAGGGGACTAGAAGCGAAATCCAACAGGAGCTACAGAGTATAAAAGAGAAGAGAGGCACCTTCAAGTGTAGCAATATGTTGCTAACTGTTGTACCTTCATTAAATGTAACCATATTACTTCTCTTCTGTTGTGACATGACACTACTTGTATATCAAGACATTGCTTGTATATTAAGTCTAAAATTATTTAAAAATGTTACTTGTCTTGCAAAACGCTTTCAAACCAAGGTTTTACTGTAATCATAAATCAACATAATATAACATGGATGATATGTATGCATACAGTATATATACATGCACATAAAAAAAGAATATAAATATGTGAATGATAGTTAAACCAGGTCCCCACCGCCGTGCGCTGATTTACATTGGCATAATGGCACGGGTGGGCAAATGGGCTTACCTGTATGTCCCTCCTTAGAGCGGGCTAGCAGGGATGTATTTTGGGAATAACAATTATAGCAAAAAGTAAAAAATATTGATTTATTTTTCTCTTCTATTTTGCTTGGCAGGCTTCTGACATTAGTGAACAAACATTTTAATCCATTGTTGCATCTTTCACTTGTATTACCCATATCTTTTTTTGTAGTACATATTGCAGCCCTCAAAATTTCCACTCGCCTACTAGCATTTTGTGAGGTGATTTAAGCTGGGGGCGAGTGATGACAGAGCTGCATGACCAATCTCCCTCCAATCTGTGCCTACACTTAGAGTCCCAATGTGATTGGCGGCCGAAGAGGAAAGGTGCATGCTCGGGAAAAGTAGTCTGGTGAGCCGTGCACAGGCAGAGCAGTACACAGGTGCTCTCCTTATAATTCTCATTAAGCCATGGGACCTAACAGTATGACCTCTCTGAGCCTGCCCCCCTCCCCCGACCAATGTAGCTGGAGAGCAGAAAGTAATGAGTGAGGTGGAAGATTGCGAAAATTACCACTCCGGTGCAGCGCTCACTGAAAGTTGCCCTGACATGAGAGTGGCAGCCTTCCAGTTTGTGGAGTTTTCTTCTCCTTGTACTCTATGTAAGTGTCCAACAGTTCAGCCTGAGCACTGAACAGACTGGTCTCAATGTGTGCTGTGCGGTGTCAGTGTCCGCTGTGCTATGGTGTCAATGGCTGTGCAGTTGTGTGGATCTCAGCGCTGGATTGTATTCCCTCCTGCTGTACTGCAGCTCCTCTCCTCACTGCCAGCCTGAATAAAAGGGGGAAGTGGGGACATGCAAGCGTGGAGCCGCACACACAGGCTCCTGATGATAAGATGAATGGGAGAGAGAGAGAGAGGATAGATGGGAGTTGCAGAGGAAACAGCAAGAGAATGGGGAAGAGACCCAGTTCTAGTGCCCTGTCCCTCTGGTCTGCCCCCAGTGCCCTGTCCCTCTGGTCTGCCCCCAGTGCCCTGTCCCATTTTGTTAAAGTTGTTGTTGGTAATATTTAATTTTGTAACTTGATTCTGCATAAAACATTTAACAGTGTCATTCCATGAGATAATCTACGAGGGCGTGTTTAAGGGTGCAATTAGGTGCAGGGCAGTGTATGAATTAGGTGGGGCAATTGGTGGTGAGTAACTCTTGAAGCCTGGCTAGTAGCTCAGGACTTGAAATTTTGAGCCCTGCATATTGTATACAGCACTACGGTTATTTGTAGCATGGGAATCTGCTTATCACTTGCCATAGCCCCACGACCATCTTATCCTATTTCACCTTACATTAGTGAGTGTCTGACCCCTGTCTGATTTGGCTGCCACATTTTTTTTCTTACCCCCCAGCATTCTCATAAACCTCTCCCCTATCACAGACCTCATTTTCATTTAGGTGCAAACCACCTAGGTTGTACCCCAATGGAAATCTTTACCACCAGGTCTTTAGCCATGAATTTCATATTAGAAGCTCTTACTAGACATGTGCATTCGTTTTCGTCCAAATGAATTATCGTCCGAATTTTGGATATTTTCGTTATCGTTTTAACAAACTAAAACGAATGTACAGAATCCAAAATCCGAAAGATCTGACATAAAAAATGCTTGATTTTCATTTTCGTTGCTACAACAGTTCGATATAGATAGGAGATTCGACATGACACTGACAATAGAAATCTGTGTCTATCGAACCTGCGGTCAAATGTGCCTAACCTTAACCTTATTAGTCCAAGATTATTCTACATAGAGAGTAAAGATTTGAAAATGGAGAGAAAATAGAGAGAAAAGATTCATCATTATAGAGATGGTGTTGGGGTAGACCATTCGACATAAACGACGAAGATTCAACGAAGCAGCGAAAAACATACAAGTGTTGAATCTGTCATTGAAGGCTAAACTGTACGACGCTGCAATCGTACATTGCCGGTCAAAGTCTCGGCCTATATAGGCTATAGAAGAATTCAAATGTTGGCTGACTAGTAATAATAATTTATAAATATAATTATTATTAGTCATACAACATTAAAATTCTTCTATAGCTTGTATTCGACCGGAAATGTACGATTCGACGTACAGTTTAGCTGCTTCGTCGAATCTTCTTAGAACATTCGACAGACAGTATAAGCCTTCAATGACAGATTCAACCTTAATTAATTCGGATTTTCGGACTAATACATTTTTTAACGAATTTTAGGAGTAACTATATAAATGTATTTTTTGGACGAAAACTAAATTCCGAAACAAAATATTTCAGTGTGCACGTGTCTATCTCTCACTACCTTTCCTTTGTTGTGCATGGCACAGGCAACATTACAGAGAATATAACCTTGGAGACCTTTCCCTACAATTTGCAGCCTAGTTTTCAGCCTAGTTCTTTAAATGGATTCAATATATCTCCTCCATCTTCCATGTATTTTGGCATTGGTCCCAACATAAACCAAGAGAGCTCCCAGCAATTTTTCTACACAGCCCACCACTTTACGAACACAGGTACCAGACAGACAGCAAAACATTAAGTTGAGGCGATTTTGGCGACAAACTATTGTATCGGTCCATCTGATTATAGAATCCCCAACTGCGACCAACTGTCTATGCCTTCCTATATTATGTGTACCTCTTCTACTAGAAGGGCTGCTGTCCTGGCTGTTGGGGGTATCAGTGACATCTAGGACTGTCACTTCCGGAAATGCCACCTACACAACTTGACTCAACTTGGCAATTTTTGTTTATGTTTTCAAACACAGGACTACCCTTTCTTTTCGGTAAGCCCCTAAACTTTCTTTGCCAATAGTAAACCTCCTAAATTACCCCTCTACCCACCACATTAACCATTTTTACCCTCTGCTCAGTGAGCAAAAACTACTTTCAATGTTGTTCTCCTCAGTGGTGCAATTCATGTGTACATGTGGCACACTGTGTACTGAGAAAAATCTTCAACCTTTCTAGCCCTCATCCCCATTTCAATATTATTATTGTTTACAGGAAATTTTAAATATAAAGTTAGATGTTGAAGTCTTCTTATGTCTTTAACACTTTTTGTTTTACAACTTGTTTTTATAACTCCACTTACTCAAATCTGAAATCTCACTTTGCTCACAATCCCAATGTGAGTTCAACGGATAGTTATATAATACTTGTGAACAATTAACAACTCTTCGTGGTTAGCAGACCGAAGGGAGAGAAAACTTATGTGTACTGTAGAAAGGGACAGAAAATTAGAGGAAAATGTTTAAAGCTTCCAAATAAAAAGAGAAAACATTTGTACCAAAAGCAATCACCAAGCCATCAGGATCTCAACAGAAGCACAACTCTTGTTTTTATACCTCACCTTGTCATTTATAACTCACCTTTATAATTTTTAACACTTATTCACACAAATTACACTTTCTTCACAATCCTTGAGCAAGAAACACAATTCCACTGAAAGCAACCTAAAAGCAAAGTATATCGGCATCCTGAGTCAATCAGCTAGGACTGGTCCTATTGGCTTGCATCTGCCACTGAAGCTAGTCACAAGTCTATACTGCTACCATGCTCTGTGCAGATTAATGAATAGGAGGCAAAAGTAAAGACACATGTTAGATAAATATAGCTGAATGCCATATACACTTGATCTAGGCATAAGCTACTCACAGTACCAACCTATATTGCCAGAGATCTTTTTCGGAATATAAGCATTTTTACCTTTACTTTTTAGGGTTAATGTGGTTCTCATAAAAATAAACACAAATCATCTTTTAGGTATAAAGTGTAGGCACCTTCCTCTGTGAACCTACAGCCCCCACAACTACTCAAACTCTCCTGATCAATATATGAAATGCCCTGGTCGAAACTTTGTATTCATCCATCTCCAAGACGGGCTACCTTAGTGACCAGTAGTAATGTGCATTGGACAAGCAAGCTAGCTAGAACACTGGTAATAAATGTCAGAACTTTGCTAATAAAAACAGTCTATCATCCTGATACAGCAGCAAGGTTTGCCGGATTCTTGTATGTGTTTATTGGGTGATTTGGTCTTTTCGATAGTAGATCCTAAAGATGTAATGCTTTGCACATATGATAATTCTACATTATTATTATTATTATTATGCTTAAATTTGGGATTTTTTTTTATTTTTTATTTTTTTTACAAGAAACGTGATATTGATTGAAAGAAAGAGTAACTAAAGACTATGTTAAAGTGGCCATATCAAGGTACATTTTGTGACAGTTTCATTTGATTAAATAATGTGTGATGCTTCCATTAACACTAAAATATCACTAAGGCTCTATAAGGTCAAAATCCCTTGTTAAAGATAGCAACAACCTTGCTAGAATGTACACATATGAATGTTAAGTGCCTTTTCCATATTCACTACAGTAAAGCTTGTCCACAATACTATTATATGGCATTGTAATGATAATATTGTATTTCATTACATATTCTGATGTTATGAACAAATGATTCATATGTAGGCACCAGAAGAAGCAACAGAATATCAAATATTAATATTTTGTCGTGGTGCTACAAATTAACCTTTCCTACTGTGAATTGTAAATTAGCGATCAATTAGCAACTATCTATTTACCTGCCAAATGTTCAGACATTTTTTTAACAGTTTGTTGTGACATCTTCTATAAGACCTTATTATTTCCAAATATGCCTCCCTTAACTTATTTTCATGTTGCCTCCCTTATCTTCTGACTAGAGATTTTCACATGTCAGAAAATATTATTCTCATTTATAAAGCTCCAACCTCTCAGTAGGAGAAAAAGTAATAGAAATGTAGTACATACAGTTGTGTGGAAAAGTATTTGCCCCCTTCTTGATTTTTTATTTTTTTTTGCATATCTTTCACACTTAAATTAATCAGATCATCAAATATAACCAGAGTAAATCCAGGATGCTGTTTTTTAAATATTATGACATGTATTAAGGGAAGAAAACTGTTCAAACCTGCCTGGCCCTATGTGAAAAAGTAATTGCCCCCTCCCATGCTGAATCGTGAATGAACTGTGATTAGTCACAATTTTTTGGAAAGTTAAGTTAAATTTCACTTGCCACACCTAGGCCTGATTATTACCAGACCTGTTGAACCAAGAAATCACATAAATAGAAGCTGTCTGACAAAGTGAAGCACGCTTACAGATCAAAAAAAAAGCCACACATCACGACAGAATCTAAAAAAATTCAAGACCAAGTTAAAAACAAAGTAATGTACATGTATAGGTCTAGGGAAGTTTTCAAAGCCACTTCTAAGGCTTTGGAACTCTAGTGAACCACGGGGAGAGCCATTATCCACAAATGGAGATAACATTTGGTGAACAGTGGTGAACATTCAGTGGTGAAAATTAATCCAAGAGCACGACTCATCCGGGAGGTCATAAAAGAACCCAGGACAACACCTAAATAACTGCAGGCCTCACTTGCCTCAGGAAAGATCAGTGTTCATGATTTAACAATAAGAAAGAGACTGGGAAAAAATCGCATCAATGGGAGAGTTCCAAGGCCAAAGCCACTGCTGACCAAAAAGAACACAAAGGCTCATCCCACATTAACCAAAAACATTTTAATTATCCCCCAGACTTTTAGGCAAATATTCTGTGGACTGATGAGTCCAAAAATTTTACTTTTTGGAATGTGTGCATCCCATTATATCTGGCAAAAAACGGATACAGCATTTTATAACAAGAATAACATCCCAACAGTGGGACAAAGGGTGGCACAACCAGTTATTAGTTTTAGGGGGTAATTACTTTTTTACATAAAGCCAGACAGGTTTGGAAAGCTTTTTGCCATAATAAATAAACCGATCATTTAAAAACTGCATGTTGTATTTACTCAAGTTGTCTTTGTGTAATAATAAAAATGTGTTTGTTGATCTGAGTCATTTAAGCATGACAAATATGCAAAAAAAATATAAAAAAACAGAAAGGGGGCAAATACTTTTTCACACAACTGTACATACAGTAGGTGACCGCAATATTGTGTTAATCTCGCTCCCTTTCTCAGCGAGATTGACCACCTACAAGCCCCATCGCGGGAGCCAGCGGCGAGCTGGCTTGCCGCGATGGAGAACAAAGCCGTCATAGAAGCGACAGGGATCCGACTTGGATTCCCAACAAATCTACACGGGTCGCTTGGTATGTATCATGAGGGGGAACTCCACGCCGGATTTTTAAATAAAAATCCGGCAAGGGTTCTCCCCCAGGGGACATGCCAGGCCCTTAGGTCTGCTATGGATTGTATGGAGAACCCCCCACAATCCATACCAGACCCGTATCCAAAGCACGCCGCCCGGCCGGTCAGGAAAGGAGTGGGGGTGAGCGAGCGCCCCCCCCCTCCTGAGCCGTACCAGGTAGCATGCCCTCAACATGGGGGGGTCAGGTGCTCTGGGGCAGGGGGGCGCACAACGGCCCCCCCACCCCAGAGCACCCTGTCCCCATGTTGATAAGGACCGGGCCTCTTCCCGACAACCCTGGCCGTTGGTTGTCGGGGTCTGCGGGTGGCTTATCGAAATCTGGGAGCCCTTTAAAAAGGGGGTCCCCAGATACCGGCCCCCCACCCTAGGTGAATGAATATGGGGTACATCGTACCCCTACCCATTCACCTAGAGGCAAAATGTAAAAACAAAATAAACAACACAGGGTTTTTAAAGTATTTTATTAGACAGCTCTGGAGGGCCCCCCTCTTCTTTAGCTCTTTTACCAGGGGGGCCTTTTTCTTCCGCTCTCCGGGGGGTCTTCTCCGCTCTCTGGGGTCTTCTCCACTCTGCGGGGGTCTTCTTCCGCTCTCCGGGGTCTTCTCCCGCTCTCCGGGGGTCTTCTCCGCTCTCTGGCCGCCGATATCTTCGTGTTAGCTCAATTACTAGCGGCGGCCAGTCCGCTCTTCTGTGACGCCTTCTTCTCTTCTCCAGATGTTGACTCGACGCTTCCTCCCGCTGTTATGCCGGGCGCCGCTCCCAGCGACTTATATAGGCCTATCTTGTGACGTCACAGTCCCATCATCCTCCAAATGCCTTTTTTACTTCAGAAATTACATTTTGTGCAGGGACAGTTCTAAACACGGGAAACATGTACTACTTTACATGCATACTTTAGACACCCCCAGGTATAAAGGAATATTTCATTTTTATTGTTTCACTTTAAGCATTATTAAAGTCACTGTTCCCGGAAAAACTTCAGTTTTTAAAACTTTTTTTTTTGCATTGATACATGTCCCCTGAGGCATGACCCGGGTCCCCAAACACTTTTTATGACAATAACTTGCTCATTAACCTTTAAAATTAACACTTTTAAATTCTCCCATAGACTTTTAAAGTGTGTTACGCTGCTTTTTGAATTTGCCGCGAACACCCAAAATTGTTCGATATTCGCCGAATGTTCGAGTCCAACAGATGTTCGACCCCAACATAAAGCTCATCCATAATGGTCACGTATCCAAAATCGTTTGCCCCTATATTGTAGGTAGCATACTGTACGTTTTCCGAGCCAAAGTGATAATATTGGTATATTATTACCATACTGTATTAAAATGTGTGAATAGTAACAATAATAATAATAATTTATTATTATTATAGTATAAGAAAGAAGAATAACTTACAATTGTGCAATTAGTGGAATAATATGACATTCTTTACTAAATATAAAATATCTATTTGGCGAATTTTGAAAATATGTTTAATATATGCTACTATGTTGTACAAGGCCCTTACAATATGTAATTTCAGTACTGACATTTTATGTTTACCCAGGCACTGAATTAACATTATGCTACAAGGCATATTGGGTAAGGTCTAAATGCCCATTGTATTATTCATCCAGCTAACTGATGGTGGTAATCACTTATATGTAAATGAACTGTCAATGCTTTGCCACCATTGGCAGTCACTGGACTGTGAAGGTTATGTCTTAATAAGAAGTAAAGCACTTCACATGCTTTGATTTACTGGAAATAAAACAGAAAAGTCCTTTGAGACTATGAAGGACACTTGTTTCAGATAAAATGTCTAGACAGTAGCAATATATTTTCAACATTTATTATAGCAAAACTGCAAATTAAAGCAGAGTGCCATGAAAGTTCCTGTGACCCAGAGTTCAGAACCACTCTGTTTAGGAAAAGACACATGACCTTTTAAATATACAGCCAGAGCCCTGGTTATAAGATTTACAAGACAACTGTGGTGTCAATCATGATAAGTTTGCTTTTTAATTAATGTTGTTCTTGTTTTATTTGCACTTTTAATTTAGAGTAACACAAATGCCGGATTCAATTCAAATCTGCTGTCCTAGGTAGCTGCTAAAACTATGTGGCCAATGGGGAAAACAACTCTCACAATAAATGGCATGTCTGTCCCTCTGCTTCCATCTATTCACAGTATTTTTAGTTTTAACTATGATGTGTGTTACTGTGTGCTAAAGATCTATTCAATTGACAAATGGCAAAAATGCAGGTAAACGTGACCAGATTAGCACATTGATGTGATCAGGTCTATGCATTTTGCTGCATTTTTAATTAACTCAAAAAAAATCACACATACAATATTTTTTTCCATAAGATGTATACACATTTCCTTAAGTAACCTGGATGTTAAGACACAATTCTAAGGCAATTCAGATAAACACATTGGGGTTGATTTACTAAAAGAACTAGAGCATGTTCACTTTGCAAAGCTGTTTTCTCTTTTAGTGTAGTGAATGTGGCAAACAAAATCACTTTGGAAAGAATATACAAAAAAACATATAAAACAGCGTTTTGTTAGCATATGAATGGATGATTGACCTAATTGGCTAAGCTAAGTGAAAATTCCCATTACAAAGTGAACATACCCTATTCCCTTAGTAATACAACTAATTTGACATAACTGTGAATAGTGATATGGCAGAGAAATTGGGAATGATATATTTAACAGGTCACAAACTTTAAAAACTTAAGACATACTTTCAACTATAAAAAATAAAGCAAAGAGGGTAGAGGAGGCTCCTCTTACCAACTCTAAGGATTTTAATGTGAGATATCAATCGTGGTAATAAGGTAGGCACACCAAACACAAGGGGCCAGATTCACAAAGCACTTACTCCGGAGTATCACGAGTTAGGCACGCGTAAGTCTAAAAATGCACACGCTTATCTATGCACCGTATCCCCAAAACGATATACGCCTGAAATCCACATTTTTTAGACCAACGTAATTTGGATAGACCGGCGCAGAGTGCGTGCAAAACTGCACTAGACACACCATTGATTTGCTATGCAAATATGCAAATGCGGGAGTTACGGGGATCCACAAAAGTAAGTTTATGCGGTGCAGTCTACACGATGTGCTTATCAGCTGCACGGCCAGTCTAAAATTAGACCAAATAAAAGCAGGTTTAAAATAAGACAATCCGTCTACATGTCAGCAAAAGCAACACCATTAGGGCCGAGCTGAGCAGCCACACTTGTAGGACATTAATCTGTATGCCAACATGCTCATAGCTATACTACTACTACTATACTACTGACTTTAGATGAGCGCAGAAGGAGGAGGGCACGGGAGAGGATCTTTGTCAGGTATATCCGTGGGGTGAGCCCAATGGAAAAAGGCCCCCCTTTTGGCTGGAATTAGGGTGCAATTGGAGAGATACCCTGTGTTAATAGGAGGGTAGATGTTGGTTCCTCAGTTTCCACTAATTTCAGTGAAATTGAGTAAAGGTGGAGACACATTTTTTTCTTTGTTTTATATGGTTTAGGGTGCATCGGTCACAACTGGCATCCTTATAGCAGCATAGGATCATTTTACTTTAGCAATCTTTGGGCCTGCTGGCCTGCACAGGCTCCTGACCTAATTAATCCACCTTTACTCAATTTCACAGAAATTAGTGGAAGCTGAGGAACCAACATCTACCCTCCTATTAACACAGGGTATCTCTCCAATTGCACCCTAATTCCAGCCAAAAGGGGGGCCTATTATCATTGGGCTCACCCCACAGATATACCCGACAAAGGTATTAATTTAGCAGCGCCATTTCCCTTTCTACTATTCATATTTATATTAGCTCCCCACATAGGGATCCTACTGGGAAGCAACAGCTACTTTATTTCCCATAGCGCGGACTCCCCTGTTCTTACACGGGAGAGGATCTGCCCACCGCCACTGGGCAAGGTACTGGCAACACTTCATTTCCTTGCCAGTGGCTCTTTTCACCCTAATGGGTAAATATATATTTTATATACATTTTTTTCTGTTTAGTATATATTTTATAATAATTAATATAATACATATATATTTTTATTTTTTTAACTAATATAAATTTACTAATTTTAATATTATTATAATTATCTTATTAAAAATTTATATATATATACACATCGACACGACACAAAATTGGATGTACTTTTGCAATGGAAGGGCATTTCTCTCGGTCTATTTAAGCACTGTGCATAGCTCACTAAGTCTGACGGGCCTAGTTCCTATCTAACTGATTGTGCCGTGCCTAGTTCTGAGCATGCTCAGAGAGGTGCTGACCATAGTCTGCTTCATGTGCACATGCCCAGTCTGGCCGGCCCTTCATTTGCATGGGGTCACGGCTCATTTCAATGGAACACGCCTACGTCCTTCCCACTTTGAATTACACCGCCTTACGCCTCGGAATTTACATTGCACCGGTGCAAATTTGGCCAAAAATACTACGAGGATACGGTACTTGCGCCTCGAAATTAAGCCGGTCTAACTTAAAGGAGTTGCACTACGCCGGTCCAAAAATGCGCCGATGTACGTGAATCTGGCCCAACATTATTACTAGTCATACAACATTAGAATTCTTGTAGGCGGAATATTCGAACGGAAATGTACGATTCAACGTAAAGATTCGACGTTCCGTCGATATTCTTTGACCATTCGACATCAACCAAAAAGATTAGACAGAAACCAAGTATTATTGGATTTTCGGACGAAAGCTATTCCCCAACGAAAAACAAAATAAATCAAAACGATTTTCGTGAGTAACTAAATAAATGTATTTTCCAAAAGAAAACGAAAAAAGAGAAACAAAATATTCCAGTCTGCACATGTCTAGTTAATTTACTCTGCTCTTCCACCTTATCTGCCTTTTCTATAGCTCCTTGTTTAACTAAGTCAGGAATCACAGATGCTCTACCACTCCACGTTGATTGTTGTCTGTTCATCTTAACTCAAAATCAGGGTCACCATAGGTGAAGAGAAAAAAAAGAAGGGGGGGAGGGGCAGAAGCACCACTGCACTTGTGTCAGTCAAACAAAAATAAACAAAGTTCATAACCCAGCACACAGTTCGCACTACATAATACAGGTATTACCCAAATAGAAAGGCTCCAGCTCAGGTGTACTATCGGTGTACTTAACAAAGTCCAGAGGAGTCGATGAAAATACTGCCAGAGTAATTATAAAGGCCAGTTATTGGAGGGGAGTAACTCAAATTCTCAAAAGGCTGCAAAGGTTGACAAGTTATTTACAAGTGTCTATAGGCAGCATCACTAATTTTCCTACCAACGCCAGCCATTTGGGGGATTCACAAGTAAGCTCAGGGGACTCAGGCTGGAACACACAGCTCCCTCACTAACGTCTGACCAGCCGTGACTGCGGAAGCCGCGCCTCTATGACAGACCATCTAGGCACTCTGAATTTCTATGGGCAATGGCCACTCTGCATTTCTATGGGCAATGGGCAATCTGCATTTCTATGTTCAATGATCACTCTGCATTTCTATGGGCAATGGGCACTCTGCATTTCTTTTGGACAATGGTCACTCTGTATTTCTTTTGGGCAATGGTCACTCTGCATTTCTATGGGCAATGGTCACTTTGCATTTCTATGGGCAATGGTCACTCTGCATTTCTTTTGGGCAATGGTCACTCTGCATTTCTATGGGCAATGGTCACTCTGCATTTCTATGGGCAATGGTCACTCTGCATTTCTGATGGTGATGGACTGGCCAAGCATGTCTCCAGACCTAAACCCGATTGAGCATCTGTGGGGCATCCTCAAGCGGAAGGTGGAGAGACACAAGGGGCCAGATTCAGGCCAGATTCAGGTACACGTACATTTGCGTAGCGTATCCGCGTACGTCGTTTTCGTCCGCGTAAGGTTACCCCAGCTTCTATGTGGAGTAACCTTACGAAGTTCCGTCGGATGCCGTCGGGTGCCATGTTAAGTATGGCGTCGGGTCAGCGTCGGCTTTTTCCGTCGCTTACGTCGTTTTACTAACTTGTTCGCGAATAGGGAGTTGCGTAAATGACGCTCACGTCGTTTTGACGTCGGTTTCAACGACGCTTTCCGACGTGAGCTGGAGCATGCGCACTGGGCTTTTTCCCCGGCCGGCGCATGCTCAGTTCGTTCGACGCGGGGGCGCGCTTCATTTAAATACAAGCCGCCTCATTTGAATTACGCGGGCTTACGCTGGGCGATTTTCGCTACGCCAATGCAAACGACGGAGCAAATGCTTAGGGAATACGGCACTTGCTCTAGTACGATGCGGCGGTGTAGTGTAAATGGCTTACGCTACGCCGGCGAATTTCTTAGAGAATCTGGCCCTGTATGTCTGACATAGCTAAATGTCAAATTTCAGATTCAATACTATTTTATTCCACCAAAAAAGCTGTTATAAAACAAAGGATATAATGGGGGTTATTTACTAAAGGCAAATCCACTTTACACTACAAGTGCAAACTACAAGTGCAAAGTGCACTTGAAATTGCATTTAAAGTGTACTTGGAAGTGCAGTCGCTGTAGATCCGAGGGGGATATGCAAGGAAAATAAAAAACAGCATTTTAGCTAGCAGATGATTAAATGTTAAAATCAGCAGAGCTTCCCCTCATTTCAGATCTACCCCTCAGATTTACAGCGACTGCACTTCCAAGTGCACTTTCAGTGCAATTTCAAGTGTACTTTGCAATTGTAGTGCAAAGTGGATTTGTCTTTCGTAAATAACCCCCATTGTGTCATCCTTGAAATATTAGGTAAGTGGATAGCTACCTGTATGGGACATGCAGTGAACACACAGGGGTTGATTTACTAAAGACAAAAAGACTGTGCACTTTCCAAAGTGCAGTTTCACTCTGCAAGATGCAGTTGCCCCAGAGCTTAGTAAATAAGGTAAAGCTTCACTCTGCAAAAAATACCCAATCACGTTCATGCTTGCACATGATTGGATGATGAAAGTCAGCAGAGCTTTTGCTCATTTACTAAGCTCTGGAGCAACTGCTCTTGCAGAGTGAAACTGCACTTTGGAAAGTGCACAGTCTATTTGCCTTTAGTGAATCAACCCCTCCGTGTCTGTGTTGTTAGCCAGTGTCTTTTCGGTGCATTAAATCCTGCACAGGCAAGCTGCAAAACAGATCAGTCACAACATGAAATTTGAAATGTGTGAAATTTGAATGTACATTTAATACTAATTTTTCCTCTTTCTGTGAACGTCTTCTTTTCTTTTTACAAAAGCTGAAAAGCTCTGTGTAATCATTGTGTCTTTTAAAGAACAATCAGTAAAATATTCAGGTTCAGACATAATTGACAGATTATAACATTGCAGGAAATGAGCATATCTCCAAAGCAATATTTTTTATATTTTGTCATGTCAAACATTAAAGGCTACAAAAAATAGTACATCCTAATAACAAGTCCAATACCATCTTAAGGGAATTGTGTAAATAAATGAAATAGTTTAAAAATACCACTTTTGTATTCTCTTTTCCAGACAAACTATAAACAATGGCCCAGATTCACAGAGCGATTACGCCTGCGCAACAGGAGATGCGCGTGCGTAAGTCTAAATGTGCGCGTGCGTTTCGATGCACGGCATCCCCAAAGCGAGATACGCAAGAAATCTCCTTTTTTTGGTCCGGCGTAATTTCGTTAGACAGGCGCATACGTCCGCGCAAAACTGCGCTAGACAGACCATTGATTTGCTAGTCAAATATGCTAATGAGGGACTTACGGGGATCCACAAAAGAACGTTGGGGCAGCGCAGGCTACGCAGTGTGCGCAACAGCAAAATGTCCTGTCTAAAATTAGAGCATATAAAATCTGGTCTAAAAAGAGAAAAAAAGTCTACTTGTTAGATAAAGCAACACTGTTAGTGAGGAGCTCAGCAGTCACAAGTGTTGCACAACAATCTGTATGCCAACATGCCAGGGGCATCGTCGCGCATAGCTATACTACTGACTTTAGATGAACAAAGAAGGAGGAGGGCACGGAGGATGGCACGGAGGATGGCACGGGAGAGGATATACCGCAACCGCATAGACCTGTTTGGCATGAGTGATTCTGAGGTGTATCGCATCTTCAGATTTACCCCTCATGTCATCCTGGAATTAACCACAACCCTGCAGGAGGACATCACCAGCCGAACACAACGCTCACATGCAGTGCAGCCACTGGTCAAGGTCATGGCAACACTCCATGTCCTTGCCAGTGGCTCTTTTCAGTGTACAAGTGGAGTGGTGGCTGGGATGTCACAATCCTCCATGAGCAGATGTGTGCACCAGGTTGTCCCTGCAATCCTCAGACGCATGGCCAACCAAATCATCAAACCCACCACTGAGGACCTGCGGCTGAAGGCAATGACAGATTGCTACAGAATTGACAGATTCCCACGCACCGTGGGGGCCATTGATTGCACACATGTGGCACTCCAGCCCCCCCAGGAGACAGAGCACATGTACCGCAATCGGAAGCATTGGCACTCCATCAACGTACAGGTGATAGTCGATGCCCAAGGCCTCATATGGCACGTCCGTGCCAAACACCCAGGGTCCAGCCATGACAGCTACATATACAATCAATGCCACATCCGAATGGAATTCGATCAGAACGTGTATGGGGACACCTGGCTGGTTGGTGAGTGACATGGGTGGCAGGCATGACTATCCCCTCCCATGATGCACACATCACAAGGGGCACATGCATGACTAACATCCTCCTGTCTTTTCCCTTACAGGTGACTCTGCATATCCACTGGGACCCCATCTCATGACTCCTATCCGGAACCCCCAAACCCCAGGAGAGGAAAGATACAATCAAGCACATGCCCAAACATGAGCAGTGGTGGATCGCACCTTTGGCCTCCTGAAGTCACGTTTCCGATGCCTGGATAAGTCTGGGGGTACCCTCTTGTATTCCCCAAACTTCGTGTGCCAGATCATCGGTGCATGTTGCATGCTGCACAACTTCGCAGTAAGAAAGGGCCTGCAGATTGACCTACGTGATGACCTGACCCCTGAACCAGACAATCCCCCCTTAACCGAGGCTACCCCGTCTTCTGAGGGAAGAGCAGCCAGGAGACAACTCACATTGGGCATCTTTACACGTTAAACACACACATTAATCATGGCACAATGAGAATGCATGCATGCACACCACTGTGGTCCCTAGCACACACACCCCACATCCACATCAAATTGGATTGGCACCAGTCCACCATGCAGGACTTGTGAGCAGCAACGCCACGCCAAGGCTCCAATTATGTCACTGTACATTCATACACCATTCACACGGACCTGGGGATCACTTCTCCCTGGTCCTGGGGAACCCTTCTCCACCAAAATTGAGGGTGACACCCCTTTTCCAGCAGGAATGTCACCCCCACATTCAAACAGCATTCACAACCCCAAAAAAAAAAATGACCAGCAAAGGGCAGTATTGCCCTTTACGTGAGCCACGCCTGGGGCGCCCCCGGCCACGGCCCCGGCTCCTCAGGGGAGACTCATGGGGGAGGGGGAAAACCAGGGAAGGAGGAGCAGCCCCTGATCTCTGCCCACCTGGCGGCCTGCCCTCCAAGGCCACGGCTATTCTGTCCAGGGCAGCACCAAGTGTTGCCGTGTTGGCCTGGATAGCCTGGGTAAGGGCCCTCACATCCTGCCCAACGCCTGCTGATGTCGTCTGCAGTTCGTTTAGGCAGGTTGTGAAAGCCCGGGAGTGGGAGTCCAGGTTCCCCAGCGTATCTTTGATGGAGGACAGGCTCTCCTCTATCCGCACCAATGTCTGGCTGACCTGTCCCAGATGGCGGGTCTGAAGGGCCTGGTCCCTTCTCAGAGTGGCGGGCAGGAGATCGGCCACCCCCCTGGTGTTCTGGGACGACTTCCTGCCTCCAGCTGATGCTTGTGGCCGGGAAGAAGGGGAGGCCCTTGGGAGGGGAGCCATGTTGGGGGAGAAGGGGGGGGGGCTCCCCCTTAGGGAGGGCTGCCTGCTGCCAGCCAGAGGGGAAGAGTCCTCAAAAACCAAAAGTCCAGTGCCTGACATGGACTCCTCCTCCTCATGATTCTCCTCCTCCTCAACCTCCTCCTCCTCCTCAACCTCCTCCTCTTGAACCTCCTCCGCGGACTCCGGCCTTGTTGGGGGGGCCTCATTAGGCTGCTGTCCTGGGGATGGTGCGGTCAGGCCAGATGGCCCTGCACCCTCCTGCACATCTGTGGATGACACAAAACATTCACAGGTTGGAGGATCCACACACTTGCCACATATTCCCTTTCACCCCCTCCCCCACACATGCTACACACCTGATATTAAAAAAAATACTTACCTGGCACCACGGGCTCCGGACTTGAGTCAAAGCCGGGCAGGCCCTCCACTTCATGCCGATGAAAGGTCAGGGCCACCGCACGCTCCTCCGCTGTCAGCCTAATACCGCATGGTGGGCCCCCTCCTGTGCCCCTGGCATGGGCATGCATTTTGGACAGCTTCTGTTTGACCAGACGCCAGAGGTCATTAATTTTTTTGTCAATCCCAGACCGGGTCCATGCCTCCCCCTCCCTCGCTGAATTGACCTGCTCAGTGATGAGGTCCAAAATCTCCCTCCTCCTGGCCGGGGTGGTGTTGGCACTGTCTGGGCCGTGGAGGAAACGCCCATAATCGCTAATGGCCCGGGCAAGAATTCTTTTTTCCCCCACAGTAAAATTGAGTTTTCGCTTTCTCTCTGTCATACTTCCAAAAAAACTCACTCCCAGTCAACAAAAATCAGTCACAAAAACAAGCACAACCAATCAAGCAAGAACACACACAAAGAGAAAACTAACACCCAAAAAATCACACAAGCACTCAGCAAAAAACAGTCACAAAAACAAACAGCAAAAAATCTGCAAGAAAACAAACGAACAGAAATATATCAAACAAACAGTCTCTCAGGCCTCGTACACACGATGAGATATGTCCGCTCAAACTTGTCCGCCGGACAGTTTAGAGCGGACATGTCTCATCGGATTTCGGTCCGATGGCGTGTACACACCATCGGATCAAAATCCCCGCCGGCAGACAGCGTGGTGACGCGGCGGTGACGTTGACGCCGCCACGTCACCGCTACGTCACCGCACCAGGAAGTAAACACTTCCGCGCGCATGCGTCGGATCCATTCACAGGATACGACGCATGTGCGGGAAGATATGTCCGCTGGTTTGCCATACTAACCAGCGGACATATCCGACGGACAGGTTTGTAGCGGACAAATTTCAAAGCATGCTTTGAAATTTGTCCGATGGACAAACCTGTCCGCTAGCCCGTACACACGATCGGATTTGTCTGCTGAAACCGTCCATCGGACCGCTTTCAGCGGACAAATTTGATCGTGTGTACGCGGCCTCAAACACTTATCAAAAAACACTTTCAAAGATCTACTAACAAACACTTGATCACACAGAACACTAATCTGACAACTACAAAACACAACGCAACGAACAACAGGACAAAAGCACTTGGATAAATGGGAAGGGATACAAAGGGATGTACTTTTGCAATGCAAGTGCGTTTGTGTCTGTCTATTTATGCTGTTTGCGTAGTTCACTAAGTTGCCCTAGTCCATTTCCAATTTCACTGATTGCGCCGCTCCCGAGTTGTGAGCATGCGCACAGCGGAGCTGACCATGGTCTCCTTCAAGCGCGCATGCGCGAGCCGGCCGGCCCTTCATTTGCATGGGGTCACGGCTCATTTCAATGTAACATGCCCACGTCCTTCCCAATTTGTATTACTCCACCTTACGCCTCTGAAATAACGTTACGCATGCGCAATTTTCTGCGCAAAAGCTACGAGAATAGGGTGATTACGCGGCAAAATTGCGCAAGTCTAACGTAAAGGCGGTGCGCTACGCCGGTCCAATAATGCGCAGATGTACGTGAATCTGGGCCAATGTTTTTTCCATGAACATAAACTTCATGAATGTTTTGACTATTTAAGTTTATTTGCAATAGGATATGCCCCTAAGCAGCCAATAAAATGTCTGCAGCTGGAATGGCTATAGGTGCAAATACCACTTGGGGGTCTGTGGAAAACCCAATGGATATAATGCAGATTGTTGCCTGTTACAAAGTTGTGGGGAGATTTTCAAAAATGATTTTAAGCCTGGTTCACACCTATGCATTTTTTAGTTAGTTTTCAGTTTTGCAGAAACACACTACCGTCCATTTAACATGGTTTCCTATCCACATCTGTGCATTTTATGAAAAGGGCCAGGAACTTTTTTCTGCTTTTTGATTTTATAGACTTCAATGGATCAAAAATGTGTATTGAAAAATGCAAAATGCACCTGGAATATACAAACTGCAACCTGCATAGGTGTGAATCAGGTCTGAGGCATTTTAAATGAAAACGCTAAATGTGGGTTCTTTAGGCCTGGTTCACATCTATGCAGGTTGCAGTTTGCACATTACAGGTGCATTTTACATTTTTCACGTTTGATCCATTGAAGTCTATGGAATCAAAAACCAGAAAAAAGTGCCCCTTCCCATGAAATGCACAGATGTGAACGTGGATAGCTGTCCAAAATACCAAGCCGTTGACTCTGATTTAAAGCACCAGTGCAATATAAAGGAAAACCTGCAAACATGGTCTGTTGGGCTTACTTGATGACAGGGTTGGGAACCACTGCCCTACAGTACTGGACTTCCAATATTAGAGATGAGAGTATCAGTTGCAAATTCCCACAGTTCTGCTTGAGCAAAATGGTCAGCATAGATAAATATACCCAAGGTCAGCATAAATATTAGCATTTTAAAGTGTAACTAAAGGCAAAACCTTTTTTTTTTTTCGTTTTGCATAGAGTGAAGGGGGGTTAGAGCACCTGACAGTTTTTATTGCTGTCTGTGCCCCCATTAGGAAGTTTCATTCTCTCTATTTGTCCTGTTTACCTTTATAATCATAAGTGAATGTAAAAGAAAATCCCACATTCTTGGTTGACTTTAGAAACCTTATAGAGTTCCAAAGGGATCACTAGTTCTGGTGACATACTTGGCACACTTGGATTCGCTCACTTTGGAGGGGTTTCCTCTCATTCCTGTTTTGGCTGCGGGGCAGGAAATCTACATGGGACACAAATGGGAAAAAAAAATGAAAAAAAAGTTTCGTCCTCTTCAGTTACACTTTAAGGTCTTATATTGCAATGATTTATAAAGGATAATGAAACTTTTTTTTTTTTTTATGAAATAAACAGTGTTCTACCTTAAGTATAAGTGGAGTTTTTCTTTTACAAAGGTTTTATTGTCATATAAACCAACAGTACAGGTTCACAACAATGTACAATGTAGATCCGGACCCGAGAGCCCACAATAGCATACAGGAAGCAAAATCTTATGCTATACTCTATTGAAAAGAGAGATGAAAAAGTGATTAGAACAAAATGGTCTAAAGTCCGGGCATCGCCCAGTCGTCTGTAAACCTGTAGAATAAGTGTGCAATTCACAACAACAACAAAAATCTGAAACTTAGCATCCTCTAGAAAAGGTACAAAGAGATAACAGCCAAGGAGGAGACTGTAAAGGAGTGGAGAAAGAGAGAAAAGTGGAGCAGAGCGAGAGAAAGAATAGAAGGTGAAGTGGGAGAGAAAAAAGAAAGGGTTATAAGGTCCACAGGGTGCACGCAAGAGGAGTCCTATATTCACAGTAATGCGGTTTCAAACCTAGAAGGGTGGTAGTATGTGATCCAAGGTTGCCAAACACTGAGAAACTTGTCGTGCGTATCAGAAAGGACAGCTGTTAGTTTCTCATTGACCATTACATCATTCAAGCGGTTTGTGAGTGCCTTAAAGCTAAGTGTGGGGATCTTCCAAGCTCTCGCAATTGTCAACCGAGCTGCAGTAAAGAGATGCTGGGCTAGCTGCCTCTCAGGTAGCAGTAATTCCATGATAGGCTTACCAAGGAGTGCTAAATAAGGGTCCCTTTTAATGTTAATCTGAAATAGATTACGAAGGAGAGTGTATACTCTAATTCACAGATCTGCACGCCCGCGGGCAGGACCACCAAATATGCGCCATGGAGCTCTCCTGGGAATAATCTGGTATAAAGCGAGCCAACCTCGCTGGTGTATAGTACCACCTATACAATACTTTATAGGCATTTTCCAAAATCAACACATTACGTGAGCACTTGGCCAAGGTTAGTGTCATCACCCGCCAGTCCTCGGGGGTCCAGCTGCTTTCCCAACTCCTTCTCCCATTGGAGATGGTAAGGCCTCAGTGGGGGTCTCTTTGAGGATATCACAGCTAAATATATCAACGATATTAAGCCCAGAGAATGGGGTCTGGCTCTACAGAGGTCCTCAAAGGGGGTCAAAGTATAAGGGGTAGGTTGAGTCTTAATAAGACCCAAAAGAAAGTGGCAAAGTTGTAAATAGCGATAGTGCTCTCGCAAGGGAATAGTGTGGGAAGAGCGTAAAGCTTCAAATCTCAAAATCCCAGTAGGCCTTAATAGCGAGTGAACATCTGTGAACCAGTTCGTGGTCCACCATGAGAATTGGGAGGGATTATCATGGCCTGGAGGGAATAGCGGACTGCGTAAAAGTCGCAGAAGTGGAAGATGAGGAGAGACCAACCTTGCAGAATACTTTACAGAGTCCCATATTCGCAAGGAGTGGGCTAAACAGGGCCCCAATGACGCCGTGCGATGCACGGGAGGGAGCCAGGGCAATGAGGAGATAGGAATAGTGTCGATGTCAACCAGATCGAGCATAGCCCAGAGCGGAAGCTGATAGGTCTCATGAAGGCATGAAAGTGGGGCTATGCTAGCTGCTATATAGTAGGCCCGTAAATTGGGGACCGAAAGACCACCATTTGCCAATTCGAGGGTGGAACAAACCCCATATAAATTGCATAATTCTACGTTGATGTATACAAAGGATGTGCGAGGGAACCGAAACAGGCAAAACACAAAAAAATAGTAATTTCGAGAGATATGACATGCGGATGGCCTTTATTCTGCCAAACCAAGACAGAGGCACATGAGACCAAGACGACAACATGTCCGTAAGTCGTTTGAACAAAGGCGGAAAGTTAGCCTTATATAGTCTAGAATACGCAGGGGTAAGGTGCATTCCCAAATAGGACAGCGAGGAGACCCAGTGAAAAGAGAACGCCGACTGGAGATCCCTCAACAAACCAGGAGAAAGGTTAATCGATAGTGCTTTTGACTTGGAGGGATTAACCCAGAGCCCCGAAAGGGAAGCAAAGGTATATAAAAGGGATTGTAAGTTTGGTAGAGAGGTTCTGGGAGAGGTCGAAGTGAGAAGGATATCATCGGCAAATAGGGAAATTTTATGGGGACAGTCCGCTATCTCAATGCCTCTTATATCTGGATGTGAACGAATCATCTCCGCAAGGGGCTCCAGTGCCAAAACAAAAAGAAGAGGCGATAGGGGGCATCCCTGATGGGTGCTCCTCCTGATATTGAAGAGAGAAGATTCAAATCCATAATACTTGATTTTTGCCCGAGGGGAGTCATATAGAACTGACATCCAGCGCATAAACGAAGACCCAAAACCATAATGCCAAAGAACTGACAAATAAATTGCTTCCCTAACACTGACCGCCTCCCAGTCAATCAGGTACTTGAGTCTGTTTACCCTGTCACCTGATTGGCTAAAGCGACAGGCGCTGTGATTGGATGCCTATCAGGTGTTCAATCATAGCGGAGGATGGAAGAAGACATGAGGACTCGGAGCGTGCAGGACATCGCCGAGACAGGTAAGTGCCGGGGCGGGGGGCACACTGGCAGAATTTGATGGGGCACAGTAGCGGCAATTGATGAGGCACACTGGTGGCAATTGATGGAGCACACTGGCAGCAATTGATTGGCACATTCACGGCAATTGATGGGCACACTGGGAGCAATTGATGGGTACAGTTGCTGCATTTGATGGGCACAGTGGCTGCGATTGATGGGCACAGTGGTTACGCTTGATGGGTTTTTTTTAAGTTTGTTTGCGCCCACCTAAAAATTTTGAGCACCAGCCGCCACTGCCTGTCCCTGTTAAACCTACCAAAATTTTTAACCATGTATGACCAGATCTAGCCACTGCCATTAAACCAAGTTTTCTTTCCAGTGAAAAGTGGAGTTCTTAATTAGAAAATATACAGTGCATTATTATACCAATCATTTCTTCAAACAGGGCATCCCCTTTTTTCCGCATACACACGATCGGTCAAAGCGATGAGAATGGTCTGATGGACCGTTTTCATCGGTCAAAACCGATCGTGTGTGGGCGCCATGGGTTATTTAACCATCGGTTTAAAAAAGCCAACTTCTTTTAAATTTAACGGATGGATTCCTAACCAATAGAACAAAACCGATCGTTAGTAGGCTAGACCATCGGTTAAAAATCCACGCATGCTCAGAATCAAGTCGACGCATGCTTGGAAGCATTCAACTTCATTTTTATCAGCACGTCATTGTGTTTTATGTCACCGCGTTCTGACACGATCAGTTTTTTCTGTTAACCGATAAAAACGGTCCATCAGACCGTTTTTCATCGGATGGACCGATCGTGTGTACACGGCATTAGGTTTCAAAATGTATTGCTGAAGTTAGTTCAAAGAGTTTGATATTCTGTTTAAGTGTAATTTTGCATTGCTTGAATGTATAAGTAATTGATTATTTCACAATTATCTCTCTACATAGCTCATAGATTTCTATGTTCACATGCAATTGCAGTCAACATTCAATTTTTTTTAAATGTGCAAGCCAGTAACAGTCAATTACTGACTTTGTAATAATTACTAAATTTAGCTTTTTTTGCTGTAAGAAAAAAGAAAAAAACACCAAATGTGAAATATCCTATTGACTGGACACAAATATACTTAAAACTTTGGTTTTTATGATGCAATATCTTTGAATATCAGGTTGCAAAAATAGTTGAAAGTATGATAAAGAAAAAAGGTGGGTGGAAAAATGTCTCCCAACTGCGATTGATAACAGCTCACAATCCTATGAAAGAACGTATAAAAAATAAAGCAAAGAGGGTAGAGGAGGCTCCTCTTACCAACTCTAAGGATTTTAATGTGAGATATCAATCGTGGTGGTAATAAGGTAGGCACACCAAACACATAGGTTATAAATATATCAAAAAAAGAAAGTTGCATTTACATAAAATAAGTATACATATAAAACAAATCAATTGAAAAACGACCACAATATTTGCAGAAAGCAAAGACAGAGTTTTATGCGCTATTTGCCAACTAGTTTCGCACTTGCGTGCTTCTTTAGGGCTTTACACCTCGGTCTTTTCTGAGAAACGGTCGTCTGTGTGTGACAATAGATGCCATTAGTAAAGAACAACAAAAATGGCAAATTATATAATACGATTCTTTAAAAATTCTCAACATTTAGTATAAGAGACAAATTATTCTATATAATCAAAATCTGGAAGTAATATATGAATGTGTGCTTACCAATCCTGTTTTAAAAAATGTGACTAGACATAAAGTCAGAACGCCTCTAGTAGAATCCCGACAGCATAGGATAAAACTGGGAGCGGGAAAAGCCAGTGGAAGCCAGATCCACTTGGCTATATAGTGTGGATGTTAAGGTGATGAGGTTTCTACCATACAGCAGAATAGAATTCTGAAAATTATTAAAGTGGATACATAAGCAATTTCATTCTAAATTCATATGTATATATATAGGCCCAGATTCACAGAGCGATTACGGCTGCGCAACTGGTGTTGCGCGTGCGTAAGTCTAAATGTGCGCGTGCGTTTAGATGCGCGCGATTCAGAAAACGAATTACGCCAGAAATCTACTTTTTTTTGTCCGGCGTAATTTCGTTAGACAGACGCATCCGTCCGCGCAAAAATGCGCTAGACACACCATTGATTTGCTAGTCAAATATGCTAATGAGGGAGTTGCGGGGATCCACAAAAAAACGCAGTTGCTGCGCAGGCTACGTGATGTGCGCAACAGCAAAATGTCCTGTCTAAAGTTAGAGCACCTAAAAGCTGGTCTAAATTTTGAAAAAACGTCTACATCTCACAGAAAGCAACACCGTTACTGAGGAGCAGACCACACACACGTGTTGCACTACAATTTGACTGCCAACATGCCAGGGGCATCGTCGCTCATAGCTGCACTAGTGAATTTAGATGACCAAAGAAGGAGGAGGGCACAGAGGATGGCACGGAGGATGGCACGGGAGAGGGTATACCGCACACACATAGACCTCTTTGGCATGAGTGATTCTGAGGTGTATCGCATCTTCAGATTCCCCCCTCATGCCATCCTGGAATTAACCACAACCCTGCAGGAGGACATCACCAGCCCAACACAACGCTCACATCCAGTGCAGCCACTGGTGAAGGTCCTGGCAACACTCCATGTCCTTGCCAGTGGCTCTTTTCGGCGTACAAGTGGAGTGGTGGCTGGGATGTCACAATCCTCCATGAGCAGATGAGTGCACCAGGTTGTCCTGCAATCCTCACACGCTTGGCCAACCAAATCATCAAACCCACCACTGAGGACCTGCGGCTGAAGGCCAATGACAGATTTCTACAGAATTGCCAGATTCCCCACGCACCATCGGGGCCATTGATTGCACACATGTGGCATCTCCAGCCCCCCCCCCCCCATGAGACAGAGCACATGTACCGCAATCGGAAGAATTGGCACTCCATCAACGTACAGGTGATAGTTGATGCCCAAGGCCTCATATGGCACGTCTGTGCCAAACACCCGGATCCACCCATGACAGCTACATCTACAATCAATGCCACATCCGAATGGAATTCGATCAGAACGTGTATGGGAACAACCTGGTGGTTGGTGAGTGACATGGGAGTCAGGCATGACTATCCCCTCCCGTGATGCACACCTCACAAGTGGGCACTTGCATGACTAACATTCTCCTGTCTTTTCCCTTCCAGGTGACTCGCATATGCACTGGGACCCCATCTCATGACTCCTATCCGGAACCCCCAAACCCCAGGGGAGGATAGATACAATCAAGCACACATCAAAACCCGTGCAGTGGTGGAGCGCACCTTTGGCCTCCTGAAGTCACGTTTCCGATGCCTGGATAAGTCTGGGGATACACTGTTGTATTCCCCAAACTTCGTGTGCCATATCATCGTTACATGTTGCATGCTGCACAATCTCGCAGTGAGGAAGGGCCTGCAGGTTGAGCTACGTGATGACCTGACCCCCCAACCAGACAATCAACCCCTAACCGAGGATACCCCGTCTTCTGAGGAAGAGCAGTCAGGAGGCAGCTCATATTGGGCATCTTTGCACGTTAAACACCACACATTAATCATGGCACAATGAGAATGCATGCATGCACACCACTGTGGTCCCTAGCACACACACCCCACATCCTCATCAAATTGGATTGGCACCAGTCCACCATGCAGGACTGGTGAGCAGTAACGCAACGTCAAGGCTCCAATTATGTCACTGAACATTCATACACCAATCACACGGACCTGAGGAATCACTTTCTCCCTGGTCCTGGGGAACCCTTCTCCACCAAAATTGAGGATGACACCCCTTTTCCAGCAGGAATGTCACCCCCACATTCAAACAGCATGCACAACCCAAAATTTACAAAAAATTTCAAAAAAAAAAAAGGCAAAAAATGTCAGCAAAAAAAAAAAAATAAAGCAAGAAAACAAACGAACAAAAATATATCAATCAAACAAACAGTCTCTCAAACACTTATCAAAAACACTTTCACAAATATACCAACAAGAACTTGATCACACAGAACACTAATCTGACAACTACAAGACACACTGCAACGAACAACAGGAACAAAAGCACTAGGTTCAATGGGAAGGGACACAAAGGGATGTACTTTTGCAATGCAAGTGCGTTTGTGTGTGTCTATTTATGCTGTCTGCGTAGTTCACAACGTTGCCCTAGTCCATTTCCAATTTCACTGATTGCGCCGCTCCCGAGTTGTGAGCATGCGCACAGCGGAGCTGACATGGTCTCCTTCACGCGCGCATGCGCGAGCGGCCGTTCCCTTCATTTGCATGGGGTCACGGCTCATTTCAATGTAACACGCCCACGTCCCTCCCAATTTGTATTACTCCTCCTTACGCCTCTGGAAAAAACCTTACGCTTGCGCAATTTCCTGCGCAAAAGCTACGTGAATCGGGGGATTACGCGGCTAGATGGCGCAAGTCCAACGTAAAGGCGGTGCGCTACGCCGGTCCAATAATGCGCCGATGTACGTGAATCTGGGCCATAGTCTATAATTTAATAGAAAACTGCATGGATACATGTCATATTTTATTTTATAGCAAATCTGAGAGTATCCGGATTTGCTTATAGAATGAGTAGTATTTTCAAACATAATTATATAGTGGCCATAATATGATATAAAAGTCTTGGATTATCACTGAACAGCCATATCTTAATTTACCGCCGGGGATACTTGGAACGGTATATTTATGTTCCCCGACTATGTTTTAGGCTAACTCATATCCATCCTTTCAAAGGAAAGAGGGGTCTACTGATATATATATATAGAATAAGGTTCCTAAGTAACGTAGGTCAAAGAAAATTGGTATAAATTAGAATAATGATGAACGCCCCCATCCCCTGTCAATTCTGATGGAGGGAATGCGCCACCTGCTTGGTTATGTTTGGCTGTTCAGCCAACCAACGATGGCTGTTTATGACGGCGTGTTGCGCTTTTCCTTGCGTTCCACGCCGACGTAGGTATGCCTAGTTCCGGGTATGCGTGCGCACCTGCTGGGACGCACGGACCGGAAGTGATGTCAGAGGTCACACGTGACTTTTCACTTCCGGTGAAGGTGAGCATTCAAAAACGGCGCTGACACCATCCATGTCAGACGCCGCTTCGGATGCGGGAGGCTTAACATATACCAACAGAACTAGTGGCATATCTGAATTGGGAGGATCTAATATCTCCATCTTCAAAAGCAAGGTAAAAATCTTTGTGTATACAAATATATAGTTTTTCAATATACCTTATCTCCATACATGATGTACTTATGGTGATACCCTATCACCTGTTAGCTAACAAAGTTTGCCTTCTCTGTAATGTCTAGGTCTAGTTATTATATTTTTTATTATTTATATTATTATCATCATTATTCTAATTTATACCAATTTTCTTTGACCTACGTTACTTAGGAACCTTATTCTATATATATATATCAGTAGACCCCTCTTTCCTTTGAAAGGATGGATATGAGTTATAGTGTTGCTCACGAATATTCGCATTGCAAATATTCGCTACGAATATTGCATATTCGAGTATTCGCAAATAACTCGAATATCGCGGCGAATATTCGCTATTTCGAATATTCATATTTTTTTCAAATTTCGCAATCAATTTCGCAATCAATTTCGCATTCGCACTAGCGAAATTTCGCATTTTTCGTAAATATCGAATATTCGTGATATTTTATCCAAAAAAAAATAGCGAAATTTCGCAATCATTTTCGCTTTCGCATATGCAAAATTTTGCAATTTTTTTTTTTTTATAAAATATAGCGAATATTCGTAAATATCGAATATTCGTGATATTTTATCCAAAAAAAAAAAGCGAAATTTCGCAATTTTTTTTTTTTATATAAAATATCACGAATATTCGATATTAACGAATATTTGTGAATATTCTTCAAATATTCGCGAAATATCGCGAAATCGAATATGGCGTATTCCGCTCATCACTAATGAGTTAGCCTAAAACATAGTCGGGGAACATAAATATACCGTTCCAAGTACCCCCGGCGGTAAATTAAGATATGGCTGTTGAGTGATAATCCAAGACTTTTATATCATATTATGGCCACTATATAATTATGTTTGAAAATACTACTCATTCTATAAGCAAATCCTGATACTCTCAGGCCTCGTACACACGAGGGGATATGTCCGCTGAAAACGGTCCTTTTCAGCAGACATCTCCGCTCGTGTGTATGGGCTAGCGGACAGATTTCTCCACCCGACAGATTTCAAAGCAAGCTTTGAAATCTATCCGGTGGGAATCTGTCCGCCCGACATGTCTGCTGGTTAGTACACTTACCAGCAGACATGTCGTCCCGCACCGCCGCCGCGCCGCTGCCGAATGGATTCGGCGCATGCGCGGAAGTGTTTTACTTCCTGATGCTGTGACGTAGCGGTGACGTGGCGGCGTCAACGTCACCGCCGCGTCACCGCGCCGTCCGGCGGCGGGGAATTTGATCCGATGGTGTGTACACGCCATCGGATCAAACTCCCGATCGGACATATCCGATGGAAATGGTCCGCGGACAGTTTTCATCGGATATGTCCAATCGTGTGTACGAGGCCTCAGATTTGCTATAAAATAAAATAAAATATGACATGTATCCATGCAGTTTTCTATTAAATTATAGACAGTGGGCCAGATTCTCATACAAATTCGCCGGCGTAGCGTAACGCATTTACACTATGCCGCCGCATCGTACTAGAGCAAGTGCCGTATTCTCTAAGCATTTGCTCCGTAGTTTGCGTTGGCGTAGCGAAAATGGCCCAGCGTAAGCCCGCGTAATTCAAAGGGGCGGCTTCTATTTAAATGAAGCGCGCCCCGCGTCGAACGAACTGCGCATGCGCCGGCCGGGGAAAAAGTCCAGTGCGCATGCTCCAGCTCACATCGGAAAGCGTCCTTGAAACCGACGTCAAAACGACGTGATCGTCACTACGCAATGCCCTATTCGCGAACGAGTTAGTAAAATGACGTAAGCGACGGAAAAAGCCGACGCTGACCCGACGCCATACTTAACATGGCATCCGACGGTACTTCGTAAGGTTACTCCTCATAGAAGCAGGGGTAACCTTACGCGAACGAAAACGACGTACGCGACGACGGCGCAGCGTAAAAGCGATCGGGAATCGGCGTAGTAGCCTCATTTGCATAGGCAAATGAGAAAACAACGTAAAGGCCACCTAGTGGCCGGAGTTGTCATTACAACTACGATCCGCAAGTGTAATGGTATTACACTTGTCGGATGTTCAAGCGTATCTATGCCAAAGTGATGCTAAGAATCACTCGCATAGATACGAGCCAAAAAAAACGGCGATACGACGGGGTATCTGAGATACTCCGTCGTAGCGCCTCTGAGAATCTGGCCCAGTATATATACATATGAATTTAGAATGAAATTGCTTATGTATCCACTTTAAAAAAAAACAGAATTCTATTATGCTGTATTGTAGAAACCTCATCACCTTAACATCCACACTATATAGCCAGGTGGATCTGGCTTCTACTGGCTTTTCCCGCTCCCAGTTTTATCCTATGCTGTCGGGATTCTACTAGAGGCGTTCTGACTTTATGTCTAGTCACATTTTTTAAAACAGGATTGGTAAGCACACATTCATATATTACTTCCAGATTTTGATTACCGTATATAGAATAATTTGTCTCTTATACTAAATGTTGAGAATTTTTAAAGAATTGTATTATATAATTTGCCATTTTTGTTGTTCTTTACTAATGGCATCTATTGTCACACACAGACGACCGTTTCTCAGAAAAGACCGAGGTGTAAAGCCCTGAAGAAGCACGAAAGTGCGAAACTAGTTGGCAAATAGCGCATAAAACTCTGTCTTTGCTTTCTGCAAATATTGTGGTCGTTTTTCAATTGATTTGTTTTATATGTATACTAATTTTATGTAAATTAAACTTTCTATTTTTGATATATTTATAACCTATGGGCCAGATTCACAAAGCACTTAAGCCGGAGTATCTCGAGATGTGCCGTCTAAGTCTAAATTTGCTCCGGAATATTTTTTGCACCGTACCCACAGAACTAGATACGCACCAAAATAGGCTACTCCCGACCGGCCTAACTTGCCTACGCCTGCACATCCTAGGTGCACATTTACTCCGTCCACACCATTGATTTCCTATGCAAATATGCAAACGAGGGAGATACGCCGATCCACAAAAGTAAGTTTGTGCGGTGCAGTCTACACGATGTGCTTATCAGCTGCACGGAAAGGTCTAAAATTAGACCATATAAAAGCAGGTTTAAAATTAGACAATCCGTCTACATGTCAGCTAAAGCAACACCGTTAGGGACGAGCTGAGCACCCACACTTGCAGGACAACAATCTATATGCCAACATGCAGAGCTGCCATCAGGGGGGTGCAGGCATTACACCTGTAAGGGGCCCGGGGGTCCCCAGGGGCCCGGATGGGAACCCCCTCTTTTTTTATTTATTTTTTATATAAAAAAAACATTTTTTTAGATATTTTTATTTTATTTTTTATTAAAGGGCCCCGAGGTCCCTGGATGGCTACCCCCCTTTTTTATATCAATTTTTCTTTACTTCTTCTTTTTTTTTATAAAGGCCCCCTTCTCAATTCGCAGCAGCCCCCCCCCCCCCGCTTCTCAATTTCAGGCGGCAGCACCCCCCCCCCAGTTCTCTGCTCCAGGGGGCCCATGCCTGAAGCTGTGTAAGGGGCCCCATAATTCCTGATGGCGGCCCTGCCAACATGCCAGGGGCATGCTTGCTTATAGCTATACTACTGACTTTAGATGAGCACAGAAGGAGGAGGGCACAGAGGAGGGCACGGAGGAGGGCACGGGAGAGGATACCGCACACGCATACACATCTTTGGCATGAGTGATTCTGAGGTGTATCGCATCTTCAGATTCACCCCTCATGCCATCCTGGAATTAACCACAACCCTGCAGGAGGACATCACCAGCCCAACACTCCGCTCACATGCAGTGCAGCCACTGGGCAAGGTCCTGGCAACACTCCATTTCCTTGCCAGTGGCTCTTTTCAGCGTACAAGTGGAGTGGTGGCAGGAATGTCACCCCCACATTCAAAAATCATTCACAACCAGAAAAAAAAAATGCCCAGCAAAAAATAAAAATGCCCAGCAAAATAAAAATAAAAAACAGCAAAATAAAAAAACACAGCAAAAATAAAAATTTAGCAAAAAACACTCTCCAAATCACTCTCCAAAAATCTCAAAGACACGTCACAAACCAACAAACACTAACAAACAACAGAACAAAAGCACCTTGCTGTAGGAAGGGAAAAAAATTGGATGTACTTTTGCAATGGAAGGGCATTTCTCTCGGTCTATTTAAGCACTGTGCATAGCTCACTAAGTCTGACGGGCCTATTTCCTATCTAACTGATTGCGCTGTGCCGAGTTCTGAGCATGCTCAGAGAGGTGCTGACCATAGTCTGCTTCATGTGCACATGCCCAGTCTGGTGGGCCCTTCATTTGCATAGGGTCACGGCTCATTTCAATGGAACACACCCACGTCCTTCCCATTTTGAATTACACCGCCTTACGCCTCGGAATTTACATTGCATCGGTGCAAATTTGGACGAAAATACTACGATGATACGGCACTTGCTCCTCGAAACTAAGCCGGTCTAACTTAAAGGAGTTGCACTACGCCGGTTCAAAAATGCGCCAATGTACGTGAATCTGGCCCAAAGTTTTTCCAACTTCATCATTAAAAACGATGTTGCCCACACACCATTATTTTTGAAAAATTATGAACAAAGCGCGTTGACGTACAACACGTACGACGGCACTCTAAAGGGGAAGTTCTATTCGCCTTTGGGCTGCTTTTAGCTGATTCCTTGTTAGTAAAAGACGATTCGCCCTTTTTTGTCTGTTACAGCGTGATGAATGTGCTTACTCCATTATGAATGGTAGTTTTACCAGAACGAGCGCTTCCGTCTCATAACTTGCTTTTGAGCATGCGCGGGTTTAAAGCGTCGTTTTTAACGTCATTTTAGCCCACACACAATCATTTTTTACAACACAAAAAACAACATTTTCAAAAACGACATAAAAAATTGAAGCATGTTCGATTTTTTTTTTTGACGTTTTTCAGAAGACAAAAAAACAACGTGAAGCCCAAACACGATGATTTTAAATGACGTTTTTAAAAATGTCATTTTATTTCATCACAAAAAATGACCGTGTGTACACGACATAAGTCCTAATGGGGGGGGGATAACTTGGAGGGAGTTTAGAGGGGGGGTCGGGGTGGGTCATGAATGATTTATATATCCTGGGGAAGTAGGGGTTTCATTGTGTAATCCCTTTTGTCCCTAAGGAGTTTTTTTGGCTGCTTGTACTCCTACGTACCCCCCTTTTTTTTTTGCTTTTTTCTCTCCTATCCCCTTGCCCACTTGATGGGGGATGGGGGTAGGGGAGGGAAGGGGAGTGGAAGAAGCTGCAGTACTTTAATTATATAGGCTGGATACTTTACGAATTGCAAGCAACTTGGGTAAATGCCAGTCGCTGGCAATGTCTCATTTTTTTTCTTATTACAGTTTGAGTTACTAAGGTATAACGAGGGTATTAGAAATGGAAGGTTTAGAATGGAGACAAACTTGTTGCCACGGGAAGCAGTGCTACCACCCTACTTGATACAGATAACCTTTAAGGAAGATAGGAAGCTGAGAGAGTATTGCCCCTGGAGATTATTAAAGTTAGGAAAACATGAGTGAACAGTGTGTTTTTATATCCTGGAACGTAAGAGGAATGGGGTCAACCACTAAGTCAGATATTTACAATCATTGGACAGACCAAGGCAAAAATACTATGGCCCAGATTCAGAGAGCCATTACGCCTGTCTAACTGGTGTTAGACTGGAGTAATTTCAAATTACGCGCGTTTTCTAGCTAGTTGAAAACCTCAAACCATGAATAGACGGCTGCGGGCTTCAATTCGACTGGATTACGTGTTCATACGCCTTGGGATCTACGCTGCAATAAAATTGTGGCCACTGGGTGGACTGCCCGTCGTTTTCGGCGTCGGGGTATGCAAATGAGCTTTTGCCGGCGATCCCCGAAATTACGATCTTCAATCGCAATCTCTTACTGCACCTTTAGTCATCTTTTATTTGCGTAACACTATACCAGCTTTTTCCTGCTCTAATATTAGACAGCCCATGTTAAGTATGGCCGTCGTTCCCACGTCGAATTTCAACGTTTTCCGACGTCTTTTATTATTTTTAACGTAAGTCGTCCGGGAATAGGAATGTTCGTAAACGCCGCTACTCAAACAACGAATGACGTAACGACGTGATTTCGCGCAATGCACGGCGGGAAATTTCTGAACGGAGCATGCACAGTTCAATCGCCGCGGGGACGCGCTTAATTTAAATGCTTCACGCCCCCTAATTGCGTATTTCGATTACGTGGCGAGAAATAGACTACGCCGCCGTAGCGTACGGGCAAAAATCTACCAGGATTCGGTGTAGAGCCTGGTAAAATACGGCAGCGTAGAGTATTTCGATTACGCAGCGGAATATTAAGTGTATGTGAATCTGGGCCAATGTCTGCAGGAAACACATATGACAAAGAATAATTTAAAATATTTAAATAAACCATGGGTTAATCATATATACCACTCATATCATACATCATACTTAAGGGGAGTGTCCATGTTGATACACCGGGATTGAGAGGCTGAAGAGGGGGGGGGTGTGAGAGGGGGGATGGATGTACAATTTGAATAGGGGGGAATGCAGTAGGGAATATGGGGGAGCACAATTTAATAATGATATCATAACACAAATATAAGACACATGAAAAAAAGGGGGGGGGGAAATAATACACATAACATTTTATTTAGTATATATTTTTAATTATTTATAATAATTCATAATAATAACACATATATAGTATACACATATTATTGGGAACAAGAATTATGGTAGTAGAGTCTAAATATATTCACATATATATTCATATACACTTACATATACAGTATATACAGTATAATAATAACAACACATACCAACAAACTCACTAATCAGGGCACACGAATAATGAGAAAGGGTAGAGGTCCCCCCTTTTTTTGCGCCCCAATGGGTTTTCTTCATGTCCACTATTCAGGGAAATAATGTTTAGAAAATGGTTAAGTGGAGAAATGCCTAAAGGGGGTTTATCTTGGTCTCATTAGACCACAGGACATGGTTCTAGTAATCCATGTCCTTAGTCTGTTTGTTTGTCTTCAGCAAACAGTTTGCAGGCTTTCTTGCACATCATCTTTAGAAGAGTTTCTCTTTGTTAAAAGGGCTTCCAGATTCCGATAAGCCCCTCGCCCACAGACCCCCACAACCACCGGGCAAGGGTTGTGGGGATGAAGCCCTTGTCCCCATCAACATGGGGACATCCTCACCATGTTGAGGGCATGTGGCCTGGTACGGTTCAGGAGGGGGGTTGCTCTCTCGTCCCCCCTCTTTTCCTGCAGCCTGCCAGGTTGCGTGCTCAGATAAGGGTCTGGCATGGATTTTTTGGAGGAATTTTGGCGCAGGGTTCCTGTTAATGTCCATACCACCCTGAAGGGCCTGATATAGAATTTGCGGGGGACCCCACGCTTTTTTTTTTAAATTTTGCTTCGGGGTTCCCCTTAATATTCATACCAGACCCAAAGGGCCTGGTAATGGACTAAGGGGGGAACCCATGCTGTTTTTTTTTATGACTCGCGAGTAGTGTTGCTCACGAATATTCGCATTGCGAATATTCGCTACGAATATTGCATATTCGAGTATTCGCGAATAACACGAATATCGCGGCGAATATTCGCTATTTCGAATATTCGAATGTTTTCAATTTTTTTTTTAGAACAGATCACATCCTAGAGATCCCCATCGACGTCTAAAAGCATTGCGGGTATGATTAGAGACCTTGGGCCGAGTAGCTGCAGCGCTCATTTTATATTGCCGAAAAATCGCAATGCGATTATTCGGAATAGCGATATCGCGCGATGATTATTTTATATTGTAATATATCACGAATATTCTGAGCCAATCAGAGTGCTCCATTCCGCATTTCTCGAAATTTCGCAATTATTTTGTATTGTAATATATCACGAATATTCTGAGCCAATCAGAGTGCTCCATTCCGCATTTCTCGAATATTCGCAATTATTTTATATTGTAATATATCACGAATATTCTGAGCCAATCAGAGTGCTCCTTCCGCATTTCTCGAATATTCGCAATTATTGTGTATTGTAATATATCACGAATATTCTGAGCCAATCAGAGTGCTCCTTCCGCATTTGCCGAATATTCGCAATTATTGTGTATTGTAATATATCACGAATATTCTGAGCCAATCAGAGTGCTCCTTCCGCATTTCTCGAATATTTGCAATTATTTTGTATTGTAAAATATCACGAATATTCTGAGCCAATCAGAGTGCTCCTTCCGCATTTCTCGAATATTTGCAATTATTTTGTATTGTAAAATATCACGAATATTCTGAGCCAATCAGAGTGCTCCATTCCGCATTTCTCGAAATTTCGCATTCGCAATCGCAATTCGCATTCGCATTCGCATTCGCAATAGCGAAAATTCACAATAATTTCATTTCCAAAAAATATCACGAATATTCGTATTTAGCGAATATATCTCGAATATTCGACTATATATTCGAGATATATCGCGAAATCGAATATGGCATATTCTGCTCAACACTACTCGCGAGTAGTTTTAAATTACTTTTTTCCTTTAGAAATATAATTTTGTGCAGGGACTTTTCTAAGCATGGAAACATTCACTATTTTACAAGCATACTATAGACACCACCAGGTATGAAATTTAAAGGAATATTTCACTTTTATTGTTTCACTTTAACCACTTAACCCCCGGACCATATTGCTGCCCAATGACCAGAGTACTTTTTGCGATTCGGCACTGCGTCGCTTTAACTGACAATTGCGCAGTCGTGTGATGTGGCTCCCAAACAAAATTGGCGTCCTTTTTTTCCCACAAATAGAGCTTTCTTTTGGTGGTATTTGATCATCTCTGCGGTTTTTATTTTTTGCACTATAAACAAAAATAGAGCGACTATTTTGAAAAAAATGAAATAATTTTTACTTTTTTCTGTAATAAATATCCGCCAAAAATATATAAAAAAACATTTTTTTCCTCAGTTTAGGCCGATACGTATTCTTCTACATATTTTTCTTAAAAAAATCGCAATTAGCGGTTATTGATTGGTTTGCGCAAAAGTTATAGCGTTTACAAAATCAAAATAGGGGGTAGTTTTATGGCATTTTTTTTTTACTAGTAATGGCGGCGATCAGCGTTTTTTTTCAGTACTGCGACCTTATGGCCGGACACTTCGGACACTTTTGACACATTTTTGGGACCATTGGCATTTTTTTAGCAATCAATGCTATAAAAATGCATTGGATTACTATAAAAATGCCATTGGCAGTGAAGGGGTTAACACTAGGGGGCGGGGAAGGGGTTAAGTGTGTTCCTGAGTGTGTTCTAACTGTATGGGGGGGTGGCCTCACTAGGGGAAATCACTGATCTTCTGTTCATACATTGTATGAACAGAAAATTAGCGTTTCCCCCGCTGACAGGACCGAGAGCTATGTATTTACACACATACCTCCCGGTCCCCGCTCTGTAACAAGCGATCGCGTGTGCCCGGCGGCGATCGTGCCCGCTGGGCACGCGCACAGGACTCGGGGGCGAGGGGGGGCGTGCGCGCGAGCCGCCGGCAGCGCGCACACGCACCCTAGTGGCCGCAGAAGTGCCGGCGTAGAGCTACGGGCTCTCCCCTAGGAGAGCCGACCTGCCGCCGTATAACTGCGGCGGCTGGTCGGCAAGCAGTTAAGCATTATTAAAATCACTGCTCCCGAAAAAAACTCAGTTCTTAAAACTTTTTTTGCATTGATACATTGATACATGTCCCCTGGGGCAAAACCCGGGCCCCAAAAAAAACTTTTTATGTCAATAACTTGCATATTAGCTTTTAAAATTAGCACTTTTGATTTTTCATGTTCATGTCCCATATACTTTAACAGTGTTTGCATGCTCGAACATATTTTTTTTGTTTGGTTCATCCCTAAATATAGGCTGTGTGTTGAGTTATTTTGAGAGGACAGCAAATTTATACTGTTATACAAGCTGTACACTCACTATTTTACATTGTAGCAAAGTGTAATTTCCTCAGTGTTGTCACATGAAAAGATATAATAAAATATTTACAAAAATGTGTACCCACATTTGTGAGATACTGTATTTGAACTTTGCTAATTATATTTTGAAAGATTCATTTTATTGACTTTAAAATAATAATAAGGCAAAGAGAACACTTGAATGAATGTCAAGTAGAATCAAGTATTTTGGATATAATATTTAATGAAGCATGGACAGTACAGATCAATTCTCAGAGCATTTTGCAGATGGCCAAGAATGAGAGACTTAAAGGAGTTGTAAAGGAAAACATTTTTTTTTGATGAAATTACTGTTTACAGGATATAGAGACATAATAGTTAACTGATTACTTTTAAAAATGATTAAAACTAGATAAAAATCAATCATATAATGTGCCTGCAGTTTCAGTGTCGTTTTTCATCTAGTTTCATGCTTCTGTGAAGGACAGAGACACAAAGCCAATACAGGGCAGTGTTTGTTTTTAAAATGAAACTGATTGGTGCTGAGGGGTTTTAGACACCCTGGGCCAGATTCTCCAATATTTTCGGCGGCGTAGCATAAGCCAGTTACACTACGCCGCCGCTGCGTACTGGAGCAAGTGCTTTATTCTCTAAGCACTTGCTCCGTAGGTTTCACTTACGTCGCGTAAATCGCGCAGCGTAAACCCGCGCAATTCAAATGGGGCGGCTTGTATTTAAATTAAGCGCGCCCCCGCGTCGAACGAACTGCGCATGCGCCGGCCGGGGAAAAAGCCCAGTGCGCATGCTCCAAAGGACGTCACATTTTCTCAATGTAAACGACGTAATCGCAGCGTACGCCAGCCCCATTGAGAATCGACGTACGCAAACGACGTAAACGACGCACAACACGACGCGGTCCCGAGGCCATACTTAACATGGCATCCGACGGGACACGACGGCATCCGACGGGACCTCGTAAGGTTACTCCACATAGAAGCTGGGGTAACCTTACCGCGAACGAAAACGACGTACGCGACGACGGTGGCGGCGTAAAAGCGATCGAGAATCGGGCGTACTACTTCATTTGCATATGCAAATGAAAAAACAACGTAAAGGCCACCTAGTGGCCGGAGTTGTCATTACACCTACGATCCGAAAGTGTAATTGGATTACACTTGTCGGATGTAGAAGCGTATCTATGCAAAAGTGATGCACAGCATCACACGCATAGATACGACTAAAAAAAAAAGGCGATACGACGGGGTATCTGAGATACTCCGTCGTAACGCCTCTGAGAATCTGGCCCACAGTAATCTCAGCTACTTGATTAGAGACCACAGAGAGAAGCTCCCAGTACTATTTTCATAAGGAAACAGACAACCAGGAAGTGTACAGAACAGAGGAGGATTACAGCAAAAACGAACAATGAGGACATGAAACCAGGACTGCATTAGGGTAAAGGAAGCTATTTAGCTAAAAAAAAATCCTTTAGTGACCGTTAATTAAAAAAAATTTAAGCTATACGTTTTAGTAGAATTATATTTTTACTTGGTCCAAAAAATACAATTATAAGCTGCATAACTATGATGTCAAAGGAATAAAAAAAATTGTTTAATAAAGCTCTAATATTATTTTTTAGGATAAAAGCTGGGGTACCCCACCACATCCTATGTAATAAAAAAATGGTTTGTTCTGAGGCAATCAAAGTAATGGATTTTAAAGGTGGGTGAGCTGACATACAGAAATTACAACTCACATAAAATCATTACATTTTAATTAATTTTATTCCATAAATGTTGCATCAAAGGACACCAAAGGAGATATATTTACCACTAGAGTTGAGCGGACACCTGGATGTTCGGGTTTGATGGGTTCAGCCGAACTTCGAACAAAAATCTGGGTTCGGGACCCGAATTTGACCCAAACTTGACCCCGAACCCGAACCTCATTGAAGTCAATGGGGACCAGAACTTGTGAGTACTAAAATGTCTATAAAAAAGTAATGGAAAGGGTTAGAGGGCTGCAAATGGCAGCACAATGTTGGTAAGAGCATGGCAAGTACTCTGCAAACAAATGTGGATAGGTAAATAACTTAAAATAACATAAAATACATAAAAATAATAATCTTGACCTAGGAGGACGAGGTCCATATGGAGTAGGAGGTTGAGGTGGCGGTGCATGTGGCGGTGTAGGTGGAAGCGGCGGTGGAGGAGGACGAGGTAGCCAACACAGGTTTTTTTTTTAAATTTTTTTTAATTTTTTTTTTTTTAAATTAGGGTACACCCCACAAGAGTGAGAAAGATCTAAAATACAAGAATGGCTGGGTAAGGCCGGTATACGTGTTTATTCTGCATAAGGTATGGACAAGTCCTGTGGGATCCATGCCCGGTTCATTTTAATGAACGTGAGCTTGTCCACGTTGACTCTGGACAGGCGGCTGCGCTTGTGATAACGCCCCCTGCCGTGATAAATACACATTCAGATAATACACTGGCTGCAAATAGATATGGTGGAAACACTGCAAACTTTTTTGCCCTAAATGGGTGTTTTTTGAATAGCACAATAGAAGATCAGTATCTAAAGTGTGTATCTCACACGTACAGATATGGAGGAAACACTGAAAAATAAATATTTTTGTCCTAAATGGGTGTTTTTTCAATAACACAATATAAGAACAGTATCTAAAGTGTGTATCTCAGGCCGCGTACACACGATCGAATTTGTCCGCTCAAACTGGTCCGACGGACCAGTTCAGCAGACAAATCCGATAATGTGTATGGGCTAGCGGACATGTCTGACCGGCGGACACATTTTAAAACATGCTTTAAAATTTGTCCGCCGGAGACATGTCCGTCGGATATGTCCGCTGGTTAGTACACTAACCAGCAGACATATCTGCCCGCACAAGCATCGGAAGGATGCGACGCATGCGTGGACGTTTTTTACTTCCTGGTGCGGTGACGTAGTGGCATCAACGTCACCACCACGTCACCGCGCTGTCTGCTGGCGGGGATTTTGATCCGATGGTGTGTACACGCCATCGGACCAAAATCCGGAGGAGACATGTCCGCTGGAAACGGTCCGTCGGACCGTTTCAGCGGACATGTCCCTCCGTGTGTACGCGGCCTCACACGTACAGATATGGAGGAAACACTGCAAAATATATATTTTTTTGCCCTAAATGAGTGTTTTTTGAATAGCACAATAGAAGAACAGTATCTAAAGTGTTTATCTCACACGTACACATATGGAGGAAACACTGCAAAATATATATTTTTGTCCTAAATGGGTGTTTTTTGAATAGCACAATAGAAGAACAGTATCTAAAGTGTGTATCACACATGTACAGATATGGAGGAAACACTGCAAAATATATTTTTTGCCCTAAATGGGTGTTTTTTGAATAGCACAATAGAAGAATAGTATCTAAAGTGTTTATCTCACACGTACAGATATGGATGAAACACGGCTAAATATATTTTTGTTGCCCTAAATGGGTGTTTTTTGAATAGCACAATAGAAGATCAGTATCTAAAGTGTGTATCTCACACGTACAGATATGGAGGAAACACTGAAAAATAAATATTTTTGTCCTAAATGGGTGTTTTTTCAATAGCACAATATAAGAACAGTATCTAAAGTGTGTATCTCAGGCCGTGTACACACGATCGAATTTGTCCGCTCAAACTGGTCCGACGGACCAGTTCAGCAGACAAATCCGATAATGTGTATGGGCAAGCGGACATGTCTGACCGGCGGACACATTTTAAAACATGCTTTAAAATTTGTCCGCCGGAGACATGTCCGTCGGATATGTCCGCTGGTTAGTACACTAACCAGCAGACATATCGGCCCGCACAAGCATCGGAAGGATGCGACGCATGCGTGACGTTTTTTTACTTCCTGGTGCGGTGACGTAGTGGCATCAACGTCATCACCACCACGTCACCGCGCTGTCTGCTGGCGGGGATTTTGATCCGATGGTGTGTACACGCCATGGACCCAAAAATCCGGAGGAGAATGTCCGCTGGAAACGGTCCGTCGGACCGTTTCAGCGGACATGTCCCTCCGTGTGTACGCGGCCTCACACGTACAGATATGGAGGAAACACTGCAAAATTATATTTTTTTGCCCTAAATGAGTGTTTTTTGAATAGCACAATAAAGAACAGTATCAAGTGTTTAAAGTTTTTTCTCACACGTACAGATATGGAGGGAAACACGGCAAAATATATTTTTGTTGCCCTAAATGGGTGTTTTTTGAATAGCACAAAAGAAGAACAGTATCTAAAGTGTGTATCTCACGCGTACAGATATGGTGGAAACACTGCAAACTTTTTTGCCCTAAATGGATGTTTTTTGAAAAGCACAATAGACTAAAAGTATCTAAAGGGTGTATCTCACAGTAACATATGCAGTGCTGGTGTAATTGGATTTCTGAAGCAGGACTGACTCCTATCTATTTCTTCTCCCAACCCACACCTTTGTAACCTGTTGCAGAAGTTTCTGTTGGCTATGGTATATGCATGGGAAGATCCTGGTGTATGACTTAGGTTGGGTTGCCACGTGGCCCTGGTGAACAAGGAAAAGAAAATTCGAGGAATCCCCCGAAGTGGGGCTTTGAAGGCAACAGAAATTTAGAATGTAGTATACAAAAATATATAATTTTATTTGTAAATAGCAAAACAACAAAACACAATGGTTTAAAAGAAACAATAAGTATGCAAATTGAAAGTGATCCACATAGTAAGTACCAGGCCCTACGCGTTTCGGGTATTCCCTTCTTCAGGGGCCGAAGTCTGTGTGGAATCTAATGAATTTTTACAGAAAAAAAGTAAACATATTATGAATAACTTATACTACATAGACAGGAAGCAATATACATATAAAAGTGCGATTTAACAAACTCATACCAGTCAAGATGCTTTCAAAATTGCAGATCATTAAAAGGTGTCTCAACCATGGTGCTGGGATTTCCAAGATGGAAAGGAAATAAAGGACTGGGGTGCTATGTTTCACAGGGCCAACCCTGGACCAAAACTGTCACAAAACATTTACTGTCCTAAAAGTAAAGGACAGTGTGTGTAAAAAATTGTATAGAAGACATTATATATATATATATATATTATTGTTATCATACCCTACCTAAAGTAGCAAAAACATCAGAAAGCACATACCTAGAAATAGGGAGTGCAGATAATGAATAAGCCTGTGGAGTCACGAGCGAGCATAGGCACTGAAGATCTGTATATACTAACACAAAGAGTAATCAGGAAAAATAAAAAAGCCATAATTGAGGCAAAGAAAACAAACTCATTTGACCTAAGTCGAGTTACTTACATAGAAGTGTGTACATAAACAGCATCACAGTCTTTTATATGTATATTGCTTCCTGTCTATGTAGTATAAGTTATTCATAATATGTTTACTTTTTTTCTGTAAAAATTCATTAGATTCCACACAGACTTCGGCCCCTGAAGAAGGGAATACCCGAAACGCGTAGGGCCTGGTACTTACTATGTGGATCACTTTCAATTTGCATACTTATTGTTTCTTTTAAACCATTGTGTTTTGTTGTTTTGCTATTTACAAATAAAATTATATATTTTTGTATACTACATTCTACATTCCAAATGTATGGCTTGTGACCGCTGATGTCACATCATTATACACCATAATTCCCCATGAGGTGGGTTTAGAGGCAGTCTCACATTTCCTCAAGAGGGATTCAGGCCTTGTTGATGGGCAGATTGCGTTCATTATGGAATTGCTTCTTTATGCAGCTTCCCATAATTTTTTCTGGCATGATGGACGGTATTATCGCCAGGATAGGGGAGTTGCTATGGGGGCCAAATATGCCCTAGCCTGGCCAATTTATTTATGGCCAAGTGGGAGGAGGATGTGGTCGATGTGCCTTCTAGACCCCAGGTGCTCCTGTGGGCTAGGTACATCGACGACATCCTCCTCCTATGGGAGGGCAGTGAGAGTGACCTTACCCAATTCATGCAATTCCTCAATACTAATGACATCGGGATTATTCTCAAGTATGAGGCAAGCATGAAAACTATTAATTTTTTGGATTTGGTCATCACAAGAGAGGGAGACCAGCTGTCCACGTCCACTTATTTTAAATCCACGGACCGAAATTCATTCATCCCTCATGATAGTTGCCACCATGCCAGTTGGCTGACGGCCGTCCCTAAGGGCCAATTTCTTCGACTGAGGAGAAATTGTAGTGATCAGGCGGTTTTTTTAAAACAGGCTGAAATCTTGAATAAACAGTTCTTGGAGAAAGGCTACAGTCCCTCCTTCTTGACTGAGTCTTTAACATCAGTAACCAATACTAATAGAGAGGTTATTTTGAAAGGTAAACCTAAGTCCACTATGATGGACAAGTATAGATACCCCTTTGTGACAGACTATTCATGTCAGCATGCCACTATAAAGCACATTCTGAACAAACACTGGCATGTTCTTAAGAGTGACAGAATTCTGAATAACATCTTGCCTGATAAACCTCAGGTAGTGTTTAGGGGCGCTACATCATTAAGGAACAAATTGGCCCCAAATGTTTTGGATCCACCAAGACTCTGTCTATGTTTTCATCTGATCTGAAGGGTTTCTTTAAATGTGGACGTTGTAAGGTGTGTATGGTCAGTAACCACACTCCTAAGAGGTCTACCAGTTTTTGTTCCAGGTATTCAACCAAGGTTCACCAGATTAAATCCTTCATAACGTGCTCCACGGTGGGAGTCATTTACATGATCCAGTGCCCGTGCGGGCTACAGTATGTGGGTAGGACTAAACGTCCACTGCACATACGCCCTAAACGAGCACCTGACCAATATATGCAGTGGCTTCCCTGACCATTCGGTCTCTAAGCATTTCTTAATCACACACAATAAAGACCCAAGGGGCACATTTTTATGGGAATTGATAAATATCAGGCCCAGTGGCGAGGAAGCGATCTTGTTAGGAGTATTTCCCGCTCTGAGATGACATGGATCCACACTCTTAGATGTTTTGAGCCACATGGCCTCAACATAGAAGTGGATGTGAATTGCTTCATAGACAATTCCTGAGGTACCATGTGGGATAGCCACTAACCTTGCTAAACTCTTTCTTTAGAAAAGTTATTTTTTTTCCACTGTATGTGGATTTATACATGTGGTCCGTGGTTTTCGTACTTTATTTTATTTCATTTTATTCCATGACAAGACACGCCAGGTAGGGGTTGCTTATTATTAGTCAAATATGCCCTCATCTTGTTTCCCTATATGTTCTAAGCGATATGTGACAGATCATATTATGGTATATAATATACATCTACCTGTATCACTTCAAGTGCATTACCTGACCTTGCCTGTCAGGTATAATGCACGGGTAATAAATGATATGTGTATGGGTAACAAGTGACATGTGACCTAGTGTAGTGTGATCTATAGCACTCAGTATAGGTGCATTGTCTAATATTGTTTGTCAGATATATTATATATCTTAGTTCGCTAGACATATACTATACCAGTGGTTTTGAAATTGGCTCCATATGATAACATGATCTTTTTTGTTTATTTGTTTTTCTCTCTTTGGTATCTAGTACCATATTGTGATTTACAATGTATACCTATGTCTAGCATCATATTGGGATTTGTAACATATATCTACCTATTTCATCACAAGTGCATTGCCTTACTTTGCTTGTCAGGCAGAGTGCATGGGTGATAAGTGACATAGTACATTGTGAACTGTTATGTATTTCCACCTGTTTCCGTATAATTGCATCGCCTAACATTGGTTGTCAGATATATTGCATGACTGGGTCGGCTAGACATGTGATATACCAGCGACCTCGAATTGGTTTCACAGGGTACATGGTAACATGCCTTTTTTTATTTTTGTTTTTCTCTAGTATCGCGCTGAGCTCCGGTGTCACTCTAATAAGTGCATGGGGTGTTCCAGCTCCCTTTTTTTAGAATTTAAAAATAAAATGTTGTTTTTCTGCTCCCGTGTTATTACACGTTGACAGGGGCTGCCCATGCGATTAGCTAATCGTGTTTCTCTATGTCAGTTTTTTTCTCTGTATTTACATTGGAAATACGGGTAGAGATCGTTTTTCCCTTACTTTATCCCTTATTCAATATGGCGGGGCTATGTCCATGTGAAGCTTACTCCGCCCATAGAGGGTTCTTATGCGATGACGTGGTGCGTCGTCCTTATCCCGTGACCAAGTCTTTTGTAAGACGAAACGTTGGGAGGAGACGTTCCCACGTCATCGCAACAACACGAGGGACATCCGCGTTCCACAAGCCGGCCGGCATCTTTTATACATCGCCTTGAATTTGCATCTGTTTGTAAGTGCGCATTTTTGGCTTCTTTTAGAATAAATTTTTAAGGATTTCACACTATCTCCAGTTTCCTTTTGTTTTTATGCTGTGATTCATCGAGGACTGGTCTCTGATACAACATACACAGTATATTCACCTCCTTGCTGCCTTTATTGATCCTAGAGTGGATCTCATTATCTGGTAAGGGTCAGTGTGTGCGTCCGGTGGTGGTACCAGCACTCCTCTCCCTCACAGTATTTGTTGATTCTCCTCACGGGTGATTGTGATTCATTTCCATTCAATCCACACTATGAGAAGTTTCTCTCTTTTTGTTTCATCTGAGGAAAACATGAAGTTATAACACGAAGCCCGTTTCCACCATCTTTAAGGCTGCATTTGACCTCGAGAGGGTCTTACGATCTGGTAAGGGTCAGTGTGAACTGTGCCCTATGGTGAAGGGTTGTCACTGTTTTTTCTAATAAATAGCTATTTTTCACGGGTGCATATATTTTTTATAACAGTATCACACTATGAAAGTTTTTTTCTTTTTTCTTCTCGGTGTTGTCATTTCTTATGGAAATTCTACAAGTGCAAGACCTTCATGAATGTAAGGGACACTGTTTTTTTCACGTTTTTTGTGTATCAAGATTCAATACCATTGGTTATAGAGATGGACTTTTGACCAACATCAAGAATTTAACCCCTTTTGATCACGTTTGACCTATTAGGTTTTCTTGTTCACCTATCAGGATATTGGGTGGACTTCACCATTAGCAATTGTGGTTTTGTATTTTACTATATTTTTTGACATTATATTGTGCTATCAGTAAGCAATATCTCACGTCTAGCGCGACTCCCCTCCCTGTTCATAGTCTATTTTATGTTGTATAACATTTTTGAGTCGCAGCTTTTATCTATTCTTTTCTGTTTATCTGGTATGCGCAATTTTTTCTCCATTTATCATACTTTGTTCTTATACTATATATTGCAGCTACCTTTTTTTTGTACTTTGTCATAGAGTAAGATTTCCTCTGGTGAAATCATTTTGTAACTATGGACATTTTTGAGTTCAGGGCCACACGTGTTGTTAACTCCGAGGGAGTGTTTGAAACATTTAAGGATGGAGAGAATGACATAGGAGGTCTATTTATGAGACTTAAAAATCTCACCATCTCCGAACTACATACCCAGTGGGATGTGGTTTTTTTAGAGACATACCTCAAACACCAGATGGTGCCGCGGAGCCTCAGATGGGAAATAGCTCCCCAGAAGGGGGATTTGGACCTAGAGGGGTGGTTCAAGTACTTTAATGACATGGGGCTTAATCTTTTGAGGTTTCTAAGTGACCGTAAAGCCACAAAACTTAAAAAACTGGATGATGAGGTCAAACTCATCAAAGAGAAACTTTCCCCCTTTATGTCTAGTGCAGATTATGCTGATAGATCAAAAAATCTTCTTAAGATACTAGAGAAGGAGGAAAGAGAACAGAAAATAAAAAAGAAGAAAAAGTTCAATAGGGATTTTGGTGATTACCACTCTAAGATCGTGTTTGAGTGGCAAAAGAAATTGGCGACAGACACCAATAATCCAAACCTTTCTGGGATGGAAATTACTTCAGCCCATCCACAAATAGTCAATGAGGTTGCCAGCTTGCTTCCAGCACCGGTGGTTAGGAATAAGCACAATCGTGCGGGGACGGGGGGCACACCCAAAAATCAGTCTAAACAGAAGAAGGGCTCTTTTCAAAAAAGCTCTGCTTCACAACCCCAATATTTGGGATTGTCTGGAGGGCAACGTAATCACTCTGGTCCACCCCCAGGCTACCGGCCCCAGTATTGGGGACCAGAGATTGTAGGAGGTCAAGCCCCCCTCCCCTCTCGGGGTCGGGGTAACTATGGGGGTCCCCCCCCCCCTTTTTTCCGCCTGGGTATGGCAATAGCCAGAGTAGTTCTCATGGCCCAATGAGTACTTACGTACTTGGTACTTGGTACTTGGTACTTACTATGTGGATCACTTTTCAATTTGCATACTTATTGTTTCTTTTAAACCATTGTGTTTTGTTGTTTTGCTATTTACAAATAAAATTATATATTTTTGTATACTACATTCTAAATTTCTGTTGCCTTCAAAGCCCCACTTCGGGGGATTCCTCGAATTTTCTTTTGCTGTGTGTGATGTCTGTAATAGATCACTGTGACCTTTACCCTCTTTCTCCTGATGCATGATTGGAGAGGAGGAGCTGTACCAGGAAGTCAAACAGTGTGTGAGGGGAACTGGAAGCAGACACATGAGGCTGAGAAGGGATTACATCTGATAAGGACAGAAGCTGTTTGGAATAAGACTCCTCCATGTAAGACTGCCATAATGTTCTGAGTAATAAACCTGCTCTGGTTAAGTAGTACATCGGCCTGTGTGTGTAACTTGCTGAGCAGATACTGGCAGCATTGCTAGCAGCACCTGAGAGACACAGAACGTCCAGGGGACATAACAGTGGCTACGAGGATTGTGGATTTTAGCACACATGGCCTTCATAGGGTTTATTCAACCATTTGATCCTGCGGCTGAGTCATGGAGCTCCTGGGTGGAGAGGCTGGAACAGTATATGGAAGCAAATAATGTGACAGTAGATAAGAAAGTTGCAGTTTTTCTCACAGCATTGGGTCAAGCTGCATATGGAACTCTCAGAGACTTCGTTTCTCCAGACAAGCCGGCCTCTAAGCCCCTGCCTGAGTTAATTCAGACGTTACATGCACACTACAACCCGAAGCCGTTAGAAATCGCAGAGCGGTTTAAATTCTACAGTAGAAGGCAGCAGGCCGGGGAGGATATAAAGACATATATCATTGCTTTACGTAAACTAGCTGCCACTTGTCAGTTTGGAGACTACTTGCAGACGGCTCTCCGGGAAATGTTCGTCATGGGACTCTGCGACCCAGCCATACAGAAACGTTTACTCACAGAACCCGACTTGACTCTGACGAAAGCCACTGACCTTGCTACGGTCATGGAGTTGGCAACACGGGACGCCACCCTACTGAAGGCACCACCTACAACTCCTGCAAGCTAGGGTGAGGAAATATTCCACACTGCTATCACTCAAAACTCGAGACGCCCGCCCCCTGCCACTCAGCTTAAACCTCGCCACCCTAATTCTTCTGTCTCTGGGACCCCGACTTGCTACCGTTGTGGTAACACTACTCACAGTGCGCCTGCTTGCAAGTTCAAGGATGTCGTTTGTTTTTGCTGTGGAAAGACTGGTCATATTGGGCGTGTTTGCCGCAGCTCTCGCTCCCCGAACACTACCACAAAAGATAGACGTAAACAGACATTCCGTGTGGATATGGACAATAACGGTTTGAGCTCTGATGAGGAGACCTGTGTCCAGCATGTTGGACTGTTTCGAGTAGCTGGGAGCACTCCTGCGATTAAAGTGGATGTCACACTCAATGGCTGTCCTGTCTCCATGGATGTTGATAGAGGGGCAGCTGTGTCTGTCATTTCATGGACTGATTTAAAGGCATCGGGTCTGTCCCTGCCGCTGAAACCTACAAAGCTCACACTACAAACCTACAACAAGGAACTACTACAGCCCTTGGGTTATGTAAAACCCCTTGTTACATTAGGCAACCGCAGTCAAAGTCTACGCCTTTATGTTGTAAGGAATGGAGGTCCTCCGCTGTATGGAAGGGACTGGATCAAAGCCCTGGGCATGCCTCCTTTTACCATTGCCCAATGTACATTGCTTTCTGAAGTAGACCATTGGGTGGAATCCCTGAAGTCACATTTTAAAGAGGTTTTTGAGGACTCTTTGGGCACTGTGAAAGGAAAGATGGCCCACCTCCTCTTGAAGCCTGGTGCTACACCTCGTTTTTGTAAGGCAAGATCAGTACCTTTTGCCTTGCGGAAGAAAGTGGAAGCAGAGCTGGACCACCTATTGGCTGAAAAGATCATAACGAAAGTGGATAGAAGTGAATGGGCATCGCCAATTGTGCCTGTCAAGAAAAAGAATGGAGACATTAGGATTTGTGGTGATTTCAGGGTAGCCCTGAACAACCAACTTCTTGTGGATCAATACCCATTGCCTCGACTTGAAGATTTATTTGGCTCACTGGCTGGGGGGCAAAAGTTTACAAAAATAGACTTAAAGCAAGCTTACCTGCAACTGCAAGTACACCCAGATTCACGCCATCTGTTGACCATTAACACTCATAAAGGATTATTCCAGTATAACCGCATGGTTTTTGGCATAGCCCCAGCTCCAGCCATCTGGCAGCGAATCATGGATGAGGTCCTGGCAGGAATAGCTTTCACCCAATGTCTACTGGATGACATGCTCATCACTGGTCCCACTGATGAAGAACACAGAAAGAATGTTGAAGCTGTGCTAGAGAGACTCCAAAAGTATGGTTTACGTGTCAATCTTTCAAAATGCGAATTTCTCAAGTCTCAACTGGAATTTTGTGCCCACACGGTGGACCGACATGGGTTACACACTACTGAAGAAAAGGTTAAAGCCCTTACCCATGCCCCTACCCCCCGGAATGTCACCCAGCTCAGGTCCTATCTTGGCCTCCTAAATTACTACCACCGTTTTTTGCCGAACCTAGCACACCAGCTCTACCCATTACATCGCTTACTGGATGCAAGAGCTAAGTGGATATGGACAGACAAATGTGAAGAAGCTTTTCGGCTTTCTAAAGAACTCATTCTGTCTTCTCGAGTTCTGGTCCACTATGATTTAAAGAAACCCGTCATCCTGGCTTGTGACGCCTCGCCTTATGGACTGAGTGCCGTGCTTTCCCATGTCATGCCGGATGGCACGGAGCGCCCCATTTCTTTTGCCTCCAGGTCTTTAACCTCAGCAGAACAAAACTACTCCCAGATAGACAAGGAAGCTTTGGCCATTGTATGGGCCACAAAAAAATTTCACGCATACATCTATGGTCGGGAGTTCACACTTATCACTGACCACAAACCTCTGTTGTCAATACTGAATCCTCAGAAAGGAATTTCTACAACAACCGCATCTCGCTTACAAAGGTACGCTTTATTTTTAGGAGCTTATGCTTATTCTATCAGATACCGCTCCCATGATACCCATGGCAATGCAGATGCATTTTCCAGATTGCCACTTGGAGACCACCCACCAAGAGAGATACGTGTAGTGGAAGTACACAGGCCACAATCTTGCATGTCCACCTCCCTGATTGCCAGATAGATATGTGCACAACAAAAATTTTCGTGTCATTTTGTTCCGTTTTGTATTGTTACGTGGATTCATAATGATTCGTAAATTTGTATAACGTCAATTCTCCTATTCGTACTCGTTCGTATTTTCGTAAAAGTTAAATTTCCGTTTATACCGAATGATTCGTAATTTTGTTTAATGTTTTTACCGAAAAAATGTGCACAACAAAAATTTACGTGTCATTTTGTTCCGTTTTGTATTGTTACGTGGATTCATAATGATTCGTAAATTTGTATAACGTTAATTCTCCTATTCGTACTCGTTCGTATTTTCGTTTATACCGAATGATTCGTAATTTTGTTTAATGTTTAGTTTATTCGAAATTCGTAATATTGTTTGATAATGATTTACGCTTATGGAGATTGCTTTGCCTTTTCGGTTGATACGTAACATTATGTTGTTTCCGTTGATTTTACCGTTCTTAGAATGGATTTGTAATTTTATACTTTCATAAATACATTGCGGCGCGGACAGTCGCAATCTGGTATTTTTTTGTTGCTATATCCCGTGCTTTCAATGCATTCGTAGTTCCGTAAACAAACACATCGTATTTACGTCTTCATGACGCGGCTATGGCTAGACGGTCGGCTATATCCCGTGCTTCGAATGCATTCGTACTTTTGTAAATACATTGCGGTCATTCGCAATCTGGTTTTAGTTTTGTTTTCAACACGCGGCTACTCCCTCCGCCCCTGTACTCCATTTTGATAGGGTGCACAGTGTACAGTGTACACTGGTGTGGGAGGAGCAAGCTCACGCAGCAGAGAGCAGAGACAGTCAGATTTTGTTTTTTGTAGTTGTTTGTTTGCATTTTTTTTTCAATTAGAATGTCTGGGAGTGAGAATGGACGTGTGAGTCTTCTCAGTGAGAATGTTGGTGTTAGTGAGTGTATTGGTATGAGAGTTATTGGTGGTGTGACTGAGAGTGGAGGGGAGCAGAGGAGTGGAGGAGGGGACTCAGAGAAGAGGAGTGGAGGGGAGCGGAGGCGTGAAGGTGAGGGGAAGCGTGAAGGTGAGGGGAAGCGTGGAGGGCAGGGGAGGCATGGAGGTGAGGGGAAGCATAGAGAGGAGGGGAGGCGTAGAGGGGAGGAGAGTCATGGAGAGGAGGACAGGCGTAGAGGGGAGAAGAGTCATGGACAGGAGGACAGGCGTAGAGGGGAGGAGAGTCATGGAGAGGAGGACAGGCGTAGAGGGGAGGAGAGTCATGGAGAGGAGGACAGGCGTAGAGGGGAGAAGAGTCATGGAGAGGAGGACAGGCGTAGAGGGGAGGAGAGTCATGGAGAGGAGGACAGGCGTAGAGGGGAGGAGAGTCATGGAGAGGAGGACAGGCGCAGAGGGGAGGAGAGTCATGGAAAGGAGGACAGGCGTGGAGGGGAGGGGAGGCGTAGAGGGGAGGAGAGTCATGGAGGGGAGGAGAGTCATGGAGAGGAGGACAGGCGTCGAGGGGAGGGGAGGCGTAGAGGGGAGGAGAGGCTTGGAGTGGATGGCAGGCGTAGAGGAAAGAAGAGGCGTGGGGAGAGGAGGAGTGGAGGGAGAGTAGTGGATGTGAACGGAGGCATTTAGTGGAGCCCAGGCCTCGAAGGGAGTGTAGAGGTGTAGTGGAAGGGAAGCATGGTCAAAAACGGAGACATGTTTCCCCCCCTACATCAGAGAGTGCTGAATCAGACATTCAGCAACCCCACCAAAGCAAGCAAGAAAGATCAAGGGGGCCTGTATATACCCAAGAGGAGAATGCTGCATTGGTTGCTGCAGTTCTACTAGACAAAGTGACACTCTTCTGCCAAACTGTGCCAACATCCGATAAGGCAGCAGGCTGGGGACGAGTCCGTGACTCCGTGAATGCGGTCTCCAAATTTTGCAGGCCCACCACTGGCGTCAGACACAGGTAAAATTATTTTAATATTCCTATTTTTTTTATGTTTACAATCTTTTTTATTGGATACAAAAGGGTGGTACAATTAACGAATTGACATACGTATATGTGGCACTACCCCTGAAGGAGCTGCTGTTTTTTTTTGGGTGGCATGTTACCTCTATTCCTTAGCCGTCCAGGGTACTTGATGAGAGCTGAAAAAAAGTTCAATCTCCACACGTTGCGCTTCTTTACCTTCTTTATTTATCAAACGTGTTAAAAGACCAAACATTGTGGTTGAGGGTTTAAAACTTTAGGTCGAAAACACTCCTGCTTCCAGCAATGAAGCTTTCATTGCCACGCTAGCCATAGTTGGAATTGTGCGGCTGGATAGGCCCCTGTCACTAAGGCCCCTTTCACACTGTGGCTGTATGTGCTTTTTCAGTGCTGATAAAAATAGCGGCGCTATACCGTTTATAGATTGGTTTGCACAAAAGTTATAGCGTTTACAAAATAGGGGGTATTTTAATGTCATTTTTATTAATATATTTTTTTTACTAGTAATGGTGGCGATCAGCGATTTTTTTTTTCCGGTACTGCGACATTATGGCGGACACTTCGGACACTTTTGACACATTTTTGGGACCATTGGCATTTTTGTAGCGATCAGTGCTTTAAAAATGCATTGGATTACTATAAAAATGCCATTGGCAGTGAAGGGGTTAACACTAGGGGGCGGGGAAGGGGTTAAGTGTGTTTCTGGGTGTGTTCTAACTGTATGGGGGGGTGGCCTCCCTAGGGGAAATCACTGATCTTCTGTTCATACATTGTATGAACAGAGGATCAGCGTTCCCCCCCTGACAGGACCGGGAGCTGTGTGTTTACACACACAGCTCCCGTTCCCCGCTCTATAACGAGCAATCGCGGGTGCCCGGCGGCGATCGCGCCCGCCGGGCACCCACACGGGAGTCACGGACGAGCCCCTAGTGGCCACTAAAAGACCCGAGGTAGAGCTACGGGCTCTCCCCCAGGAGAGCCGACCTGCCGCCGTAGAATGATGGCGGCTGGTCGGCAACTAGTTAAGTGGCTTCCTCCATTTAGGACGGACAGCACAGGACCACCTTGTAAACGTAGACCCAGTCTGACTACTTTTGGCCTAGCTGGTAGATCACAACTCTGGACCAACAAAATATTTAAAACACACCCCCAGCCAGGAGGGCCACTCACAGGGGGTTGATGGGACGACTGGCCAGGGACAAACGACGACCCTGAACTAGTGATGTCTGTCCCTTAAGTACTCTCTCCTGGCATGCACAGTGAGGCGATCAACCCCCACTGATTGTCTGCCGAGGAAAAACACACAATATGGCACTCTTGGCCTGGGGTGGAACTGAGACCCCTGACAACAATAGTGGTCACTTACAGCACAGCCATGGCTGGAACAGAGGCCCAAATTTGGCAAAACAGAAAACAGTACAGTCAGAAGTAGTAAAATCTGACTACCCTCTAAATTTAAAGCAGATCCAGGTAAGAGAAATAACAGGCCGCTACATATAGAAAAATTCCAAAGAGCCATTTTACATACAAGGACCGTATTCCAAAATTCTTTCACTCTTACAACACACATTTGTAAAAATTACCCCCTCTAGTAGTCCCAAAAAAAGGTAACAGTGCAACTTTTCAAAAACTTTTCAAAATTTATTTGGCACAGCCATATACAGAAGAGAAAATTTAACAACATACTTTTAAATATAGTAAAGTGTATATATATATATATATATATATATATATATATATATATATATATATATATATAAAACATCACTGTCGTTTTTCTACAAAATAAATCCGTTTGTTTCCAATTTATGCAACTAATTTATTTTTTGCATGTGCAGATTCTATGACTGTCGTACCACAGTCATCAAAAAGATGAAGAAGCAGCTACAGGGAGAGTATATTAGGGGGAAGCCTGTACAGTTCCGAAAGTGGGAGGCAGAGCTGAGAGATGGCCTTGGCCTTTCGGCAGAGGAAGTCCCTGTAATCAGCAGCAGGGGTCCACATCAGAGAGCTGTTGGTAAAATGAAATATATTGTTTTATATTGGAGTTATATGGTTGTTTCAAGCTCACTATTATTTTTTATGACTATGCATGTGAGACTTACGTTTGTCTTTACATTCATGTTTTCCAGATCGAACCACATCATCTGTAGAGCGATCAGCTCCAAGTCCATCCCATCAACATTCTGGTGGTGAGTACCTAACACAAAGACAAAGGATGTATAATGCTGAACTTCTATTTAACATTTAAAGCGGGCATCACTAAATGGCTTCACAGTGTGTAAAGCCCCATACACACGAGCGGACAGATTTGTTCAAATCTGTCCGTCCGACCGATTTAAACAAATCTGTCTGCTGGGATTTTGGTTTGCTCGCGTGTACACACGAGCAAACCAAAATCCCCGCCAGCAGAGAGCGCGCTGACGTGTCGGTGACGTTGACGCCGCCACGTCACCGCACCAGGAAGTAAAACACTTCCGCGCATGCGCCGAATCCATTCGGCGGCGGTGCGGCGGCGGAGCGGGACGACATGTCTGCTGGTAAGTGTACTAACCAGCAGACATGTCGGGCGGACAGATTCCCACCCGATAGATTTCAAAGCATGCTTTGAAATCTGTCGGGTGGACAAATCTGTCTGCTCGGCCGTACACACGATCGAATTTGTCTGCCGAAACGGTCCAGCGGACAGATTTGATCGTGTGTACGAGGCCTAAGGGCGCTCTCAGCATAAGCACCAAGCAGATAATACATATAAAAAGGCAGAGGTCTGATGGGGGATATTCTTACACTTAGGGCTGCACTCACAAAGAAAAGCATGTTATCATAGAGGTTATCATATCAGAGCTGTGTCATAATCTGCAGTACAGGATACGGGACCATTACATTCCCTGTAAGAAACCAGGTCTGTGATGAACAAATCAACCTCCATCCATCACTGGCCTGGTTGGTTTATGCTAACCGCTCACCAGCTTACATGGAATTTCATGGTCCCGTATCCTCCACTGGAGATTATGACACAACTCTGATAAACTGATTAAACTCTATATGTCTCGGACTTTCATGCCTGTCGGACCACCTGCATTACCCATGATTCTATGCTTTTACATTTACCTGATCCTGTAAGTGTTTAAAATTGTTTATGTTGAAAATAAATAGCTCTTAATCCTGCACTTAGAGGTGCCTCTCTTTTTTTGTCTGTTTATCAATAAATGGAGGGCCAGATGTGGGACCGAGTCACTGTGCCGTCTGCATTCCGGACCACCACAGTCCAGCCATTTAGGTGCCGGTTCTGTCTGCATCCCTATGCCACTGTCACTATCGCATAGCTGCTGAAAATAGGTTCACAGTTTAAACAGCAGGTAATTGGTTGCTATGCGGCCCTACCAACCAATAAACTGCTGGTTAACTTCAGCACCTCCTGCTCCCGCCCATTAGTGTAATGTGAAGGGGACAAGAGTTGTCGTGGCTGTGATGTGAAGGAGGTTGAGTTGCGTGGGGGTTAGTATTTGAAGGGGGAGGGCAGAGGACACAGGTGTGCTCAGGTCCTATGAAGGTGGGGTAGAATATACCATTGTGAAGGTGGTTCAGATCAGAACACTACTGTGAGGGGGAAACTTAAATAATAATGGGATTGCGAAATAAAAGAGGGGGCTGTAGTGTAGTATAGTATATGTAAAAGTCTATTATCAAAAATGTTAATTGGTCAATTAGCCTAGAAATATAACATCTGTTTTAAGACATCAGCAACTTCACATTAATTTTACAGTTCAAGTGAAAATTAAAGTGGTAATAAACCATGGCAGAAGAAAAAAAGAAAGCTGCAACACAATCCCATAATGTGCTAGTATGCATTGCACACTAGCACATTATGAAATACCATAAAACGAGGCCCCAGCTGCCCGACACTGCCAGCGCTAATGGGGCCTGACACGTTGCCTCGCCGTCTCTTCTGGGGCTGCGGTCTCCGGTGCTGTGAGTGGCTGGAGGCGCGATGAGGTCTCTCCCAGGCATGCGTGTGGGAGTACTGTTTCTGGCGAGGAGCTTTGATTTTTCTGGAGATTCTGTTGGAACTTCAGAGCACATGCACCACCACTGATGTCTGTGGCTGCATCCGAGGTGGATATATTTCTTAAACCGTACAGGTTTATGGGATAATAAAAAAATCACAAAGCGTGGTAGAATTCACTTTAATTATCCTCAGTGCACTTTTTTACACTTTGATTATAAAATATGTTGTTGTCGTCCAACATATACTAGTCCAAAAAAATAAATAAAGCCTGTGATGACTTTATCTTGGGCATTACCTTGACTCTCGTCTTTGCTTGCGTCTTAAACAGAAAGCACCATCCATATCATGGACTGTCCAGAAGAAGAGGCATCAACTTCTGGAAGGAAGCAGCGGAACATTACGACCCAGGGTAAGTAGTCTACATCATCTGTAAATAAACAGGACACACCATCATTATTATTCACCTACGTACGCCTAATGTATATATACCCACAGCAGGCATTATCATCATACGCCTCGTACACATACGCACGCACGGTTTTCTCGACAAGAAAGCTGCTGTTAGAGCTTTTGGACCACAAAAACATGCGTGTGTATGCTTTATCGTTGGGAAAAATACTGTGAATCTCGTCTGGAAAAAAGCAAGATCCTGCTCTCTATTTTTCAGGTCGAGATTCTCTGGAGTGTTTTCCTGTTGAGAAACCTGGGCGAGCGTCTGTACATTAGCGAGCGAGCGCCATAAGTACCTTGCCTCCAAGGAAACCCGCGCATGCTCGAAAAGACTTTGGCGCATGCACGGTAGCTTCCAAGGGCAATGTGATGACTTTATCTTGGGCATTACCTTGACTTTCGTCTTTGCTTGCGTCTTAAACAGAAAGCACCATCCATATCATGGACTGTCCAGAAGAAGAGGCATCAACTTCTGGAAGGAAGCAGCGGAACATTACGACCCAGGGTAAGTAGTCTACATCATCTGTAAATAAACAGGACACACCATCATTATTATTCACCTACGTACGCCTAATGTATATATACCCACAGCAGGCATTATCATCATACGCCTCGTACACATACGCACGCACGGTTTTCTCGACAAGAAAGCTGCTGTTAGAGCTTTTGGACCACAAAAACATGCGTGTGTATGCTTTATCGTTGGGAAAAATACTGTGAATCTCGTCTGGAAAAAAGCAAGATCCTGCTCTTTATTTTTCAGGTCGAGATTCTCTGGAGTGTTTTCCTGTTGAGAAACCTGGGCGAGCGTCTGTACATTAGCGAGCGAGCGCCATAAGTACCTTGCCTCCAAGGAAACCCGCGCATGCTCAAAAAGACTTTGGCGCATGCACGGTAGCTTCCAAGGGCAATGTGATGACTTTATCTTGGGCATTACCTTGACTTTCGTCTTTGCTTGCGTCTTAAACAGAAAGCACCATCCATATCATGGACTGTCCAGAAGAAGAGGCATCAACTTCTGGAAGGAAGCAGCGGAACATTACGACCCAGGGTAAGTAGTCTACATCATCTGTAAATAAACAGGACACACCATCATTATTATTCACCTACGTACGCCTAATGTATATATACCCACAGCAGGCATTATCATCATACGCCTCGTACACATACGCACGCACGGTTTTCTCGACAAGAAAGCTGCTGTTAGAGCTTTTGGACCACAAAAACATGCGTGTGTATGCTTTATCGTTGGGAAAAATACTGTGAATCTCGTCTGGAAAAAAGCAAGATCCTGCTCTCTATTTTTCAGGTCGAGATTCTCTGGAGTGTTTTCCTGTTGAGAAACCTGGGCGAGCGTCTGTACATTAGCGAGCGAGCGCCATAAGTACCTTGCCTCCAAGGAAACCCGCGCATGCTCGAAAAGACTTTGGCGCATGCACGGTAGCTTCCAAGGGCAATGTGATGACTTTATCTTGGGCATTACCTTGACTCTCGTCTTTGCTTGCGTCTTAAACAGAAAGCACCATCCATATCATGGACTGTCCAGAAGAAGAGGCATCAACTTCTGGAAGGAAGCAGCGGAACATTACGCCCCAGGGTAAGTAGTCTACATCATCTGTAAATAAACAGGACACACCATCATTATTATTCACCTACGTACGCCTAATGTATATATACCCACAGCAGGCATTATCATCATACGCCTCGTACATACACGCAAGGTTTTCTCACCTTAGTCCCCGAGTCAGTGAAAAAAGTGGTAGGAGGGACCGTGGAAGTAGTTTAGACAGATACAAGGTAAACATTTTTGATACTAGTGCCTCAAAGGATCGTCAAACAAAATTGTTATGGTTTTGTTTGGTAATGATGATTTACAGAATTGTTCTTTTTAATAAATGGGCCGAAGAGTAGACAGACATTTTACTACGAATTTTGTGGTTACATTTTTTGTCAATTATAGTTGGGGCAATAATGGGGATACAGTAATTTCCCACACAAACAGTCAGGATAAATGCTTTGCTTTGATGTTGGAGTACAACTTCTAAAAGGCAAAAATAAATAGCACTGTGTTGACTTTATCTGTAACATTACCTTGACTTTAACAGAAAGCCTGAGCTGTATCCCTCCAGCTTCATTTGGCATAACACAGTGGCCGAATACTCCTCCAGGGAAAGTACACAAGCTGTCATTAAAATAACAAACAGGACACATCATAATCAGCTACACATTCCACGCAGGTCAGGCATTAACATAAACAAGATAAATCACTCCACCCGGAGTGGGAGTCCCACTCCAGGGGGTTACTTTTTCATGACCATTATTTTAGGGATGCGGCCATTACATTTATTTCATTGAGATTGTGAGTGACTGACCACCTCCCTCTTTTTTGAGGCATTATTAATATGTAAAACATATTGCCATGCTTTTTCAAATTCATATACACAAATCATAGTTCAATAATTTCTCCATGAAATAAATTATACTAAGAACGAAGTGTTGTGTTTTAAAGTTGAAAACAATGAACTTAGCCAAAAAATGACATTGAAAAATAATATTTGTATGTGTAAACTAGAATTGTTTATGAATGATATGATATCATCCAATCTGCTATCTCCTCTTTTTCAGATCAACAAGACCAACCTGAGGGGAGAGTGCAGTGCAGCCCTCACTCGCCTGTCATTATTTTGGAGGGTATAGAGGTGCACAATGAGCCAGAACTGACCCCTGAAATGGCACATACTCCTGCCTTCTCCCCATGGTCAGAGGAGGAGGTCAGGGCCCAAGCTTCTGCCATGCTGGCGCCATGTAATGGTGCCCCCAGTGTGCATGCACTTCCATCAACACAGCAGTCGCCAGCTCCTGTGCAGGTGCCACGTGCTGTACCGTCTGGCTTAACTGGGCAACTTGAGAGGCTTTTTGGAGAGGTGAGGAGATTATCAAGGGAAAATAGAAGGCTGTTGCGGACCATACATCTTCTAAACATACAGCAAAATGACCATTTTGAATTAATGTTGACCCGGCCAACCAAACAAGCACCACCAGGCAATAGAGCAAATGAGGATTTCATTACTTGAAGCTATCTCCCGACACAGTGCTCCATTGCCTGGGAGATCCTCATCCTCAGGAACTTTAAACAGCGGAGAAGATTCTCCCTCTGAAAATTGATCGTACTCCACCCCAGGACCCAAGCCATTTCAGTTGACCTTTTCATGCAACTTACATTAAAACGACTACCAGTCTTGTATACCCAATTGTTGTTTGTTATTTGTGTACATTTTTGGTCACTGTACATAAAAATATTTTTGGAGTACTACTTTGACTGTTTGTTTTTTTGTTTTGTTTTTTACAATACATCACATATCTGGTTAATAACTCATTCTAAAACACACACAGGCATATGGTAATAATAATCATTTATAATTTCTCACAATAGTTAAAGGAACCCGTTTAATTTCAACTTCCTGAACTATTAATTTAATTTTATTGTGCCTCACTGCTTTTACCGATCTTTTGACATATGTCAATTGATTTTCCAATTTGTTTCAATAAGTGGGGTACAATATGAGAGTATGAAATGCATGTTGTTGCATGAATTGAATGGTACCACTACCAATTGTTAGGCCTCGTTCAAACAGACGGACGGTCCGCTGAAAATGGTCTGCCGGACCGTTTTCAGCAGACATGTCCGCCCGGAGATTTCTGTCTGATGGTTGTACACACCATCAGACAGAAATCCGTGCGTACACCATCCGCGGTGACGTGGCCACGCAGTCACTGCAACGATTACCTGGAGGGTCAATGCTTACACGCATGCGTCAAATCACTTTGACGCATGCGAGGGATGGCGGCCGATCGGACATGTACGGTTAGTCTGTACAGACGACCGAACATGTCCGACGGACAGGCTTCCAGCGGACATGTTTCCTAGCATGCTAAGAAACATTTGTCCACCGAAAAACGGTCGGCTGGACAAATGTCCGCTGGAAACCTGTCCGGTCGGCCGTACACACGACCGAACATGTCTGCTGAAACTGGTCCGCGCACCAGTTTCAGCAGACATGTTCGGTCGTGTGTACGGGGCCTAAAGGATGTTATTTATTTTGCATGTTTTAATACTAATATAGTCATATGACATTTTACAATGTAAACACTTGGGATAGTTGAGCAAAATCTGATTTTAGATTTGAGTTGGTCTAATATTCAAAAATGTTTACACACCGATGTAAACTAAAATAAATAATAAAACTTTTTAAAGTATATATGTAATTAAAGTAATAAAGTTTATAAACTTCATATAAACTATTTAAGGTTTATTCTTAATGCACACCCACTGACTAGATCAATCTTGGTGACAGCAGAGAGAGATAAGGGAAAAAAAATCCTTCTGACCTGATGTGCCTTGAGGGAGCCACAGTGCAACTTCCTGATTGGTTGAGAAGACAGTTCCATGCTCCCCCACAGCACTGCATGTCAGAGGGAGGGTTTGAGATCTTACTTTTTTCAGTGAGATTGAAAATAATCTACCAGTTTTGGAGGGAGTACTTGCAACTTGCCCATGCCCAAGTGCTGATTATTCTGCAGTTATACTATCATTGGTATAGGTGTGTATATTTGATATATATATACACATTGATAATAACAGTGGTGTGTACTGGTAAGACTTACCTGTGAACTAAAGTACTTGATGACTCATATAGAACCAAACATCGAGAAATAGGGGTATTTTCACTGAACTCTGAAAGAAAGAGACAGAGGTCGATAAACTGAAATAATTATTAATGGAATAAAGTAAAGGGAATAAGGATAAAAAATAATGAGCCACTTACTTGGTTGTGGGTGCATTAGGGTAAATCAGTTCCATTCTTACATCCAATAGTATGGGGAGAGGTCTGTGCCTTCCCCATCCCCCCAAATCCCGAACGATTTTATGGTAGCAGGTGCAGTCTTGCGTACAAGTCAGTAGACAGAAAGAGGAGACAATACAATGGAATACCACTTTTTGTGGGAGTATTGGTATCCATCTTGGTTGTGGGAGTATTGGGACTCGGAGACACAGTAAGTGCAGGATTTGTTTAATTTTTTTAACTTAAAAATTATATAAGAAGGAGCATCAAGTATTGTGTGTGTCTATGCACTATGCATCCAATAGCAACTCCAAAACCTTGAACCCAAAAATAATATAAAATGATAACGATGACCCAATCAAACGCAACTTGTGTTGAATCATAACAATCTCTCTCAACTGGTGGATAATTTAGAAAAAATATTCAAATGAATGGATGGCTTTACTTCAATTCAACCTGTTCTAAAGACTATAATAGATGCCAAACAGGGAAAAAAACAATCATAATTTTTTTTTAGTGCAGGTAAAGTATCTAAAATGGAATATGTTTAAGATGAAAGTTATCACTCAGTCAAAAGCAGAGACTGAGAGAGCCTGCGAAGCCGGGATCAGTCTCATGGTTTTAGTTCATGGATTGGACTCTTTTGGGTTTATTTATATCATAATATTAATCAAATATTACTTTTAGTGTGGCAGACTGATAAATCTGAAGTGGTCAGAAATGAACTGCCTGAAGATTTTACTTGTGATGTTTTCCCATACCCAATCCACATCAAAGAAAAGGTGATGATATAAAGGCCAAAAATAGACCATTCTTTAAAATCTTGAGACTGATCCCAACTTCCGAATTTCATGATGATAAACAAACATATTCCTTTACTTTTGGGATAGATATTATGATGACCTGTCCTGCAGCTATTTTTGGTTTTGATTATGTTGATATTTATATTTGGAATCTAATTTTAGAAGAGGCTGAATTAAAGATAGACCTATGGCACCTAGCTTATGGTTGAAGTTAAAGCCCAAGTAGCAGTTAACTCTCATAGTCTAGGGCAGGGTATCCCAGTTTTGGAAGGTTAACTTTCAAGAATGCCATCTGCTCCATCAGCTGTGGAGCCAGTTGGGATCTTTGCGGGGAGAGAATATTACCAGTGATCGAAAATACCCGCTCACTTTGGACTGATGTTGGGGGGCAGGATAAAAGCTCTTGGGCTACATTGGAGAGGGCAGGCCAAATACCCTTCTTTTCATGCCAATATTGTAAAGGCTCTGTAGTAGCAGGCAAATGTGGCTCGGAAAGGTAAGCCTTTACTGTAGCTGAGACACCACTTTGTTCCCTGAGGGGTCGTCTCGTGGGTCCAATGAAGCGATGTAATGTCTGTGCCCAAATTGCGTCTGCTCTGGTTGTCTTGGCAGCAGTGTTAATGATAGGTGTTGACACAGTATCATCGGCAGGCTCCCCCTCTTCTTCCTCCTCCTCTAATGGCATAAATAATTGTCTTTGCCTGTCACACACCCTCTCAATTAATTTGTCCCTCCAGGTGGTTAGTTGATTGCTGTGCATGGGCATTTTGCCCTTGATGCGAGGATCACATATTGCTGCCAACATCAACTCAGGGCAAGCTTCTATGAGGTCATTAATCCTTTTTGTTAATTGACCTTTAAGCCTCATTACAAGTGCAGCAATGTCTGCAACTAATGCGCCAGCAGGTAACACCTCTCTATTGCTGAGAATGTCATCCAGTGTAATGCTGAGATTTGTGAATAGGGGAATAACTTTAACAAGATGGCATTCTCTCGGCTCAAGCTTTCTGTAGCAGCGCGGAAGGGACTGAGCACTGACACCAACTGAGAAATGATTGTCCACTCCTCCCTGGTTAATGCTCTAGGTATGCCTATATAATGTTCATGGGACATGGCATGAATTGCCTTTTGCTGCTCAAGCATTCTCTCCAGCATTTCTAAAGTGGAATTCCACCGTGTACTTATGTCCTGCTTCAAACGTTGTTGACTAAGGCCAAAATGAATTTGCTCTTTTCGCAATGTGTGGCTGTCTTTCACACTTCGGTGGAAATGGCCTGCTATCTTGCGACAGGATTCGAGAATTGCTGACAACTTTGGAATACTGTTGTCGTCCAGAGCAGCCTTAACGACAAGGTGCAGGACATGTGCCGAGCAGCGAACTCCTACCAGTCGCCCATCGCGCATAGCCTTGATCATGTTTGCAGCTCCATCTGTTACCACAAAACCTAACTTCGGTTGCATGCCTGCTTGGTCTCCAAGCCACTCTGCCACCATTTTTTGTAGTGCATGCAAAATATTATGAGCACTGTGTTGCTCATCTAGAACCTCTGCGTGCAAGAGGAACGATCGGTGCCCCTGCTTGGGAATTACTGCCTCAGCTCCTGTTCTTCTTGACCCTGGTTTTTGATGGATTGGTTCAGAGACATTGGGCTGCCACCAGTGTGCGGTGAGTGACAAAAAGGCATGCTGGCCACTAGGAGCACTCCACAAGTCAGTGGTAAAATGCACAGACTGGCCAGCAGCTCTGCCCAATTCCTCTTTCAATACCCGCACACACGAATTGTACAAAGAGGGTACTACGTTACGGCTGAATGTAGTACGGGAGGGTACAGTATACTGTGGTGCGACAGCCTGCATGAGCTGTTTAAATGGCTGCCCTTCCACCAAATTAAAAGGTGCTCCACCGACAGCAATTAATTGCCCAATAAGGCGTGTAATTTTGCGCGACATCTGCCTAGACATCCCCCTTGAATGAAAGCCGCTAAATTGCTGAAGGGTAGGCTGATGACTGGGATGCCTAACAGTTGCACAAGAGGTTGGATCCCCTTGCCCCTTGTCATGCCTATCAGTGGTAGCACTTGTACTGGTGGTTCCACTCTTTTTTGTAGGTGGAGCTGCCACCCCACTTTCCTCTCTCAACACCAGAGGCTGATGTTGAAGCGCATATGATGGCCCATGCCAGAATTTGAGAGATGCCCTACATTTCTCCCACGGCTCACTTCTCTGCCACATATTTTGCATTTAGCTATGCGGCCATCCCCAACATATACAAAATGATCCCACAGTTTGGAGCGCAGGTGGCGTTTATTGTTTTCACTGACACTGGGTGGGGAAGAATCTTCTACAATTTTTGGTACTGTGGCACTGACTTGTGGGGTTATAGAAGAAGAGATGGTGGCATAACAGTTGTTAATGTGGCAAAAGTAAAATCTTCATCTTCTGAGACAGAAGAGGCATGTGATGGTGGCTTTGACTGGATTGGGTCTGTGAATAACAGAGGAGACAGAGGAGCGCAAACACCAATATCTGTTGCTGCACTAGTAGACAGATATTGATTTTCATCAAAGTCCAAACCCAATCCTGTTTCATCATCATCACTAAAACCTAAAAAGGTGGGATTTATGTCATCAATGTCATGAATGTGCTCCTTAGCAGCAGGTTCAGGTAGTAACATATTAGCCATTTCTACTCTATCTGTAGAGCTGCTGCTGCTAGCACTTTTTGTGTTGGCAGTGGCAGATTTACTTAGAACGTCAGCATTTTTTTCCTCCTGCAGTAAATGACAAATCTCCTTTTTAGGCTGCTTGTAATTGTGGGTACTAGCCACAGCCTTTACAGGAAATTCCCGAGATCTCTTGTAGAACAGAGAAGGTGTAACAATAGGCCTGCTAGCAACATCTTTTTTGAAAATTGTTGCTGCTGACACTTTATCAGCCACATGTTGCTCTCTTGCTGGAGCTTCCCTCATGGGGAGAGGAGGAGAAGCATCCATTGTATTGCAGTTATTGTTGGTTTGGTTTTAAAAGAAAAAAATAACAAATTATGTATTAACCTTAACCTAAACCTTCAAAAATGCAACTGCAATAACAAAAATCTCAGACAGTTAACCAAAAAAAAGTGCACGGTCACTGTCCCCACAAAAGCAATAGCATAAAATGTTTTACAAATGCAGGAATAGGAAAAAACAAATTTCAATCCTTGCTTATTGAAATGCTTAGTGCTTAGTTAATATAATAATTTCATTTCCTTCTCATAAATCCTGTACTTACAAAGTTAGAGTAGACACAGACAGACACTCCACTGTCTCCCTTAAACAGTCACGAGACCTGACTTGTCTCCTCCTCCTCAACTGAATCTAAGTAGATTCAGGAATGCAGCATTGCATTGACCTTGTGACTCAGCAAAAAAGATATAAGGTAAAACAATGATTGGCTAAGTAAGATGATGATGATGACTCACTCAGCTAGCACTGCCCATTCTCAAAAGAACGATTCAGGAACCCAGATTTACGAACAGACAGAAAAACAAATTTACAAAACATACGAATGAATAACGGAAATACGAATTACGAATGAAGAAGCGAAATTACGAATACAGAAATTAAACAAGAAATTACGAATACAACAAACAAACGAACGATTTAAAATACGGAATGCTAATTATTCGTTATAGTTGTCATTTTCGTTCTTTTGCTTTTCTGTTTTAGTCCAATCGTAAGTTCGTATTTTCGAGCGTTCGTTATTTTTCTATTCGTAATTACGTTAATTTCATATTTTGGTTCTTTCAACCATTCGGATGCTCAGATAGGTACGAATGTACGAATACTAACAAATCCGTACGAAAATCCATTTGTTACGAACGGGAACGCACATATCTATTGCCAGACATACAGCCACAGATCCTTTCCTTTCTCAGATATTCTCTTATGTTCAGACTGGATGGCCAGAGAGAGTTTCAGGTGAATTTCGTCCGTACTTTGCCAGAAAATGTGAGCTTGTGACTAATGCTGGTTGCCTACAATGGGGCAATAGAGTGATTGTACCCCAGTACTTGCAATCAACCATGCTCAGGATACTGCATGAAGGCCATCCTGGTGTGGTGCGCATGAAGCAGCGAGCCCGGAGCTATGTTTGGTGGCCACAAATAGATACGGCAATTGAAGATTATGTTGCTCAATGTCCCCAAAAGAGAGGAACCCTGCAACCTTGGCCATGGCCAACAGAACCGTGGTCCAGACTCCATCTTGATTTTGCTGGCCCCATCCAGGGTAAAAAGTATTTGATTGTGGTAGATGCACATTCAAAATGGCCAGGGGAGGTTTTTCAAATGCCTTCTATTACAACTCAGCTGCTAACCATTCTAGTCTAGTAAGGAAGCTCCTTTGCTCAATATGGCTTGCCAACAGCCATAGTCTCCGACAATGGAACTCAATTTACATCGCATGAGTATTAATCCTTCCTTAGTGGCTTGGGCGTCCAACACTACAAAACAGCTCCTTATCATCCAGCCTCGAATGGGCTGGCAGAACGATTTGTGCAGACGTTTAAGAAGCACTTACTGTCCACTCTGGGCCAGGTTGGAATGTCAGAGGAGAAGCTGCTGGAATTCTTGATCATGTACCGTAACACGAAACACGCTACTACTGGGCTGTCACCAGCTTTTCTTATGTTTGGCAGGCATCTCCGCACCAAACTGGATTTAGTTCGTCCACAGGAACAGTCACCGACACCTCCTCCGCCGTGCCGTCTGGGATTCCGTGCCGGTGATCTTGTATGGTCTCGGAATTACAGAGCTTTGCCTCCTTGGCTTCCTAGCGTTATTGATGGAACTCTTGGAATAAGAATGTACCTTGTTCGCCTGGAGGAAGGCATTTGTGTTCGACGACACCTTTCGCAATTGAGGAAACGCATTTGCCGGCCACAAGTGACAAAACCGACCCCACTTTCTAACCACCCACCAGAGTCTACTCTGAACTCTGCTGGTGACATATGGCATGGTGTCTGGCATGATCCCACAAGTTTACAACCAAACCCTGAACCGGTTGGTGACCATATTCCTGAGGAGCCCAGACATGTGCCTGGAGTTACAGAGACTGATTTGTCTGTGGGACGCCCACTTACATCTCCAGAACCTTTGACCGACTCTATCCCTCCCGGTGCTGTGCCACTTCGTAAGTCTACCCGTCAAAGACATCAAACGCCTCGCTGGCAAAGCGCTGAAATCTTACGGGACACATTGGAGGTCAGGAAACAGAGACAAAGGGCTCATGAAGTGCTGCGAAAAACGCAGAACTGAGTTGGAGATACTACTTGCTGAACTGATCTTGCTTGCCTTGTTATGTTATGTGTTCAACATTTTGTTCTCTTGTTATGTTTTTGTTTTGTTTGTTTGTTTTTTGGGAAGGAAAGGAGGTGATGTCTGTAATAGATCACTGTGACCTTTACCCTCTTTCTCCTGATGCATGATGGGAGAGGAGGAGCTGTACCAGGAAGTCAGACAGTGTGTGAGGGGAACTGGAAGCAGACACATGAGGCTGAGAAGGGATTACATCTGATAAGGACAGAAGCTGTTTGGAATAAGACTCCTCCATGTAAGAATGCCATAATGTTCTGAGTAATAAACCTGCTCTGGTTAAGTAGTACATCGGCCTGTGTGTGTAACTTGCTGAGCAGATACTGGCAGCATTGCTAGCAGCACCTGAGAGACACAGAACGTCCAGGGGACATAACACTGTGCTATGTAGATCGCTGAGTAATTTGATTTCCGAAGCAGGACTGACTGACTCCTATCTAATTCTCTCCCTAAAAACAACAGCAGCAACCTTTCCCTAAAGTATCTAAAGCAGAGTGACTTGCTGTGCTATGTAGATCGCTGAGTAATTTGACTTCTGAAGCAGGACTGACTGACTCCTATCTAATTCTCTTCCTAAAAACAACAGCAACAACCTTTCCCTAAAGTATCTAAAGCAGAGTGACTTGCTATGCTATGAAGATCGCTGAGTAATTTGATTTCTGAAGCAGGACTGAGTCTGAATCCTACCTAATTCTCTCCCTCAGAGCAGCAGCAGCGCCAGCCTTTCCCTACCCTGTCTAAAGCAGAGTGGCATGCTGTGCTATGTGCCTCCAGCTTATATAGAGGCTGGGTCACATGCTGCACTGGCCAATCACAGCCATGCCATTAGTAGGCATGGCTGTGATGTCTTCTAGGTGGCTTCTAAACAAATGTTGATTGGCTGCCCTGCAGCGCCCCATTACATTGCCGAACACCGAACTCGAACCCGAACTTACAGTAAATTGTTTGGGTTCGGGTCTGGGTACCAAAAATCCAAAAGTCAGGTACAAACCCGAAATTTACAGTTCGGGTTCGCTCATCTCTTGTTATAACATGTTTATTTGGAGAACAATATATAACATTAACCCCTTAACCACTTAAGGACCACGGCATGTACATTTACGTCGGCAGAATGGCACCGACAGGCACATCAATGTATATATACGTTGGTGCCTTGGGGGGGTTCGGGGGTCGTCCGGTCACCTGGCCGAGCGATCCGGGATGAGGGGGCGGCTATTTGTTTTTGTCCGCCCCCTCCAGATCGCTCTCAGCCAATCCGCGCGCTCCCCCTGCGTGTCATTTCCTCCTCCTGTGTAAACACAGGAAGGAGGAAGTGATGTGATCGCTCCCTCTGCGTTTTTTTCGACCACCGCTTCGGAGAGATCACATCACATAGTAAGTGTACACAACAGCACACTGACACACAGACACATAGGAACATTTAACCCCCCCGATCGCCCCCCCCCCACCCCCTCCCCCTGTCACAGTGTCACTGAATGCAGTGATTATATGTATGATCACTGCAGTTAGTGTCAGTGAGACAGGCAGTTAGTGTTAGGTTCAGGGTAGCCCCCTAATAAAGTTTTAACCCCTTGATCACCACCCTAGTTAACCCTTTCACTCCCTATTGCCAGCGTCACTAAGCGATCATTTTTCTGATCGCTGTATTAGTGTCGCTGTTCCCGCTAGGTAGCTAATTTTTTTTTATTGCAATTTGTTTTTACTAAAGACATGTGGCTAAATAAATATTGGCCTAAATGTTTGACTAAAATTTAGTTTATTTGATTTTTCTTATAACAAAAGGTAAAAAATATAGATTTTTTTCCAAAAATGTCGCTCTATTTTGTATATAGCGCAAAAAATAAAAATCGCAGAGGCGATCAAATACCACCAAAAGAAAGCTCTATTTGTGGGAAGAAAAGAATGCAAATTTTGTTTGGGAGCCACGTCGCACGACCGCGCAATTGTCAGTTAAAGCGACACAGTGCCGAATCGCAAAAAGGGGCAAGGTCATTTGGCAGCATATTGGTCCGGGTCTTAAGTGGTTAATAAATAACAATGTACTCAATCCATCATATCACATCACATAATCAAAACACCGTGGCACCAAATTCACAATTGTCCCAACTTGGTCCATATGGTTTTAAAAAAAGGATTTCACAGGTTGATTTCCGACGTATTTCACCCATTAAAGGCTTCATCAGGAGAACAGTAGGGGTCATTTTCTGTTGAAAAAACAAGATAATTAATAAATAATAATAAATAATGAGAGAAACAATGTAAAATAACATAACAAACATAAAAATAAGGTGGGTCTTCAGACCAGACCATTTGGTGTCTTTTAATGCAAAATTAGTAATAAAACTGATTGATTTTATATGACTTGTAATGTCATAGGGGATAGTAAAATGTATTTAGTTTTTAACTTATAGCTTATGGCAGTAAGCAACATTAAAACGGCAATAAAACACTGTGAAATAATTATATAGTGACTAAATTATTCTATTTCTGAACCGAGATCGGCATTTCAATTTTGTGCTATTTTTCTTGCTCTGGAAATATTCCATTCTCCATAACCTCTCTTTCTCAGCCTCAAAATCACTCCACACTCATGATCAAAAGATTGTGGACCTCTTTGCAATTATAAAAGTTGTAATTTCCCATTTTTACTTATGCTTTGAAGAAGATCATCATGGCCGAAACATGTTAGCTATTTCTTGCTGCTTTTAATGTAGCCTAATAAAGAATTTGGAACTTGGAATGTACTGAGTTGCCTGCTAATTTCTTCCATGGATTGATGCCTTGGGAGCACACACTCCAGCCATGAGCACTCAGGCAATACAGAGATTGGAAGTCTAATTTATCCATTTATTTATTAGATTTTTTTAACTATAAAGTGGGACCTGGTGTATTCCATGGCACCAGGGCCGGATTGAGAGCATCATGGGCCTGGTGCTGAGGATTTCGGTGGGCCTTTTTAAGAAAATAAATAAAATTAAGCATTTGCATCAGTAGCACAGTAGCAGCAATATTAACCCCCAGCATCAGTGCCAGTTTACGTAATAACAACCCACATCGTCGGTGTCAGTAGCAACAATAATAACTCAAAGCATCCGTGCCAGTTTACGCAATAACAACCAAAAGCATTGGTGTCATTAGCAGCAATAATAACCCCCAGCAACAGGGTCATTTTACGCAATAACAACCTACATCATTGACATTAGCAGGAGTAAAAACAACCGTAAGCATTAGTGTCAATTTCGGCAATAACAACCCAAAGCATTGGTGTCAGTAACAGAAATAATAACTCAAAGCACCAGTGTCGGTTTACACAACACCAACCTGCATTATTGACATCAGCAGCAGCAATAATAACTGTCAGCATCAGTGCCAGTTTCTGCAATTATATCCCCCAGCATTGGTGCCAGTTTAAAAATAATAACCACCGGCATAAATGGCAGTTTACATAAAAATAAACACCAGCACCAGTGCCAGTTTACGCAAGACAAACCCAGAGAATTGGTGTTGGTAGCAGCAGCAATAACCCCCAGCATTAGTGTCAATTTTTTCAACAATAGTCCTCAGCAATGGTGTCAGTTTACGTAATAGCTCCCAGCATAGATGGCATGTGAACTGGCTGGAGTGGTTAACTCTTTGATGGGATGGGACGGGGGAGGGGGGTTAAAGGATAGGTTTGCCTTTAAAAATAAATAAATAAATGATTTCACATATTTTTGCAGGTAAAAAAAATGTGCATTATGTTTTTTTTTTTTTACTAGTAGCCTGGAAAGCATTGCACCCATGAGCAGCAAATTACTGGTGCCATGCAAGACACCTGCAGACTTGTCAGTGTATCTGTCTGCTTGTACCTCTGACAGGAAAAAACAATGAAGTGCTCAACAGTGCCCTGATAGTTCATTGAGAACTACAAGCAGACAGCCGCAAAGACTGTTGGTACTTGTAGTTTTCCATGAACCCTGTGAATAAATGACATGGCCGGGCGGGTGGAGCCATACATGACCATGTTTTTTTTTTCTTGTCAAATGGTTTTATTAGATTTTCATGAGGGAAACCGAAAGGAAAAGGAAAGGAGAATATATAGAATTACAGTTCAGATTTTGCTGTATCATGTACCGTACTAGTACATTATCTATTACAATTAATAACTTACAGTAGTTGAATTGCACTAACTGTAGTTCAAGGAGAAAAAAAAAAGAAAAGAATACAAGTAAATAATAGTAATAAGAAAAATAAATAAAAATTAATACATAGTAAATAAAAAAAAACACCCGGGTGGTCGTCTAGCTCGCTACTAACAGGCATATACATTCTGAATACTATTTTATATATCTTAGTTTGGAGACAATAAAGACTGGTCAAAGTCAGTGGGGAGATAGTGTTTTACCCAAGGCTGTCAAATCTTATGATATTTATTAATTTCATTATTATCAATGGCTGACATCTTTGCATGGATAAGCGATCTATTCATTCTGTGTTTGGCTTCCGCTAAAATTAAGGTTTTTGTTTTCCATGCTTTAGCAATGGTTTGCTTGGCTGCAGTGCTAAGGTGTATTAACAGTTGAAATTGAGTATGTGTGAGCGTTGCAGATTTTAGGTTTAGAAGCGCTGTAGCCGGGTCTGGAGAAATATTTATATCAAGAGCTTTAGATGCCATTCGAAAAATATTTAACCAGAATTCCTTGACAACCGGACATTGGCACCATATGTGGAAGTGTGTACCTGGTGCGTCACAGCCTCTAAAACAATTCGGTGAGTATGCGGGAGCAAATTTTGCTATTCTAGCTGCTAGTAGGTACCATCGTGTCAAAACCTTATAATTTGTTTCTACAGCAAAGCAATTAGGAGAGGAGTTCTTAGTGGCTAACCAGATGTTCGTTCAGTCTTTAGTGTCTAATATTATGTTCATGTCTTGTGCCCATTTAGTCGCGTACAATGGTAATGAATCGTTCGAGTTTTCATTTATTAGTCGGTACAGAATTGAAATTAGGCCTCTGACATGTGGGTTGCTGATGAAAATCCATTTAAATTGAGAGAGTTGAGTTAGTGAAGAGCCTGTGTTGAGTAGTGGTTCATAGAAGTTTTTAATTTGTAAGTATCTGAATAATTCAGACCTAGGGAGCCCGAAGGATTCACACAGTACAGGAAAGGATGTTAGAATTAGATATTAGGTTGTGTAGGCGTGACAGGTTAGTGGAGGACCATGCTGAAAAGGATTTTTGGTATTTCCAAGCAGGATAGAAGGCAGGGTTCCTAAGAAAGGAAAGCACGGGATTATGTGAGGATTGGAATGGTATGGTGCGTAACACCGCACTGCTAATAGAAATATTTTAAAGCAGCTGACACGGCTGTGAAATAAAGCAAAAATAGAAAAAATTTATATAAAGTGTGGCGCTAAACAAACATGAAAACTGCATATAGTGACATATAAATGCAACTAATGATAAGCTATACAGAAGTGAAAATTATATACTAATTAATGCACCAAGTGTAAAAGTCCACACAGTGAGTCCACTGGAATACTGGGTAAAAGTATAGTTCCAATAGGAATTGATGATAGTCTCCAGAGTGAAAACCCTTCACCGATAATGATGCAGGCTTACCTGATCGTCGGGGATCGTCGGGGATTTTGGCTTGATCGTGTGTACACGTGTGTACACGATCAAACCAATACGTCCCCAGCAGACAGATTTGTTCAAATCGGTCTGTCCGACAGATTTGAACAAATCTGTCTGCTCGTGTGTATGGGGCCATACACTCAGGGTGGTATAACCACATAACCTAAGTTTAAAACAAAAATGGAACAAAATGGACACATTTGTATGGCAATGTAGACGCACACAGGCATCCAAAGCACAATCCAAAAAAATATACATATGTACCCAAAACGTCTTCCAGGAAGTGTGTTTTGGGAAAGGTCACCAAAACAGAAAGAAATATTTTTTATTTTTTATTAAAAACAATATATGTAAAAAATGCATGAAAATTAATACATAATGTACTGATATATGAATAACCATAAATCAGACATAACAATAAAAATAAAGAAAAAACTGATTAGCCTTTCTTCTCAAGACAACACTTACCCAAATTAGGGTTACAAATAAAATATTGTATGGGTAGAAAACAAATAAAAATGATGGACCCCAAAGGGGGATTGAGCATTAGGTGGGCTGGACTCCCAATACAGGAAATGCATAACATTGAATCTTTAAAATATATTGCATAACAATATAGTATGAGTACATACAAAACTTCAAATGTACCAAACAAGAAGAAACCAAATGAATAAAAAATAATAAAAATAAAAATATATAAAAATATATATCCCAAAATCCCAACAAGAATGATTGCCCAATCCAAGAGAAACAATCATAGCTCTTCTATAAGGTTAACAGTGAATCGTAGGTTTAGGACATGTCAATAAACGCATTCACATCCCAGTCTACGTTCATACCTAATGGACGATGCGTTTGAAGCTCATAGATCCAAAACGTTTCTAAATGTGAAACCCCTCTAGCTCTAGGTCCACCTCTCCAAGGTGGTATATATCTGTCAATGATAACAAATTGAGTACCACTAGGGTCTCTATTATGATGCTGTCTAAAATGCCTAGGGACTGTATGATTCGTATCACCACTAATTATAAGAGATATATGTTCGCCAACTCGAACTGAAAATGTGCGGGTCGTACGGCCAACGTATTGCATCCCACAGGGACAAGTAATGAGATACACAACGTATTTGATTTCGCATGTACAAAATTGCTTAATCTTTTAATGCCTATTGGTCACCGTCGAAACAAATTCAGTCGATTTACATTATCCCAAAGTATTGTATTTACATACCTTACATTTTTTGCATTGGAAATAACCAATAAGGTCATGAAAGAAAGAACTTCGAATTGGGGGGTCTATCACATTAGGGGCTATCTGGTTTCTTAAAGAAGGTACTCCTCTAAATACCACCTTCGCACGATCTGGAAGTAAGGGGTTAAGGACTGTATCGCTTTTCAGGATGTCCCAATACTTATCAATAACACTCCTTACTTGTTTATGCTGAATAGAATAAGATGTTATTAGAGCCAGTTTAAAACTTTCATCCACGGGGCGTTTTGGTTTGGCCACAGTAAGTGATGTCCTGTCTAGTGCTGATATTCGTTGTATCTCAGAGTCAATATCCTCCGTCACGTAACCCTTCTCTAGAAACCTATATTTAAGGATCTCTGACTGTTCCAAGAAGGTTTGCATGTTAGTACAGTTCCTACGCAACCTAAGAAACTGGCTACGTGGAACTGACCGAAGCCACGAATGATAATGGCAACTGTCTATGGGGATGAAGCTATTGCGATCGGTTGGTTTGAAATATGTCTGGAGGACAAACTGACGGTCAACCAGACATATCTCAAGATCCAAAAAATGGATCTTACTAGAACTAGCTTCATAAGATAAACTAATACCTCTGTCATTTGAATTGAGATCATCAAAAAACCTTTCGAGAGATTCAGCACTGCCGTTCCAAAGGAGGAGGATGTCGTCTATGTATCTGGCCCAGAAAACCAATGATGGGTTATTCTGGGCATAGACGACATCCTCCTCCCATTTGGCCATGAACAAGTTCGCGAGACTAGGCGCAAACTTAGCCCGCATCGCGACAACCCGTTGTTGCAAATAATAACGTTGATCGAACCAAAAATAATTATGCTTGGTAGCAAATTCAAGAAGTTCTAAAATGAAATCACATTGGAAATCAGCAAGTGAGTGTTCACGATCCAAAAAGTGTTTGACAGCTGCTAGTCCGAGATGGTGAGGTATACATGTATACAGGGAGGCCACATCCGCAGTGGCCATGATGTAGCCTCCCTGCACGTCCACACCCTCTAGGAGTCGTATGGTGTCCCCTGTGTCTTTGAGGAACGAAGGGGTTTTCCTCACCAGTGGCTGTAAGTAATGATCAATGTAGCAACCTATACGTGATGTGACAGAATTGATACCACTCACGATAGGCGGTAAAGTGGGGTGTTTATGGATCTTGGGCAAGAAATAAATTGTAGGGATCCTGGGAGCCTTTGGTACTAAAAAGGCCTTTTCTTTTTTATTTAAAATCTTTAAGTCAAAACCCTTGTTAACAAGAATCTGTAGTTGTTTCTTATATGTACTGGTGGGATTGACAGAAACTTCATGATAAGTGTCTGGCTCTCTCAAAATCCGATACATCTCAGTCTGATAATGAGATTTATAAAGGATAACAATGCCTCCCCCCTTGTCAGCAGGCCGGATTATCAAATCCTTCTGCTCACACAAGGATTTGAGATCAGCATTAGACAAGGAAGGCATATGAGGACGTTTCTCAGATAAACGTGATAAATCTCGAAGAACAGATTCTTTGAAGATTTTGAAGAGATGCTGTTGGCCCTGGAGGGTTGTAAAGTGACGGATTTGAAAGTCCAGAGTGCACAGTGCCAAACGTGGCTGCCCTATCCTCATATTTAGATGTATTAGAAAGTAGATAACGCTGAATGTTAACCTTTCTAATATACTTCTGAATGTCTATAAAGGTCCCAAACTTACTCAGTTTTTAGGTGGAGCAAACTTGAGACCTCTATCAAGAATGTTTAGTTCGGCCTTGGAAAGTACCTTACTACTAAGGTTAAACACACCTCGGCCTCTTACTCTCTCCTTCTCTTTCCCTTTCTGTATTCTCCGCCCTCCTCTGCACCCTCTCTTGGGTTTGGACCTTTTTTCCTCAACAGTGGGTCCTCGTGAAAACCCTGTCCCCCATATCCATTAGAATTGTTATACTGATAAGGTGTGTACTCATAGCTGGTTCCACTATAGGATTGTGGATTAGGACCTTGATTATGTGAGGATTTAAGCATATGAGAACTTTTAAATGTATCTCAGATAGCTAGAGAATGTTTTGTTATGGGATTGGATAAATGGGACCTATCAGCGGGTCTGAGCCATATCAAGTTGGCTAGTGACAACGGATCACTATCTATAGACTCTATAACAACCCATAAAAGTATTTCATCTGTAGTGTTGTACTTAGATAGTGATGCTATCTGTGCAGCATTGAAGTAAGAGGAGAAGTTGGGTAGTCCCATTCCTCCTCTTAATTTATGGAGGTATAGTGTAGATTTAGAAATAGGGGATTTGGTTGTGCCCCAAATAAAGGACATAACTCTACATTGAGTAAGTCTTAGAAAGTAAGGTGGTAGAGGGATAGGAAGTACTCTAAATAAGTATAGACATTTTGGTAAAATTGACATTTTAACTGTGTTTATCTTGCCGATCCATGACAGTGGAAGGGAAGTCCATAATTTCATTAAACTAGTTTTTTGCTTCAGTAGAGGTAGATAGTTAGCAGCAAACAATTCTTTAAGGGAGACTGTAAGTTGAATTCCTAAATAAGGGAGTTGTTTCAAAACCCAATTAAAGGGTAAAGAATTTTGAGAGAGATGTAGTTCAGATTGGGACAATGAGATATTTAGTGCATTTGATTAACATGGAGTCCTGAAATTTGAGCAAAATTATCTAGAGTCTTGAACAAGTTTGGGGCTGTTATATGTGGATTGGACATAAAAATTAGGATATCATCTGCGAAAAGACATAACTTATGCTCGTATGCACCTAGCTCTATGCCTTTAATGTCAACTTTAGTTCTAAATTAATTGTGCTAGTGGTTCTATTAATGGGGGAAAGAACAATGGGGAAAGGGGACATCCCTGTCTAGTTCCTCTTTCGATGTCGAATATTGACGATTTATAACCGGCGTATTTTATATATGCTTTTGGACTCTTGTATAGGGAGGAGACCCAAGTTTGGAAATGATTTCCAAAGCCCCATTTTTGGAGTGTGTATTGCATATAGGGCCAGGTGACAGAGTCAAATGCCTTCTTTATATCTAAAGATACAAGGAAATACGTGATGTTCCTAGATTTGGGCTGCACCGATAGCCATGCCCCCCCAAAAAAGTTAACCCACTTCAGCCAGTACATACACACTGCTGGCTGCTACACAAATAGGATAGCAACCTACCTGCCCAAAAAGTGACTTCCCGAGCGCCACCCTACAGTGCGTGTGCTGGAAGGACTACAAGGGGAGGAGCGCGGTTAGCATTGGCGCACTGGTACCATGCCGTAAGAGGCTCTCTCTGCATCGCTCACGCTCTGACTCATGCAAGTCAAAGTTGTTATAGCTGTAAATCTGCGATTATATGTTGACAGTAACCCATATGGGCCTATAAATGCAGCTGCCTGGACAATGTAGCGCTTACAGCCAGCAGCTGGCGGCCGGTGGTGATTGTATGATCTAGAGAGTGATATACTGAATGAGGCCTATTTTTGATGGGGCCTAAAGCAGCAGTTACAATAGCCCCTACATTAATCCAGCCCTGCGTGGCACACCTCCATCCTTATTGAACATACAAATACAGATATTTTTGCCCTTGGGACTTTGAATGAGGTGTGACACTGGTATTGATGAAATAAAAAAACAACTTATTTATTTGTTCACACAAGATCTACAGTAGCCACAAACAGATGTCAGGTATATAAATAGATTTGTAATGTTGTACCCATAGTATTTCAGTAAAATACTATTTTTCATAACAAAGGTCCAAAATAAGTACAAGAATGTATCCTAGTGACCCAACGAGTTTCTTGAACACCAGTTCACTTCCTCAGGGCAAATGCAAACTTGATATCTATAAAGTAAAAACTGTATAAGTATAATAGGAAAGGTAAATTAATTGTATGGGGTCAAAACGTTAAAGGACCTTCATATTCTGCCCATACTTTTTAAAACTGTTATAGGGAATACACATGCTCATATTCACTGGACTACTGGGTGGCCTACAGGGCCTTTTTGGATCTTACACTTACAGCTCCCGGGACATACATTTTCAGTGGTAGTCTGGTGAATATGAGCATGTGTATCCCTTCTAACAGTTTTGTAAATATTGGCACAATATGGTGGTCTTTTATCATTTTGACCCTATACAATTTATTTACCTTTTCTATTATACTTATAGAGTTTTTACCTTTTATATATCAAGTTTGCATCAACCCTTGAGGAAGTGAACTGGTGTTCACGAAATGCGTCGGGGCACTAGGATGCATTCTTGTACTTATTTTGGACCTTTGAATGGAAAATCATATTTTACTGCAATACTATATGTACAAAATTATGAATCTGTAACTGAGATCTGTTTGTGGCTACTGTAGATCTTGTGTGAACCAAGAAATATGTTGTTTTTTTATGTCATCAATACAAGTGTTACACCTCATTCAAAAATGTCTGTATTTGTATGTTCAATAGCGATGGAGGTGTTATTGTTCTAAGTGTATATTTAGGTGGAAGACACCTTTTGCCCATTTGTGACCTGTCGCACCCATCGTTGTCTGCATCATTTTCTTTTTTTTTTAATAGAATACTATGTGTCACTATGATTATATTGCCACACAAATTGTATAATAGTTTGATTGATTTACACATGCTCTCTTCTCTGGGACTGCAACACAATGTCTCTGTCCTGAAAGACTCAATGCTGTTCCATCCACATCAGCGCAACGTGAGGGACTCTGCATCAGACGCTGGCATGCATGCTGTCAGGTCATTGCGCTGGTCCACACAGCCACCCTTGCCATGATTGGATATGTGCTTGCTGCTGTCCTTCCTGCATGGCGAGGGTTAATGTTGGGGATTCTCTTCCCCCTCTAGCTGCACCCGCCTGACATAGTGAGGGACCCACTAAGGCTTCAAATGGGTACTTATAGGGAGCTTTCTAGTGGTGCACTTCCCCTCAGTGGCTCCATGATGATCAACGAAGCAACAACACTCTGTGCTGAAACACATGTTCCACCATGATAATCATTAATATTCATATCTTACCTTTCTACTTCCGTTTTATCTGTTTTTATACCTTTCTTGTGATTCTGTCCGTCTATTTTCCACTTTTTCACTCTCTTACTCTCAAATATTGACACCCAAGCAGTTTTGCTTACCTCACTTGAATCACTTATAAGCCAACAAAGCATTTTGCTGTTACACAATGTTACTTTATACCAGGCACTTTTATTCACCAACCCTCCCTTCGGGGGTTTAATTTTAAGGTGTGTCTGTTTTATTTAGCTTTTTTGCTTGTTTCCTTTTCTCTTCAATTCCATTGTAACCCTTGGTGTTTTTTGCTTTTGCACTAGGATGCATTCTTGTACTTATGTTGGACCTTTGTTATGGAAAATCGTATTTTACTGCAATATTATGTGTACAACATTACAAATCTGTTCATATACCTGACATCATTTATTTTTATTTTAAATCAGACAAGTACGTCCATGTAAAAAGAGGGACACAATAAAGTACAAAACAACAGATGTCCATTCAATAGTGGTATGCTACTAGCCTGGATACAGACATATTTGAGGTTTCAAAGGACTCCATCTAAAGGCCCGTACACACAGTCGGACTTTTTGCCAACAAACTTCAAAATCAGCAAGTTTTCAAATTAGTCCGACCGTGTGTATGCTCCATCGGACCAACTTTTTAAGGTTTCCTCGGACAAAAAGTTCGGTCTGCAAACGGACAAACTTTTCAGCAACAAAAGTCAGATGGTGGCTAGTCTGACCGTGTGTACAGCAAGCCAACAGACTTTTGTACAAAGTGCAAATATGCATGCTCAGAAGCAATGTTAAAATCAACCAACAATAGCAGAAGTTAACCATAGGGTGGTGATAAAGAGCAGAAAAGAGCAGAAAAAAACACGTGATGTTGGGAAAGTTTTAGAAAAGTTTGCAGAAAAGTCAGAGCGTGTGTATGCTATGGGTGTGACGGACAACTCCCTTTGGACAAAAACCCAAGGGAACGTTTTTTTTATGTCCGACCATGTGTACGAGGCTTAACAGTAACGAAAAAAAAAAAAAAAACACAGCAAATGTACGCTGAGGGAATTTAATTTTTAACTTTACATTTAGCTTGGCTTAAATATAGTAGCACCCAAAACTGATTGATTTCAACTTTTGGATAGTTTGGGCTGCAAAACTTGATATTTTTATCTAGCAGTAATAGGCCTGCAATGACCGATAGAAGTAGTAGCTAAAGTCCTTATCCTCCACTTCCTCAAATTAGGCAGTGGCACAGCAGTTTAATAGTGTAGTGAATGAGCGACATTGCGGCAGACAGATCCGACACATTTAGCCCATTTTTGGACCATTGACATCTATACAGCGATCAGTGCTATAAAAATGCACTGATTACCGTATAAATGTCACTGGCAGGGGTAAACAATAGAGGGTAATCAAGGGGTTCCTTCATGTGTCCCTTCATATGTGTTTCTAACTGTGGGGGGATGGGACTGACTGGAGGAGGAGACATATCTAGGAACAACAGATCTGTCTCTCCTCCCCTGTCAGAACCGGGATCTGTGTGTTTACATACAGACATCCCTGTTCTGGTTCTCGTGTCTGCGATCGCGGGTTGTGGGCGGACCTTGCGTCCTCCGGTGACATGCGTGTGCCTTCTATCACCCTTGAAGGTGCTGATGGACACCTACGGATCGAACTGACCTGCCACCGCATAATGACGGCGGCTGGTCGGCGAGTAGTTAAAGTTCATGTGTGTGTAAAGACAGGTGTTCCAATACTTTTGGCATTGTATATAGTGTATATTGTTATTATGTTTCTGGCAACCCTAATGTAAAAAATCTCTGATGTCTCGTGTCACTATAAAGACATACATGGTGGTGATATGAGATCTTTTTATTTACATAGGACAGAATATGTTGCTCCCCTGCCTCGGGAAGGGAACCACCATCAAAGACTTCTGCAGTGTGAGGCTATAAATATTTTAAATGAGTCAAAAGTCTATCACATTATTAATTCTTAAAAAAAAAAAAAAAATCAGCACATTGCAGTTAGGCCTTGAGTGGCGATACATTCCACTAATTAGATTGTTGGAGTTACATGCTTGATTGCTTTTCCTTGTTTCTGTTTTATATATTGATTCTGTAATTCTACATTGTTTGTGTTTTTTATCAAATAATCTTTTATCCATATACATTAAGTGCCCATTCAAATTGGATACGATGAGTCTATTAATACATACAGTATAAAAAATATGAAATCCACATATTGTAATACATGTTAATGCATGTCTGCTAACATGTGTCAGCACATGTATATTGTAAAATGTACACAACGCAACACATGTTAACACATGTTTACTAATGCAGGTCAGCACATATACTGTGAAATCTACATAATGCATTGCATGTTAACACAAATTAATTATCAAATGTTAGCACATATATATTGTGAAATTTAAGTAACGTAGCACATGTTAAAACATGCAAATGTACTGTAATACATATAAATGTGAGAATTAAAGAAAATAATTGAAGTTAATTGTTATAATACATTTTAAAATGCAACGCAGTACAGCATAGGAATGCATAGCAATGTACATGTGTTTGCATGCGTTTAATATATATTTTTTTATCTGAATGGACACTTAACATGGTGCTGGTTATTATTAATGTATTGATGAATATTGTATTTTCCTTATAACATTTAGCATTATTGTAGGCTATCCCACATCCACTGGTGTTTCTTTACTCCATGCCTGCTTTTAGTTTTATTGGTTAGATACACCTGAATCAAATTTTTGAATCATTTGCTTCTGAAAGATTGAATCAGATTTAGATTTATGCTACGATTAAGGTTTTTGCTGAAACAGGTAAGGTTCTTTTGCTTTAATGTTATTGGTTATGCTAATAAAAGCTATGTTTATTCAAGGACATATCTCATTTGTCCCTTCTTATCTTGGATCCATTTCCATCCGATCTCCCCATAGAAGAGGGATCTACCTCAGCACAGTGAGCGGAGATGGAACTATCATCCACCTGCTCAGCGGGGATCAGCAGATCAATCCCCCCCTGCTGAGCAAGCGGAGTCCACCAAGTGGACAAGCCTGTGTGAAAGGACCCTTACTCATAGTCTCCTGTTTGCCACTTTTACACTGCTCTAACCTCGGCAGTATTCTAATTTGTGTAGTAAAACACCAGCCTGTGCTCTTTGTCCCTAGTAAATTTGGACCTAGCCTTGCTGTCTATTTTACACTGCTGTGTCATCTGCAGTCTTATAACTCGTAGTAAAACACTGGCCTGTATTATTTTTCTTTAGTAAATTTTTGCCAATGAACCCTCATTAAAAATGTACTGCTGCCAGGCAAATTTACTCTACTGTATCATCTGCATATCCCAAAAAATCTTAATAAGCTTGATAGAAATTAGCCAGTATTGCATCAGCAAAAATATATACAGGAACAGTGTCGATTTCCATCCAAAGCATATGTAGGAAATTAAAAAACATTCAATGTAAGTAAGGCAATTGTAAAAAATAAATATCAATTCCACAGCCAAATGTGTGTTGTCAGTGTACACTGTCACATTGTAAAAAAACAGAGAAGGAATAAATGTGACTTTTTAGGTGCTAGCAAATCCACCTTCAGGAAAAATTACACAAAAACATAAAATCACAAGTTTGTATTACCTAATCATGTTAAAGATTTGGTGTAAGATCCCTATAATAAAAACATTATCAAATGAGATAACATCCATGATCATCAGTTCAGCAAAACCTAGCAACTTCCCAGGAACATATACAGATAGATTCAAAAAGAAAAAAACAAAGGAAGGTGCTTAAGCCCAACACATTATACAGAGGGAGTTTCTTAAGGGGTTCAAGGGTGCAGCTGATAAGAACAAAGCTCCTCGCACCAAGAGGATGAGGACAGGGACAATATAGTCCCCTTAAACTCACAATGTTTTAAAATTCCCATTATATAGGGTAGGCAAGAATAGTCACTTTAAACAGATCACACACGTTTACACTCTTATAGGACTGTAGGAGTCAGATTGACCCCATTACACAAACAAAAAGGGGAGTTCTCCCCCTTTTTTTTTTCTTCTCCCTGTTTTATATCTATCTAATTTTGTTTAGAGGAGGGATAAGGGACAGTAGGGCCCCCCTAAAATCACAGGGAAGGTTAGATCACACAATGTTTTTTTTTTTTCCTCTACCCTTTCTCTCCGTCCCTGCCCCGCCCTGTTTCGGACCCCTCTCTAGTCCCAGCCAGACCCAAAAAATTTTTTTTCTCTCTCTCCCTCCATCTTACACTCCCCCAGACCTGGAGTTTATTCTGGAGATCTATCAAAGTCAGTTAGGGGAATTGGTTTAAGGTAGGGGTACGTTAGGTAGTTAGCCAGTGCCATTATAGACTAATAGATAAGGGGACTACAAGGAGACCATGTATATGTAGATGTTTGTATGTTATTGTACCAATGTTTATGTTGTTTTATATATGTATGTTGTGGAAAAAAGTTTAATAAAAATATCTTTGGAAAAAAAGAAAAAAGCAACAAATCATAATGTGTACAATCACACATAGTATATAGTGTTGCTCACGAATATTCGCATTGCGAATATTCATTACGAATATTGCATATTCGAGTATTCGCGAATAACTCGAATATCGCGGTGAATATTCGCTATTGCTAATATTCGTATTTTTTCAAATTTATTTTTAAAACAGATCACATCCTAGTGATCTCCATCGACGTCTAAAAGCATTGCTGGTATGATTAGAGACCCTGGGCCGAGTAGCTGAGGCGATCCTTTTATGTTGCCGAATATTCGCAATGCGAATATTCGTATTACGAATATTTGCGAATACTTTCTCTGCCCTTCTTTTGCATCAGAGCCAATCAGAGTTCTCCTACCACAGTTGTCAGAGGTTAGCAACCTCCATAGCAACCAATAGGAACCTGCCTTCAGGACCATTATATAAGATCACTCCCAGCAGTATTTCAGTGCAGATTCACAAGGTGGCTAGAGAGAGTGGAGTGTTTCTGTGCGTTTTTCCTGTGTATTGCGATCTTAGAGCTTAGCATTGTGCTTCATATAGGAAATGATCTCTGTTTTCGCGTGTTGTTTCGCGTGTTGTTTCGCGCAGACGAGAATTTCGCAATCAATTTCGCATTCGCATTAGCAAAATTTTGCAAAAAAATTTTTTTTATAAAATATCATGAATATTCTATATTAACGAATATTTCACGAATATTCTTCTATATATTCGTGAAATATCGCGAAATCGAATATGTCGTATTCCGCTTACCACTAATAGTATATACAGTAGATGTACATTTCAAAATTATAAATAAAAATAATGCTTAATGAGGTATGACAATTAGGCCGCGTACATACGATCAAATTTATCTGCTGAAAAAGGTCCGATGGACCGTTTTTAGCAGACAAATTTGATCGTGTGTACGGGCGGACAGACAGGTTTTTCCAGCACACAACTTTTAAAGCATGCTTTAAAATCTGTCTGCTGGGAACCCGTCCGTCCGACATGTCTGCTGGTTAGTACACTAACCAGTGGACATATCTGCCCGCACATGCTTCGAATGGATTTGACGCATGCGTGGAAGTTTTTTACTTCCTGGTGCGGTGACGTGGCGGCGTCAACGTCACTGCCACATCACCGCGCTGTCTGCCGGCGGGGATTTTGTCAGACCGGTTTCATCGGATTTATTTGGTTGTGTGTACGCGGCCTTACTTGCAAAAAACAAAACCCAAAAATAGCCCCAAAAGAGGAACATTTCATACACTGGTGGAGACCCCCAAGAAGCAACTACAGAGGGAAAGGTGGTGATGAAACACGTGGGAGGCAACCAGCAACCCCAACTAAAGAGCATGTAGGCGACTGGAGGTACATATACAATTTCTTTATGATATAGTCAGGGTCCTCAGAAGGCCTTGACATGTTCATGAACCAGATTAATCGCAATGAACTTAATCCGAAATTTATTATGACATGTAATCAGTCTAAGACTACCTTCCTGAACATCCAGATTGAAGTGAGCCCCGATGGCAACCTTATATCTGAACTATATCGCACACCTTCTGCAGCAAACACAATTCTCACATCCTAGACCACTAAAGCAAAGCATGCCTTATGGTTAGTACCCTAGGATCAAAAGGAACTGTACCAGAGAGGAAGATTTCTTTAGTTCAAGCAAAATGTTTACAGAATTGGATGCTGAAGCAGGGATATAGTAAAAGCTGCACCCCTTGAATCCCTGAAGAAACTCACTCTGTGAGTATTAAGCACCTTCCTGTGTTTTTTCCTTTGGTTCATCTGTTCGTATATGTTCCTGGAATTTATACATGTTGCTTAACATAGAAATCAAGGGAAGGTGCATGAGGTTGCTGAACTGTTGATCATAGATGTTTTCACATTTTTATTGTTTTTATTATGGGGACCTTACCCCAACTTTTAACATTATTATGTAATAAAAATGTAATTGAAATTTTGGGGAGGAAAGAGGGGGAGTCATCGGCGACAGACATGTCCATCTCAAGTTCCATATGTCTCGGGACTCCTTGGCTGATAAAGACACTCGCAAGGCAGGGTAAACGTAAAATAATCTTACCATAAGTGACCCTGGCATAAATACAATGGAATTGGTGCCATCCAAGGTAAAAATAAACAAAAGAGTGCCAAGGATAAACAGTCTAGAGGCTCCTGTAATATGGTACAGCCTCCTTCCTCACACACAGGCTAAGCAATTGCAGTTAACTCAGGATGCCTATAATGACTCTAACTTTCAATACAGCACCGACTCACAAGAAAAACAAACAGATCCCTACATCCAAATATTTTGAGACAAATAGAAAAAATGTTACAGAAAGCTTTAAAACAGACCTCAGACTATATAACTGAATGTCTCACAAAAGAAATCCATGAAATTAGGCCAGCACACTTCTGACCTAGAAATCAGAGTGGATGACATGGAAATCAATGTACTGTCCCATGATAATGAATTAGAGACTCTTAAGGAAAAAAACCTTAATCTGGAAACATGCTTAGAGGACTTTGAAAATAGAGCACGTTGATCAAATCTTCGTATACAAGGAATACCTGAAGCTATTGTTGACCTTCATTCTACTATGACCGCACTTTTTCAAAAACTATTACCGTCAATCCCGGTCAATCGTTTTGAGATGGATAGGATTCACAGAGCTTTAACACCACGCATACCAGAAGGTCCCCCTTGTGATATTACTGCAAAATTCCACATCTATTGCACCAAAGAACAACTCATGGCTGCAGCTAGATGAAAAGATTCCATTATCTTTCAAGATTATCCCTATCAGCTTTTTGCTGACCATTCCCTAATTACTGTGGCTAAACGACTTGCACTGAAACCCTCACTTCATAATCTACAGCAACACCAGATCCCTTATCAATGGGGATTACCATTTTATATCCACTTTATCTATCAAGGTGTCAAACATTCCTGTAGACCTGCAGATGAACAGCAAAACACTGTACAAGAACTACATCTAATTGAAAGATCTTCAACTAGTCCTCGTTGACGCACAACATCCAGCTCTCCCAAAGAATCCTCCAAATCTGGAAAAGATAGAGGCTGACAAGTCGATTAAATTCTCCTGATATAGATCCTGTAGACACAATGGACTGAATGACTTTCACTCTTCATCTCAAAGCTTGACAAAGGGAGATAATATCCCCTAACTGGACTTTTAAGGCACTGGGATTCAATTGTAAATAGAAAAGTTTAAATTCTAATATTAAAATACATACATGATAAAGTACTAGATAAAAATTAATGGAATGTTTAGAGTAACTGCATATGAATTGTAACAATCACCACAACGATTGATAATATTTTCTCGTAATAGTGAATAACAAGAAAATAATATTAATTGTTGTGGTGATTGTTACAATTCATATGCAGTTACTGTAAACATTCCATTCATTTTTATCTTGTACTTTATCCTGTATGTATTTTAATATTAAAATGTATACTTTTTTATTTACAATTGAATCCAGTTAAGGACCTTGCCCCTTTTTGCGATTCCGCACTGCGTCGCTTTAACTGACAATTGCGCAGTCTGGTATGTATTTTAAGGGGAACCCCGCGCTAAGATAAAAAAAATGGCATGGGGTTCCCCCCAAAAATCCACACCAGACCCTTATCCGAGCATGCAACCTGGCAGGCCACAGGAAAAGAGTGGGGCGAGAGAGAGCCCCCCTCCTGAACCATACCAGGCCACATGCGCTCAACATGGGGAGGAAGTCCCCATGTTGATGGGGACAAGGGCCTCATCCCCACAACCCTTGTTTGGTGGTTGTGGGGGTCTTCGGGCAGGAGGCTTATCAGAATCTGGAAGCCCCCTTTAACAAAGGTGACCCCTCATTTTCTTAGCTGTGTCTCCTCATTATACAAACATCCCAAAGCTTATGTTAAATATGCTGGATATAAATCAAATCTATTTGACATCTGTAGAGGTACGGGTCAGGGATGTCCACTCTCCCCACTCTTATTTGCCCTACTTATTGAACCCCTTGCTTAATCATTCGGTACTGACCTCTCTTTAAAGGTCTAGATTTAGCTAGCCACCAACATAAACTTTGCCAATTTGCTGACAATATCTTAATCTTTATGTCACCCCCCTCATATTTCTGCTCCTAATATTTTAAGTAAACTTGATCACTTTGCCCATGTATCTGGTCTAATTATTAACTGTTAAAAATCTATAGCCTTAAATATATCTTTACCTATATTTACAACAAGCACACACATCCCTCCCTTTCTCATGGTCCACTTCACAAACTTCTTTACCTAGGGATAACTCTCACACCCAATCTTTGTGACATTTTCACTGGCAATTACGCTCCAATTTTGCACCAAATATCGAATCTTCTGACACAATGGTCCTCTTAACCATTATCTTGGATAGGTAAAATTAATGTATTGAAGATGGATATACTGCCCAAAATTCTTTATCTTTTTTGAGTTTTTCCTATCCCTGTTCCAGCATAACAAAGGGGAACTAGGGTTTCCTAATTTTACTACCTATTACCATGCAGCTCAATTAGCCCATATCCCTAAATATCACGCAAAACAATTCTGCTTTGGGTTGCGCTGAAATCAATAGATTGTGACTCACTTTCAATAACCAACCTCTTATGGTCTAATTCTGCCAACCATAAAAACTCAATAATCCTATAACTAAACATACACTAGCAATTTGGGATGCATTTAAATTAGTAAATGGACTACAATCAACTCTGTGACCTAGCATCACAAACTTCCGAATTCAGAGCTCTTTCGATATCTTCAGGTAATTTTTTTTTTCATGCCCTATATACAAGAAAGTATTAATTTATATAAATTAACGTGCTTTGAAAATATATGTAAATGTGACCCACACACTAAGGGACTTATTTCAACTCTTGGGAGATGAGAGGTGGGAGATGGATCTAGGGTTTTTGTTAGAAGCAGCCAATTGGGATAATATTTTGATCACAACTAAGTCATTCTCACAAAATATAGCTGCCTTAGAGACAAATTACAAAGTAAGTGGTATTCGGTCCCTGTCAGAATTGCGAAATATGCTCCAAATTAATTTACCCATCTTGTTTTCGTGGCTGTGGTGATCTAGGGTCACATATCTATACTTAGTGGGATTACCAGGTAGAATTTTTTTTTGAAAAGATATATTTCTTATGATTTCAAAAATGTTAAATCTCTATTAATCCTGATCCTACAATAGCACTTTTAAACTTAAAACCGGCCACTCTCTCCTACCACCAATTCAAAACTCCTATTACAGATCACTACAGCCATGAAATAAACAAGGAGTGAGCTAAATTATATGAGTACACCATCTGTTACCTGCTGCATGAGGATGTGCAGCAATTAATTTTATCAGATATTGAGGCAACATGAAGCATAGAGGAAGGGGAAGACAAGCAGGGAGATTTATTGCCAATTGCTGCAGCTTACTGCCAAACTGGCTCAAGAATTGAGGAAGGTGGGGATAATGAAGAATAGTGCTGGGCGAACGGTTCGGCCCCAGAATGAGTTCAGGTTGAACACCTGAATTTTCAGGGTGTTTGCCGGATGTTCGCCCCGCCAAACACCCTGCAATGCACTGCGAGCTGTACAGTGTAGGCTGGTTTTTATGGAGTGGGGCCGGTTAGCTGGCTGCAGCATCCTTAACAACTGATGAGTCATCAGCTGCCAATGGGTTTCCCCAATGACAGCTGAATAACAAAAAAAATACCAGACCAGACCCTTTAAAAAAAAAAATGGTGTGGGTTCCCTTTAAAATCCATACCAGATTCGGGTCTTGTATAGACTGGGGGGACCCCATGTAATTTTATTCTTCAATTTTTGAATAGCCAGGTGCCAACAATAGCAACAGCAGGTCATTTTAAATATGATATGACTAATTTTAAATTTTTGTTCATCTCCTATAGACTTCAATGGGGTTCATCAAAATGAAACAACATTTTTATTTTTTTCTGGATTTCTCTAAAGATAAATGGGGGTTTGGTTAGCCAATATGAACTTCAAAAAATTGTTAAATCGCTATGTATGCTGTGTGTGGCATATTACTTTTTTTTACAATTTTAGAATTATCAATTATATACATTTTTTTGGGTCCTTACAAGAAAAATGTGGATGGGGTTTAGTCAATGTGATCTAAAATAAATTGTGGAAATATCACAAGAGTATAATACTTCTAAAAAAAAATAACACATTTGAATTGATTTTGTTGCTTCAACGCTAAATTGGACTGTGGTTTTGACAATAAGGCAATAAGAAATAATACTTATGCATTATGTGAATATTCCTTATTTTATACAATGAAAAAACTACCCTTAGTTGTACAGTGTATACACATTGTACATATTTGGCCTACATAGCTGCATGCCTTGTGTAAAACTTAAAAGAGAATTTTTTTTTGTAAGAATCATACTTACTTGGAGAACCGGATGATCAAACACTGCCGATCACTCAGTTCCCACAGCTCCTCGAGCAGAGAGCTGCAGACTGTCAGTCACAGCTCTCTACTCTTCCCACTGCTCACTGGAGCGCTGGGCTGTGGAGGGTAGCCGGCTCAGGCTCTCAGCTCGCTGAGAGGCTGTCAGCACCCAAGGCAAGACAAGTAATTTGCACCCCCAACCCATGGACATTTAGCACTCCCTGAGTCCCTTCCACTTTGAATGGTATTAAAACCCCTTATGGTACATTTTAGGATGTACCACTCTTTCTTCTCCTTTCTTTCTCTTTTATCTCTCTATCCTAATTTCTTTTTTCCCCCATTCCTCTCTCTAGCCGCCTTTCTTGTTCTTTCTGTTATTCTCTCCCTTTTTCTTTCTTCCGCCTCCTTTTTTTCTCTCCCTTCCACGTATTCTCTATTTTCCTTGTCAAATATATCTTTATTGGAATATGAAGTAAGCGATATACAGAAAATAAAAGAAATACTAAACAAAAGAAAAACAGAGAAAATACAAGTATACAATTGTAAAAATAAAGAAACATTGCAGTGTTGAAAGGAGTTCTAACATGAAATAACATTCCTCATGAGAAAACCAATAGGGCGTAATTTACGACATTACCAGATAAGATTGCTGTAATGGGGTGATGAACGGGTCAAGGGAGATGATTCCTTATGTGTTCTATTCGTACCTTATTAACTTGTAAATTATACAATAAAAGTTAACTGAAGCATCTATACAAAATATCAACCCATGTGTTACTTACAAGTCATAACAACTTAGAAAAAAAAAAAAAACCTCCTAAATAGAGTAAGAATTGCTACATCAAGAATAAAAAAAAAAAGAAAAGTAAAGCATGAAAGGAGAGGATTGGGGGAGGGGAGTCTGCAGGACCGGACCGGGAAACCCCAACAACCGTCAAGAGGGTTCAAACGCCGTTTCGTTGGGTGGGCTACCATGGCAACAATACATCTTTATTAAAAGCTTTCAGTGTTGTGTATGTAATCCAGGGCGTCCAAATTAGTTCAAACATGGTGATCATGTCATTTTCTATTGCCGTCATTTTGGCATATATCATCGCGTTACTCATTCTGTTGATTGTTTCACTCACTGGAATACTCGAGGATTTCCATGCCTTCGCTATGGTCTGCTTCGCTGCCGTAAGAAGCTGCCTAATCAGGTTAAATTGTATATGCGACAAGATGCTGGGTTTTAGGTTGAGCAAGGCCAATTTGGGGTCTAATGGTATTCTTTTATCGGTTAGAGTATGTGCTATTTGAAAAATTTCCGACCAAAATGATTGGGCTTTTGGACATGACCACCATGTGTGAAAATACGTTCCGCTCTCTCTACAGCCTCTGAAACAGAGGTCTGAGTGATTTTGTGAAAATTTAGCTATTCTTGCCGGCACTAGGTACCATCTTGAAAGCACTTTGTAGTTTGTCTCAGAGGCTGATACATTAATATAAGCAGTTTTGGTATTGAGCCAAATTTGGTTCCATTCTGCGGGGCTCAATTCTGTACCAAGGTCCTCCTCCCATTTGCAAACATATGGTAGTTTCCAAGAGTCAGATTGTGTTTGCAACTGGGTGTATATGGTAGAAATCGCATTTCTGGCATGTGGATTACCCTTGCATATATTTTCAAAACTGGAGAATATGATAGGCGAGATTGGTGTATTTACTGGTGGGAAAAAGACATTTTTAATTTGCAGGTATCTAAAAAGTTCACCTTGTGGTATACTGTATGAATCACAGAGTGACGGGAAGGGGACAAATGAGTTGGAGTTAAAAAACTTGTACTTTTGAGTGCAGTCTCTCTTTACCCATTCTTTGAATGTGTTAGGGAAGATCCGGGCAGGATAGAAATCTGGGTTTTTAATAAAGGAAAGCTGGGGGCAATGTGGAGATTGTTTTTTTTTTTTAAACTTAATTTTGTCCCAGAGGGTAAGTGAATGTTTGGTGATAGGGTTACTAATATTTTTACGAGATTTTGGGGGGATCCACAGTAAGTTGCATATTGAGATGGGATCACAATCTAAAGCTTCAATTGAAACCCAAAGGGGAATTTCACGTTTAGCGTGATATTTTGTGAGAGTAGCCAGTTGGGCCGCTTGGTAGTATTTTGTGAAGTTGGGGTACCCAATCCCACCATTGGTTTTGGGGAGTTCCAAGACTTGTGGTTTGATTCTGGGTCGAGAGGGTCCCTAAATAAAGGAAGAGATCCGTTTTTGGATTATTCTCATGTAGTAGGCTGGTATTGGTATAGGGAGTACTCTAAAAAGGTATAGGAGCTTCGGCAATATTGTCATTTTTACCGCGTTTAATTTCCCAAACCACGACAGGGGAAGTTGCGTCCAAGATTTCAGTAGACTTGATATATGTTTTAACAATAGGGGGTAATTATACGAGAATAGATCTGCTATTTCTGCTGTTAGGTGGATTCCTAAATAGGGGATGCTTTTCCCGGGCCATTTAAAGGGAAGTCCTGATTTTGTAGCTATTAGTTCTGTATCTGATAATGAAATGTTTAGGGCAAGACATTTTTTAGGATTAATTGCTAAACCTGATATAGCTGCGAAATGATTCAGAATTGGGATGAGATTAGGGCCGGAAACTTGGGGGGAGGATAAGAAAAGTAAAATGTCATCCGCGTATAGGCATAATTTATGTTTAAAGCCACCCAATTCTATGCCTAATATCTTGGGGTCCGATCTAATTCTTTGGGCTAGGGGTTCTATTAGGAGGGCAAACAGCAAAGGAGATAGGGGAAGGCCTTGTCTTGTTCCTCTCTGGACTGCAAACGTATCAGATTTGTAACCTGCGTATTTGACGTAAGCTTTTGGATTGTTGTAGAGTGCCATAACCCAATTTCTAAAATTTGGACCAAAGCCCCAATTCTGTAAGGTATATTCCATGTAGGATCATGAGACAGAATCAAAAGCCTGTTTGATATCCAGAGATACGAAGCAGGCTGGGATCTTCCTCGCAAGCATGCCCTCCGAATATTATCCCCTGCCTGTCTAGTGGGCATGAAACCCACCTGGTCCCGGTGAATCAATGATCCTATAATCTTGTTTAGGCGGCTGGCTAGAATTTTACCTAAGAGTTTAATATCCGTGTTCAACATGGATATAGGGCGGAAATTTTCACTGAGGGTGGAGTCAGAGTGTGATTTTGGGATCATGCAGATTGTGGCCGTTAGTGATTCCTGCCTGAAGGTGTTTGATTTTAAGAGGTCGTTGTATGCAGCTGCTAATATGGGGGAGATTAAGCTAGTGAAGGTTTTGTAGTATCTGGCTGAGAACCCATCGGGACCTGGTCTTTTATTTAATTTGAGTTCTTTTATAGCTCCCATGACGTCATCATGTGTTATTGGTTTCTCTAATTCTGTTCTTTGGGTACCTGTCACTTGCGGGAGTTGTAATTGTGTGAAAAAGGAGTCAGTCTCCGATTCATTAAAGGTGTTTGATTCCGAAAGTAGTTTTTTAAGGTGGGCACTAAATTTCTGCACTATTTTGATTAGATTGCTGGTGAGGTTGTTGTTCGCAATATTCAATTTTACTGGGTTATGAGTCTTGTTTATTGAGTTTAGAGCTCTTGCCAGGAGTGTTCCTGGTTTGTTGGAGTTCTTATAGTAGGAGTGTTTGGACCTGGTTAGTGTTTTGATAGCAGAGTTCGTAAGGAATAGGTCGTATTCCAGGCGAGTCTTGTCTAAGCGTGCTTTGGTGTTGGGGGAATGGTTCTGCTGGAAGGCTAGGAAAGCTAAGTTGTATTCTGTTTCCAATTTTTTCCCTAACTGTAAGCGTTCTCTTTTATGAATTCCCAGTTGTCTTTGAAGAACACCTCTTAGCACAGGCTTGTGGGCTTCCCAGAGTGTGAGGGGGGGCGTTTCTGGATTAGTGTTGAGTTCTAAGTAATCTTTTAAGTTTTGCTCAATTGCGGAACAGTGGACGGGGTGCTTAAGTAGAATTTCAGGAAGATACCAGGTAGGGTCATGGTTCTTAGGAATTGTGGATGTGAAAGTTGTGAAAACTGCATTATGATCTGACCAGGGAATGGGAATGATGCTAGAATCAAGCACTTCTGGCAACATTCCAATAGTAGTAAAGATGTGGTCAATACGGCTAGAAGATCTATGAGGGTTAGAGTAGTATGTATATATACGTTTCGTTGGGTTGGATTCTCTCCAAGTGTCCACCAGTTTATGCTTAGATAATAAATTGGGATGGAACCCTTTAGCATTCTGTTTTGGGGGGGGCAAAAGGGGTTCGATCCAAGAAAGGGAGGATGACCTGGTTGGAATCACCGCACATGAAGAGAGCTCCCATCTTGTGCGTGTTAACAATTTGGAGGAGATGTGACATGAACGGTAATGGGTTCAGATTAGGTGCATAGTATGACACTACCGTCGCTGCCGTGTCCATAATGTGCCCTGTTAGAATTAGGTAGCGTCCCTCTGGATCTTTTATTTCTGACTTCAAAGTAAATGGTGTTGATCTGTGGAATGCAATAAGGGTGCCTCTTTTTTTGGTAGAGGCGGATGCTGTATATACTTGTGGGTAGGATGCGTAATAGTATTTAGGAGTGGAATGAGGAGTAAAATGGGTTTCTTGCAAACATACTATATGTGCTTTCTTAGCCTGAAAATGTCTAAATGCCTTGGAAAGTTTCTGAGGAACATTGAGGCCCTGTACGTTGAGCGATAACAAGTTTAACGGAGCCATGGCAGCCAAACCAACATGAAAATCTTACCTTGACCGTCCGTGGTGCGATATCCCGGTCCAGCCCATGCAGACAAGAGGGGAGAAGGAGGGGGGGGGTGTCAAAATTGTTATCCTTGAAAAAAAGATAAAAAACATTACAAAACATAGAACTCTTAAATGACTTTATGTTAACTGAGTATTCAAGTCTGGCCGTGAAGGGGAAAACAAGTTCCCTTCAGGGGAAAAAGTGCCCTCGTCTAGGTCCGGCATAATATTGCCGGGTCCAGAGGGGGGTCTAAGGCAGCGCATGATGTTTCCGTGCATCGGAGACCCGCATACTGAAAAAAAGACAAAAGAAGAAACATATAGGCTCCCCTCAGGGTGCCTATTGTTACGTTGCTGAAGAGTATCAACTTGATGAGGGCAGGGTGTATGGTTAACAGTACCCGAAGGAGTGCATTTCTAAATAAGCGAAACATAGCTTTGATGGGGGCCTGGGGTGTGCAGGCGGGGTTGCTTTACTTCCAGTCTATGGGCAGGAATAAGTGGTACTAGGGAGAGCATCTATAGGAAAGTGCTGAGAGGGGGTGAGATAGGACAATGGGTTCCTGCCCCGCTCAATGTAAAGTGGGTAGTTGCTTAATAATTGGAATTGGAAATTCCAGAACGTGAAAAAGAGAGGGGGGGGGACTGCTATAAGTTGGATAGAAAAAGTGGGGTCAAATTTGGTGGGGTGTTGTGACCTCCTGTGCAGAGGTAGAGTCAAATTGGGGTGCAAAGACTAATCAGATTAGTGGGTAAAGGGAGAAGTATAGTGTTAGAATGTTCTTGTATGGAAAGTTCAGTCCATAGTATCTACTTCTTGTTCCTGGGATCCACGAATCTGCCACGTTTACTTGATTGTTGTATGCCGTTATTTTGTTCCTGGTATGGTGAGTCGTTGCGTGGAGAGGAGGATGCTGTTCTCCTGCATGCTGTGTTTATTGAAGTTGGTCTGTCAATTATCTTGAAGTCTAAGAGAGCTTGGTGTAGCTGGTCTGGTGTTCTGCAGACTATTTTCGTTCCCTGATACGTGAATCGCAATGAGAAGGGGAAACCCCATTGGTATTTTATTTTGCGGTTTTGTAGCTCCACTAGGAGAGGTTTCATAGCCCTTCTTTTAGCTATGGTCAGTTGCGATATATCTGCAAAAATCTGGTAGTTGTGGCCCTGAAATGATAGGCATTCCTTTCCTCTGGCGGCTTCCAGTATTTGTTCTTTTGTCTTGTAGAAGTGAAATTTTGCTATTATGTCCCTAGGGGGACTGTCTGCTTTCTTAGTGGTGAGTGCCCTGTGTATTCTGTCCATTTCTAGCCTTTCTACCGGTATTCCAGGGAGTAGTTCTTGACATAATGCCAGGGTAGTGGCTTGCAGGTCTGTGACTGACTCGGGGATACCTCTAAGGCGGCGTACACACGAGGGGATATGTCCGCTGAAAACGGTCCGATGGACCGTTTCAGCAGACATCTCCGCTCGTGTGTATGGGCTAGCGGACAGATTTCTCCACCCGACAGATTTCAAAGCATGCTTTGAAATCTATCCGGTGGGAATCTGTCCGCCCGACATGTCTGCTGGTTAGTACACTTACCAGCAGACATGCGGCTCCCACCCCGCCGCGCCGCTGCCGAATGGATTCGGCGCATGCGCGGAAGTTTTTACTTCCTGGTGCGGTGACGTGGCGGTGACGCGGCGGCGTCAACGTCACCGCCGCGTCACCACTACGTCACCGCGCCGTCCGGCGGCGGGGAATTTGATCCGATGGTGTGTACACGCCATCGGATCAAACTCCCGATCGACATATCCGATGGAAATGGTCCGCGGACCGTTTTCTCGGATATATCCGATCGTCTTACGCCGCCTCAACCTTAGTTAGACCTCCTGGCTCTGTTCTCAAAGTCCTCCATTGATTTGCAGCATAAATTTCTTTTAAGAGTGTCTATTTCTGACAGGCATTCTTGGGTGTATATTTCTATTTCTTCCACTCTAGTTTCCAGGGCTTCCGTGCGGCTGCCCAGCTCCCTGATTTCCTTGGTAAGGTTGGCTGTAATCTGGTCTGAGGTGATTTGCAGGGCTTTGTGGAGCATTCTTTCAAATTGTTTCAATATACCTGAGGGAATTGTGGCGTCTTGTGATGTTGATAGTTTTCCCACATTCCTGTCATCCTCCTCACTGTCTGAATCCAAGTTTCTGAGGGATGCCATAAGTGTAGCAGTTTTAGCAGCTTTGGCTGTGCTATTGTATGCCTTCACTGAGGTGCGGCTCTCTGAGGGGACAGGTGCCTTCTTTGCGGCGCTCTTAGCCTGCTGAGCGCCGCTGACAGGATTTGTTTTGTCCTTGTTTCTTGCTCTCCCCAGCACCATCTTTCGAATAAGAAGTGTCTCTCACCTCTGTGGAAGTTGTACCGAATCCCCGTTCGTTTTCACCGTGGTTTTTCGACACTTTATCGGCGGGATTTTCTTCTTCACGGAGCGGAGCTCTAGCCCCGCATGTCCATCCTGCTAGGCTTCGCGCATGCGCTCCCCGTATTCTCTATTTTCATTCCTTTTCTTACTCCTTGGAGGGGGGAAATAGAATGAGTGGCAGTGGTGGGGGGAGTTCTGATCAGCCAACTTAGGTGCTCTTGATCAAGGTTATCTGCTGATCTGAGAACTGTAGTTGGGACTTTTAATGGCAACTATGAATCACAGGTAGTGTTACCCACTGTGTCACCAACTTTGTAGTGTCTCGTAGCAGTGACAACTCTGCTGAAGTCAGGAGATAGGGTCTCCTCCAACCCCTCTCACCTCACAATCCTCACCAGTCAGCGGACCTCTAGTCTCTGCCCCCCCAGCCAAGCCGTTAACTGAATAGGTGGCTGCAAAGAGGCTGAGTGGGTGGTCTTGGGCTCCAGGAACAGCCCGGCTGGGTGGCCACAGGCTCCAGGGACCAGGGGCGGACTGACAACTCATGGGGCCCTGGGCAATAGGAGATTTTGGGGCCCACAGGCAATAGATTATGGGGCCACACAGTCTACACACACAGAATACGCATACAAACACTGAAAAGGTACTGGAGAGGCGGGGCTGCTATAATCTTGGGATTTAAAAAAAAAACACAGATTTTTACATACTGAATGAATGAATGAATGAAAACTTATATAGCGTGGTACATGCGAACTGAATCGCCTGTCCCTGGTTTTACTTAGGCTGGAAACCCTGATGGGGCCCCCTAGTGGAATGGGGCCCTCAGGCAGTGCCCAAATGGTCAGTCCACCCCTGCCAGGGACAGCCCTGCTGGGCGACCACAAAAAGGCTGGGAGAGTGGTGCAGGCTTTAGGAACAGCCCAGGATTTGGTGACCCCTGGAAAATCATCATTTGACCCCCTCGGGGGTCCCGACCCCCAGGTTGAGAACCACTGGTGTAGATGGATTAGAACACCTATTGGGTTTTTATTGCTGTCTGTGCCCCCATTAAGGAGATTCACCCTCTCTATTTGTCCTGTTTACCATTATCATTGAAAGTAAAAGAATATCCCAAATTTTAGGTTGTCCACAGAAAAAAATAATAAAAAAAAGTGAAATCTTCCAATGAGCACACTAGTTCTTGTGAGCTGGGGGTCCCAATGAATTCCCTTAATTTGCAGGGATTTCCATTCAATTCCTGTTTTGCTATTGGACAGGAAGTGAAGGGAAATCTTCTCAATGGGTCACAGATAGGAAACAAAAAATCGGACAGGGGTTATAACCCTCCCTTACTCTATCCAAAATGAGCCGACTATAACAGCTAAAATGTTATCTATATAGTATGGAGAGTATTTATTTATATTTTCTGCATGCTATGTATCCCTCTCAAAATGAGTTCTAATCCAATGCTGACTGTACAACAGTTCTGCTTTGCATCTCTGAAATAATCCATATGCCTAGTCTCTCACCATTCACATGCAATTTGCTAAAAAAGGCTTTCATGTGCCTTTGTAATATTTCTTCTTTGTGTCTCTAACATAATCAATGCAATCTCTCCTTCTTCAAATGTGGCCTACTACATTACATGATGTGCAGCATGTCTATGTAATATTTCTGCCATGTCTATCCCTTTTCACTTTTGACCTACTAAACCTACTTTATTTTCAGCATCTCTGTAATATTTCTGCCTTTTGTCTTTGACATAATGAAATGTAATTTTTATTTCTGAATCAAAAATGCCTTGTATTTCCTTCCTCAAATGTAGCATACTAAAGGGGGTTACACAATGTATGTTTTTCTACCTTGTATATCTGACATAATACATTGTTATTTTTTATTTTAAACTTAAAATATCTACTTCTCTCTGTTACACCCATATTTGGAGACTAACGCGTAAAAGGTGGCTAAACGCCCAACGCACACCCTCAAAGCCTCCCCCTAACCCTGTGACAGCGTGTGGAGGTTTCTCTTATTTGAAATTGGGGCAGCTCTGAATGAATAAACAACGAGTTCCATCTGCCACTGTGGCATGCAGACTTGTAGTTATCAAAGAAACACAAGTGTGGTAATCAGTGTACAACAGGGCTCAAGTCCTGCAGGAACGCGTGGGAACAGCGTCCCTGCACTTTTTTCACAGCAGGAACGCAGTCCCCTTTACAGGACTAGAGCAGCCGAGAGCAGCCGAGCCGCCCGAACCAATCCTTCACTAATCGACGTTGCCCAGCTCGAGTCACTGTCAGGGGCAGGCGAACCTTAGTAATCCTTTATGTTAATGTATTTAAAGTAACACTAAAGGTTCGTTTTTTATTAAATCAATTGATTGCTGTAAGCTAGAGCATTAAATATCACTTACCTCATTTTTCCTTTTGACCTCCAAAATACAGTAATCCAGGTTTGAAAATGCCATTTCCTGTCTCTCCTCTGCTTGCTTTCCACCAGCACCTGAGCCGTTTTGCATGGTGAAAAGCAGAACGTGCTCACCCCCTCCCTATGACTACAGCCCTGCGTGAAGATGCTCTCTTATCCCTCACAGGCATGGAGGCTAAGCCTAATGGGAAATGTAGTTCCCATTAGGCCGTGATGTAGCGAGAATGAATGTGCACCGCAAACCAGGAAGTCAGTGAGAATAACGATTCAGGAGTGACGGAGGTGAATCAAACAGCTCAATTTCAACAGGTATCAAACTAGTTATAATGCAAAACATTACTTTTTACTTTATCAGCTACTGTCAAACTTTATTTTAAGAGGAAAATATTTTTGTCTTTACAACCCCTTTAAAGTTCTTTCTAAATCAGTGAGTTACAAAAAGGATTACTAAGATAAAGTGGATCGAAAAAATCTTGGGTTGGAGTTCCCACACATTTTTCCCCAGGACTTGACCACTGGTGTACTAGTAGTCTATTGACACTTTCTCCAACTCTCTAACTTAAAGCCCATACAGGTAGAGAGCTGGCTGAACAGTTGGCAGGAGCCTGACATTACACTTGCGATCCATTGATCTTGGGTGCAATGCTTTATGGGTTCCTGTGAAAAAATATGTGCAATTTGTGCATTTATAATTTTTTTCTTAAAGGTGAACTTAGCCTTTAGCCTCTTGATGGTGGAAAACAACAATAAAGAAAATTGCAGCTAAACTTACCAACCACCCTGCAACAAATCAAACTATCCTGTCTAAGGCCGCGTACACACGATCAAATCTATCTGCTGGAAACGGTCTGACAGACCGTTTCAGCAGACAAATTCGATCGTGTGTAGAGGCGGACAGACAGATTTTGCCAGCAGACAGATTTTAAAGCATGCTGCCCGCACATGCGTCGAATGCGCGGAAGTGTTTTACTTCCTGGTGCGGTGACGTGGCGGCGTCAACGTCACCGCCACGTCACCGCGATGTCTGCCGGCGGGGATTTTGGTTTGATCGTGTGTACAGCGATCAAACCAAAATAGCCCAGCAGACAAATCCGAACAAATCGGTCTGTCAGACCGATTTGAACGGATTTATTTGGTCGTGTGTACACAGTTCACATTGAGATGGGAATTTTTCCTTGTTGCTTGACATGCATCACTCTTCCATGTGCTCCTTCAAAGTGAGTACTGCCCTCACATTTTTGTAAATATTTTTTTATATCTTTTCATGTGACAACACTGAAGAAATGACACCTTGCTACAATGTAAAGTAGTGAGTGTACAGCTTGTATAACTATACATTTGCTGTCCCCTCAAAAGAACTCAACACACAGCCATTCATGTAAAAAGCAAACAAAAGGACAGGCGCCAATAAATAAAACTGCTGAACTTTTAATGATAAATAACACAAAAGCACTCACATGGTAAATGAAGTTCACAGGCATAGAGTGAAATGAGGGTCTGCATGGATCGTCACACCAGCCGAAGATGAGAAGTGTCCCAGAGAAAAAACATTCAGCTGGCATCCGCTGTGCGGGGAAAAGTAATACCAGCAGCGCTGAATCCGGAAGTGTGCCGGCGCTGGCATGCAAGTATACCAGCAAATTCTAAGACCGCATTAGTAAAAGACCCTATTAATTCTCCTGATGTTTTTGAACTATCTGTGGATGGTTGTGAATTTGATTTTGATATTGATTTAATTGACCAATTAGAACTTTTGAGCCAGGACGACCCTGATGGAATGTTGGAGCTTTTCACTCAACACCTTCATTCTTCCCCACCTACTATACATACTTCTTTTAAACCAATTTCCACTTTTTATCCTTATCATTCGAAGGGACCGCATTTGACTACCTTTTACAATATGGTGTTTGCTGACATTAAGAAAATGTGTACGAATTCCTCCTTACAGCACACCAATTTAGGACGTTTGAATATACAAGAGACCACAGCTTTACAATCCCTTGCAAAAAATGACGAGATTATTATAAAAACTGCCGATAAAGGCGGAGGAATAGTAATCCAGGACCGGGCAGATTATATTCTTGAGGCTGAACGCTTATTAGGCGATACAGCGACATACGAAAAACTCAGTCAGGATCCCCTCCCATGTTTTATAATCATTAAAGACACACTAGTAAAGACTGCGCTAAGGGACAACATTATTACAAAAAAAGAGGCCTCATTTATGTTAAAAGATTTTTATAACACTCCTTATTTTTACCATATCCCCAAAATTCATAAAAGTACAACTCATCCCCCAGGTAGACCTATAATAGCAGCAATAGACACTATCACTTCTGGCCTTTCAAAATATATAGATTATCATTTACAACCTCTAGCCCAAGGCCTGCGTTCGTATATACGTGACGGCACAAATCTTTTAGATATTTTAAAATCTTATAAATGGGAAAAACGATACATGTGGATGTCTCTTGATGTGTCCTCATTGTATACTTCGATCCCTCATGATTTCGGTATAGCTGCAACCCATCATTTTTTAACTGAAAACCCTTATATGAGCAATGCCCAGGCAGCATTTATTTTGGATTGCACCCATTTCTGTTTGACTCACAATTATTTCTCTTTTAATGGTGAGTTTTTCCTTCAGAGAGTGGGAACAGCGATGGGAGCAAATTTTGCTCCCTCATATGCCAATTTGGCAATGGGCCTATGGGAACACAGACACATTTGGTCCAACAATCCCTACCTCGGTAAATTAATATATTATGGGAGATATATTGATGACGTGGTGATAATTTGGGACGGCAATGCCGATGAGAATAATACTTTCGTTGAGCATTGCAATAACAATCCCTATGGCTTGTCGTTCACCTATGTTTGTGATTACGACAAACTTGTATTTCTGGATCTCGAGCTGTTCCATCGCGACGGCAATATAGAGGCTAAGACACATTTTAAACCCACTGCGGGTAATTCCCTCTTGCATTACAACAGTTGCCATTACAAAAAATGGATTGATAACATCCCCAAGGGCCAATTCTGCCGTCTCAATCGCAACTGTACCCAGAAAAGTCATTATGTCGAACAAAGCACAATTTTAAAGAAAAAATTATATGAAAAAGAATATCCGACCTCCCTAGTAAACCAAGCATGTGATTATTATTTAAATTCAGAATTACCAACAACCACACAAAAACAGGTATCAAATTCATCAACTCGTTTTATCACAAAATTTCATACAGGTTTTAAAACAATGGAGTCAATTTTCAAAAAATATTGGCCCCTCCTTTTAGAAGATCAACATTTAAAAACACTTCTACCACAAAAACCTGTGATCACTTATCGCCGGGCCACTAATTTAAAGAACAAAATAGCCCCAAGCAAATTGAAAGTGCCACCGTCCCAACAATTTATTCCTATGATTTCATTACAAGGAATGTTTCAATGCAAGAAAAAATCATGCAAAACATGTAGCTTTGTCAATCATGGACAAAAGCAGTTCATTCACAAAGGAAATACATATTTGAGCAAAGATTTCTATAATTGTGGGTCAGACTTTGTAGTGTATGCCTTGACCTGCCCTTGTAAACTGTTATACATAGGCCGCACCATACGCCCACTTCGCCAACGCTTTGGCGAACACAGAAGAAAAATTGAGGCTGGTAAAGATAAGCATAGTGTCCCACGTCATTTCGTGGAACAACATGGCAAATCTACCAAGGGTTTGAAAGTATGGGTCATTGAACAGATCCCCAGTAACCTTACGGAGGCTGAAAGATTCCATCGCCTATGTGAGAGGGAAACCTACTGGATTTATTCCCTTGATACTTTAAAACCAGGAGGTATGAATGAAGAACTAGAAATTGCTACTATTTTATAAGTGCATTATTTAAAGAGTTAGAACTAATCAATTTTTCATCAGGTTTTTTAATAATATTACCCTATGTATATTTAGTTGAGAATGTTTGGATGTGCATGTGTATATATGTGTGTATTTATACATGTATATTTATGGACATTATAAACAGTATGTAGATTGTTCCATAAAATAATATAATTATTTTATTTTTTATTTTTTCCTCTTTTTTTGTGGTAATATTCCTCAATTCCAAAATTCGTTCCACTTAAACATAGTGTTAATTAATTTTTTATTATATTTATTATAATTTTTTTATCTATTAACTTAATCAGTCTAATTATCGTTCACTAGGGGGTGTCAGTTCACATCAACTTATGCAACTTTTAATGTGAGAGGTTTATTACCAATAGTTTTTTTAGGTAGAAGTGAACACCAGATTATGATTTTTAAATGAATTAATTATAATATTCTCATTAGATGTTTTAAATATATACATATATTGAAGTCAGAATATAAGTCCTTGTAGTAGTAAGTACTAATAATCTTATTAATTTGTCACTATATATGGCCAGTTATAGCAAGTGTTTTAATAGTAATGATTTTTCATATTGGGTGAATTTTTACTATTTTGCCACAAGATGGCGATCACAGGCACACTTCTATATAAGCTGGCCTTAGCAATCCATTGAAACAGCTTGAAAAAGGTGCGCGCCGTGTGACTGACATTTATCACACGGCAATTGCACGGAAACGCGTCGCATCTATGAGGTATTGCGTGATGACGTCATCCCCCCTCGCCAAGCCGCAACTATAGCTTCTTAGCTTGTGCTCCAGAGTGCGTTCCAGCTCCTTTGCTGGTATACTTGCATGCCAGCGCCGGCACACTTCCGGATTCAGCGCTGCTGGTATTACTTTTCCCCGCACAGCGGATGCCAGCTGAATGTTTTTTCTCTGGGACACTTCTCATCTTCGGCTGGTGTGACGATCCATGCAGACCCTCATTTCACTCTATGCCTGTGAACTTCATTTACCATGTGAGTGCTTTTGTGTTATTTATCATTAAAAGTTCAGCAGTTTTATTTATTGGCGCCTGTCCTTTTGTTTGCTTTTTACATGTTTATTGGGGCATTGCTTCGGCTCCCCACACAAGGCTGCCTCTCATCCAAAAACTGGGACTCACCATCAAGCTTGTTACAGCTTAAAGGACTTTATACTGAGGACAGTATACATGACAGTAGGTTCTTGTTTGCGCCAGCATTGTGTATATTTGTACACAGCCATTCATGTCTAAACCGCTCACAACAAAAGTAAGTTCACCTCTAAGTGAAAATGTCCAAATTGGGCCCAAAGTGTCAATATTTTGTGTGACCACTATTGTTTTCCAGCACTGCCTTAACCCTCTTGTGCATGGAGTTCACCAGAGCTTCACAGGTTGCCACTGGAGTCCTCGTCCACTCCTCCATGACAACATCACGGAGCTGGTGGATGTTAGAGACCTTGTGCTGCTCCACCTTCCATTTGAGGATGCCCCACAGATGCTCAATAGGGTTTAGGTCTGGAGACATGCTTGGTAAATCCCTCACCTTTACCTAAACCACTGGCAACAAAAGTGAGTACCCCCCTAAGTGAAAATGTCCAAATTGGGTCCAATTACCATTTTCCCTTGCCGGTGTCATGTGACTCATTAGTGTTACAAGGTGGGAATGGGGAGCAGGTGTGTTAAATTTGGTGTTATCGCTCTCATTCTATCATACTGGTCACTGGAAGTTCAACATGGCCCCTCACGGCAAAGAACTCTCTGAGGATTTGAAAAAAAGAATTGTTGCTCTACATAAAGATGGCCTAAGCTATAAAAAGATTGCCAAGACACTGAAACTGAGCTGCAGCACGTTGGCCAATACCATACAGCGGTTTAACAGGACAGGTTCCACTCAGAACAGGCCTCGCCATGGTCGACCAAAGAAGTTGAGTGCACGTCCTCAGCATTATAGCCAGAAGTTTTCTTTGGGAAATAGTTCAATGAGTGCTGCCAGCTTTGCTGCAGAGGTTGAAGGGGTCAGCTTATTAGTGCTCACACCATACGCCGCACACTGCATCAAATTGGTCTGCATGGCTTTGGTTCGTAGATGGAAGCTTCTTCTAAAGATGATGCACAAGAAAGCCCACAGAGAGTTTGCTGAAGACAAGCAGCAGGGCTGCCATCAGGAATTTTGGGGCCCCTTACACAGCTTCAGGCCTGGGCCCCCTAGAGCAGAGAATCGGGGGGGGGGGGGGGGGCGCTGCCGCATGAAATTGAGAAGCGGGGGGGGTCTGCTGCCGCGAATTGAGAAGCGGGGGGGGGGGGCCTTTAATAAAAAGAAAAAAAAAGAGAGAGAAAAAAATATATATATATATATTTTTTTTTTAAAAAAGGGTGGTTGCCAACTGGGGCCCCGGGGACCTTATTTTTTTTTTTATAAAAGGAAATTACAAAAAAAGGGGGCTTTCCATTCAGGACCTCTGGGCCCTTTAATAAAAAGAAACCTCTGGGCCCTTTAAAAAAAAGAAATAAATAAAAAAATATATATATATAAAAAAGAAATAAACATTTATATAAAAAAAAACAAGGGGGTTGCCTTCCAGGGCCCTGGGGACCTCTGGGCCCTTTAATAAAAAATAAAAAAATAAAAAATAAAAATATAAAAAAAATATAAACAAAAATAAAAAATACAATTATAAAAAAGGGGGTTTGACACATGGGGCCCTGGGGACCTCTAAACCCTTTAATAAAAATACATCTATATATTAAAAAAAAACAAATAATAATATAAAAAGTAAAAAAAATATATAAAAAATGAGGATTGTCATCCGGGGGCCCTGGGGACCTCTGGGCCCTTTAATAATATATATATATATATATATATATTAAATATAGAAATAAAAAAATATATAAAAAAAATAGATTTTTTTATAAAAAAAGGGCTTGTCATCTGGGGCCCTTGGTGGCCTCCGGGCCCCTGGGGACCTTCGGACCCCTTACATGTGTAATGCCTGTATCCCCCTGATGGCGGCCCTGACAAGCAGACTAAGGATTTGGATTACTGAAACCATGTCCTGGGGTTTAGACATTAATGGCTGTGTGTTGAGTTATTTTGAGGGGACTGCAAATTTTACACTGTTATACAAGCTGTACACTCACTACTTTACATTGTAGCAAAGTGTAATTTCTTCAGTGTTGTCACATGAAAAGATATAATAACATATTTACAAACATGTGAGGGGTGTACTCACTTTTGTGAGCTACTGTATATTTCTTGCAATTACTATTACACCATGAGCCACCTTAAAAGGGAATTACAGACTTTTAGTGTTTATTAAAAGTCAGCGGCTACAAAAATTGTAGCTGCTGACATTTAATAAACAGACACTTACCTGCTCCATGGTTCAGCGACGCAGCCGCCCCGGAGCTCCGCTCCTCTCCCCCCCCCCTCTTCGGCAGGCGCCTCCATTCATAGTGTGAAGTCTAAAGCAGTCACGGCTGGGCACTCACTGCGCTCTATGAGTGGACTGTCAAGTGTCCATGGAGATCACCTAAATGGAGGGGCCGCCTGTAAGGGAGCGAGGAGTGCTTAAAGCAGAAGTTCCAGAATTTCTCCTACTCCCTGAGTTCTTGGCAATACCACATATGTGTATTTTATTTATTGTTTGTACCTTTAGTAGGGACCAAGAAACATTAGTGGGCATTTTGCTTTTTTATTTTACCCAGACACGGTGACACTAATGCTGACACTAAATAAAAAATGTTTTAAATCCTACCTGAAACACACTGGCCCTGGTTGTGACACCAACAGTGACACTAATCTAGGTCAAGCCCTGATCTAGCTATTGTATCTTTATTTTTTACATATACTTCTTTTCATTCACATTATTGTCTTCTAGTGAGGAGAGAAAGATACAATTTTTCTTGCTCTCTATTCAAGGTAAGAAAAAATACAGGGGCAGGAGTGGTTGTTGTGATATCTTATGTGATCGCAAACTGGTCCTCCCATCTCCCAATAGTTAGTATGAGACCATGAGGCACCATGGAAGAAGGCCCAACTCTCAGACGTTGCATACATGTGTGAGATAAAGGAAAACTATGTGCAAGTGTACCTGGTTGGTGCAAAATGTGGACAAACTAAATAGTGATTTTATTATGATTTTTCTCCTTATGCACTTTGTAGATTGTTATATAATAAGTAAAAACTATCTATTACAACATTTTGGAAAACAACCTCACATTACAATGCATACCGTACTGTGCATTACAGTGCAAAACGTGGGATTTTTTCACAGGTGTCTAAACCTTTTGCACAATTTCCCCATCACTAAGTATAACTGCACATTTTTATAAAGGTTTTCAACTTTTAGACAAAAAATTGAATTATGTTAATTAGGCTGATAGTACTAGAGTAATGGAAAAAAATTGGACTTTCTAAGTGAAAAGAATAAAAAGGTGACTTAAAGGTGAACTTAGGGAATGATAAGTACATAAATGTGACAAGAAAAAAGAACAATTGGAAAGACATGAATGAAATATGCTATGGAGAGAATGGATATGAAAGCACAAAATCATTCTGCTACCTGGGTTACTTGATAAATGAACACAACAATGTACCTCAAGAAATAAAAGCCAGAGGAGTTGCTGGAGAGAGATATTATTCACTAAAGGAAGTTATGAGATCAAGGACTTTTGTCACATAATTCTGAAATTCAGATTTATAGAACTATTTTTAAACATAATATTACATACACAGCAGAGACCAGGGAACTAACAAAAGCAAAGCTGCACAGACTTAACAGGTGGGAAACACGGATGTTAAGGAACATTTTTGGAGGGGAGTTGATAGACAGACAATGGAAAATAAGGTCAACTAAAGAATCCTATAACAGCTATGAACTGTAGCAACAGATACAGGAAATCAGTATCTTAGGTGGCTTGGCATACCAATGTTATATGGCTGGAACAACGAATGTAAAACATTTTTTTAAAGTAGAAACGTAGTGTGGCCAAGGGTCCGTATTTATGAAACATGGAATAGAAGGTAGCACTTTAAATGAGATACATGGCAACATGCAACTCCATCAATGATTATGTAGAATGGAAGGGTTTTGGGACTTTGAGTGAGGCATAAATTCAAGGCTATCGAGCAATAAATGTAGAATAAATACATTTTATTCTTCTATAGCCGTAAATGACACAATATATTTTTTACACTAATCTCATGCATAATTACATGGACGAGCATTGTATAGCAAGTCCGTGCATGCAATCATAAAGCATGTATACAATATCAAAACTTATTACATAATACAATGAATAAAACTGTCCTCCACATCAATAAATCATCTGGGACACCATAGTGCAAAGTACAGTATATTACAGTTAAAAGTAAAAAAAAAGTGTAATTCTAAAACATGTAGAACCAACTTATAGGGCATGTAGCATCTGAAGATTTTCCCGACTCGTTTCGTGGGATGTATGTCCACTCTTCAGGGGCGGATGCTGCATGTATCTATAATGAAACATATGATTAACTTAACCATGGTCTCTTGATTGACAAAGGAAATGATGGTTATAGACTGCAAGTAACATCTCTTTGTATACTCACTGTAGCGGAGTGCACTATTAATATCCACGATCTTCGCTGGTATCCAGGGTAAATCCACAGTCAGCGCCGAAAAGTATGGCAATGTCCCAAATCTTCCCAGTAACCGGACGACACACAGCTCTGAGAGTCAACTGTCAACAACAACTCTTTATTAACGAGCTTCTATATTTCTACAATTCCCCATGCAAGGGGCTTCCTGACAGATTTAGCAGTGGTAATACAGAGTGGACCACATGGGGAACTTAACATTCTGGATATTTCTCCCATCAGGTATTGCTGCGGAATGAACGATCGGTAGATAGCTGGGGTCTGGGGTTATGTGTTGTGAGAATACCGCTCAGATCCCAGCTAAACCACCGACGCTGCCCAAAATACCCTTAACCATCAAATTTGGTTTAAAACTACCGAACACCGATGGGCAACATAACGTGCTGTAAGCGAAACTCCTGACTTCTCTGGAAGTTCAGCGCCGTTCGTGCCGTCGAGTAGCGGTTTTTCTATTCCAGGCACTCGACGACCAAACGCTGCCGAAGCGACAAAGGATCCAAGACGGCCGACCGCCGCGTGATTGGTAGTCGAACGACGGCCTTCCAGGAGAGCCTTAAGTACCGAGCGCCACACGTCCCTTAATGTGTGGTTTATCAGGGGAGTCCGGATAATCACGGTTCGGGAAATGAAGTACCCGAATGCCAGAGGCTTACGGCTGCTAGCATACGAGTTATCATGCCCACCTAAGATCCAGCAGAATACATAGCATATAATAAAGACAACCCTTTGACATGTAACGTCCAGTGCTCCAGAAGTGGCTAGGTTTGCCACACTCACGTTGGCCAGGAATGTGCGGACTGAGGGCAAGGATCACTGAAGGAGTCCCTCGTTGAGGTAATGGGACGCAGAAGAGCACTAGTGCTTCTATTCCCCTCCATTTACTTACGGATTTGCTCCACTTCTCCAAATCTATAAATTATACTATATATATATATATATATATATATATATATATATATATATATATATATATATATATATATACTGTGTGTGTGTATATATATATATATATATATGTATATATATCCAATTATACTAATTACTTCTCTAATTATACTAATTATATACATACATATATCACTAAAAAACGTTATATATTATTTATTATTTATTTATATTAACAGAAGTGGAGCCTCTGGTATAACATTTCTTGGATATTTAATTTCATTTGGGGATCCTACTAGTGCTCTTCTGCGTCCCATTACCTCAGCTCCCGCAGGGGAGTCCTTCAGTAGTCCTTACCCTCAGTCCGCACATTCCTGGCCAACGTGAGTATACCAAAAGGATGTTACTTGCCCTCTAAAACCATAATTTCCCTTTCCCTGGGTCAATCACGAGACCATGGTTACATTTATCATATGTTTCATTATAGATACATGCAGCATCCGCCCTACAAAATGCGTTTGTCATACACAGATGCTACAAGCCTTATACGTTGGTTCTACCCTTTTTAGAATTAATACTTTTTAACTTTTAACTGTAATATACTGTAAATACTTTGCACTATGTTGTCCCAGGTGATTAATTGATGTGGAGGACAGTTTTTTTCATTGTATTATGTAATAAGTTTTGATATTGTTGACATGCTTTATGATTGCCTGCATTGTATTGCTGTACAATGCTTGTCCATGTAATTATGCATGATATTACTGTAAAAAATATATTGTGTAATTTACGGCTGTAGAAAAATAAAATGTATTTATTCTAAATTTATTGCTTGAATTCATGCCTCACTCAAAGTCCAAAAAACTTTCCATTATAGCATTCATATTTATTTCCATAAAATGCATGTAGATGTAGCATACTTCCACATTATGGCATACTTAGACCTGAGTCTTCCCTCCTCTAGCACTGCAAGCTCTATGATGCCTATCACTGCACCATTCACTACCTGCTGTCATCTTCTCAAATACTTCTTCTGACTCGGCGCTTTCTCTCTTTGACTGTTGGCTGCCATTGATGATTAAACTCCTACGCATGGACAATGGAGTTACTTCTCTCCAGATGCTGGGATTATATACAACACTGCACATGCACTAAGAAGAATGTACACAAAAAAATGTTAAGTGAAAGGAGAAAGATTTTTTGGGAAGAAAATAAAGAAAAACTAATAGGGGAAAACATAAGAAGGAAAAGCCAAGTAGAAAGTATCTTATATGCAGATGAGAAGTTCAAAGAGCTGAGAATCAGAGGATGGAGATAGGGAAAAAAAGAGTCCAGCTAATTGGACTAAAACTTTGCAGTAGATCAATGCACATTAGGTAGGGCCATCTTTAAGGCAGGGCAAAAGGGGAAGCTGCCCTGGGCCCTGTCATTGTTGTGGTGCCCAAAGCAGCTGCCTCATACTTGCCAACTATTCCAGTTTAAATTACCTTGTTCCTTGAAGTTTTAGTCCTTTGCTGTGTCCTGATATCTCAGTGTGAAGTGCTGCTACTAATGCTGCCCAGCTCTGCCCTATTGTTGTGTACAGATGACTCACCTGCAGACCCTGTGTTTACATGCAAATAGCGGCGGCATTCATGTGTAATTAACGGGAGCATTCATATGTAAATAAAGGCGGAATTGTAAATAGCGACAGTATTCATATGTGAATAACTGCAGCATTCATATGTAAATAGCGACAACATTCATATGTAAATAGCTGAGGCCAATGGCATTCGGATGTAAATACAGACAGCATTCGTATCCATATCATGCCCCTCTGCAGTGAAGAGATGATGTGCTGTAACCCCTAGCAACCATTGAGTGAGCAGTTTTACTGTACAGTAATCTCTAGCAACCAATCAGTGAGAAAAAAATCATGTGCTATAACCTCTAGCAACTAATCAGTGACCCGTAATGTGTACTGTAACCTCTAGCAACCAGTCAGTAAGTGGTAATGATTGGCTGTAACCTCTGGCAACCAATCATAATCACTGCCTGATCTGATACATTAAACTGATTTTTAGTCTAGCTGCTAGTATTTATTGTATGTCTTAGAGCAGAATAGAAAAAAATTGGACTTTCTAAGTCAGAGCAAAATTGCAAGGGGGGCCCCAAGAATTTTTTTGCCCAGTGTCCAATCAACAATAAAGATGGCCCTGACTTTAGGTCTACACAATGATGAACTATTTACAGTGCCAGAAAAGTTAAATGTCATCGCAAAAATGTTTGGTACATCATTTTTACTTCATATGTCACACTGTAAAGAGTCAATTTCTCATACCCAATGAAGTAATCACTTACTGTTCCTATACTTATACTAAACCCAGGCCCGTCGGAGCCCGACAGGCAAATCAAGCAAATTGCTTGGGGCCCTGAGCTGGCCAGGGGCCCCGAGCTGGCCAGGGGCCCCAGCAGGGAGGGCCCTTGCCGCACCGCTGCGTCCTCCTGCAGTCCGGTCGGCCATGTACCATAACCATACGGTACAGGAGATTCAGGTTCCTGCTCCCGGCCGGACTGACAGGAAGTGAACACACTGCTGGGGCCCCTGTGCGGACACCAACATATGCCGGAGTGTGCGTGTGAGGCGGAGGATAGAGGGTAAGCCGCCAACCCCCTCCCCCCCCGCAACTTTTTTTGTCTTGGGGCCCCCAAATTTCTTTAAACAGCCCTGACTAAACCCTAGGTCTAATATTTAAACTTAGCCTAACCGATAATAAACCTAGGCCCAGATTCACAGAGCGATTACGCCTGCGCAACAGGAGATGCGCGTGCGTAAGTCTAAATGTGCGCGTGCGTTTCGTTGCGCGGCATCCCCAGAACGAGATACGCAAAAAATTAACTTTTTTTTGTCCCGCGTAATTTCGTTAGACTGGCACATCCTTCCGCGCAAAAGTGCGATAGACACACCATTGATTTGCTAGTCAAATATGCTAATGAGGGAGTTGCGGGGATCCACAAAAAAACGTTGTTGCTGCGCAGGCTACGCGGTGTGCGCAACAGCAAAATGTCCTGTCTAAAATTAGAGCTGCTAAAAGCTGGTCTAAAAAAAGAAAAAAAGTCTACTTGTCAGATAAAGCAACACTGTTAGTGAGGAGTTCAGCAGTCACACGTGTTGCTCAACAATCTGTATGCCAACATGCCAGGGGCATCGTCGCACATAGCTATACTACTGACTTTAGATGAACAAAGAAGGAGGAGGGCACTGAGGAGGGCACTAAGGAGGGCACGGGAGATGTTATTTTTTTATTTTTTATTTGCTTATATAAAATTTACAATTTAATCTAATCTAATACAATATTCTTATCTGATACAAGCCCCTCACTCTTCACTTGATATATCACACACGCATAGACATCTTTGGCATGAGTGATTCTGAGGTGTCTCGCATCTTCAGATTCACCCCTCATGCTATCCTGGAATTACCACAACCTTGCAGGAGGACATCAGCAGCCCAACACATGGCACTACCCATGACACCCATGACAGCTACATATACAATCAGAGCCCCATCCCCACAGATTTCGAACAGAGCATGTATGGGGACAGCTGGCTGGTTGGTGAGTGACATGGGTGGCAGGCATGACTATCCCCTCCCGTGATGCACACCTCACAAGTGGCACATGCATGACTAACATCCTTCTGTCTTTTCCCTTCAAGGTGACTCTGCATATGCACTGGGACCCCATCTCATGACCCCATCTCATGCCAGCTCACATTATGCATCTTTGCACGTTAAACACACACATTAATCATGGCACAATGAGAATGCATGCATGCACACCACTGTGGTCCCTAGCACACACACCCCACATCCACATCAAATTGGATTGGCACCAGTCCACCATGCAGGACTGGTGAGCAGTAACGCCACGTCAAGGCTCCAATTATGTCACTGAACATTCATACACCAATCACACGGACCTGAGGATCACTTCTCCCTTGTCCTGGGGAACCCTTCTCCACCAAAATTGAGGATGACACCCCTTTTCCAGCAGGAATGTCACCCCCACATTCAAACAGCATGCACAACCCAAAATAAAAAAAAAATGTCATCATAAAAAAAAAATGCAAAAAATGTCAGCCCAAATAAAAAAAAAGGGGGAAAACTAAATTATTGCCCTCTGTGTGAGCCACGCCTGGGGCGCAACCGGCCACGGCCCCAGCCTCGGCCACCTCAGGGGAGACTCATGGGGGAGGGGCAAAACCGGGGAAGGAGGAGCAGCCCCCGATCTCTGCCCACCTGGCGGCCTGCCCTCCAAGGCCACGGCAATTCTGTCCAGGGCAGCACCAAGTGTTGCCGTGTTGGCCTGGATAGCCTGGGTAAGGGCCCTCACATCCTGCCCAACGCCTGCTGATGTCGTCTGCAGTTCGTTTAGGCAGGTTGTGAAAGCCCGGGAGTGGGAGTCCAGGTTACCCAGCGTATCCTTGATGGAGGACAGGCTCTCCTCCATCCGCCCCAAAGTCTGGCTGAGCTGTCCCATATGGCGGGTCTGGAGGGCCTGGTCCCTTCTCAGACTGGCGGGCAGGAGATTGGGCGCCCCCCTGGTGCTCTGGGATGAAATCCTGCCTCCAGCTGATGGTTGTGGCCGGGGAGAAGGGGAGGCCCTTGTGAGGGGAGCCATGTTGGGGGAGGAGGGGGGGGCTGCCCCTTAGGGAGGGCAGGCTTCTGCCAGCCAGAGGGGAAGAGTCCGCAAAACCCAATCGTCCAGTGCCTGACTCCTCCTCCTCATGATTCCCCTCCTCCTCATGATTCCCCTCCTCCTCATGATTCCCCTCCTCCTCATGATTATCCTCCTCCTCATGATTCCCCTCCTCCTGTTGAACCTCCTCCGCGGACTCCGGCCTTGTTGGGGGGGCCTCATTAGGCTGCTGTCCTGGGGTTGGTGCGGTCAGCCCAGATGGCCCTGCACCCTCCTGCACATCTGTGGATGACACAAAACATTCACAGGTTGGAGGATCCACACACTTGCCACATATTCCCTTTCACCCCCTCCCCCACACATGCTACACACCTGATTGTAAAAAAAACCTTACCTGGCACCACGGGGACCGGACTTGTATCAAAGCCTGGCAGGCCCTCCACTTCATGCCGGTGAAAGGTCAGGGCCACCGCACGCTCCGTCGCTGTCAGACTAATACGGCATGGCGGGCCCCCTCCTGTGCCCCTGGCATGGGCATGCATTGCGGCCAGTTTCTTTTTGACCAGACGCCGGAGGTCGTTGATTTTTTTGTCAATCCCAGACCTGGTCCGTGTCTCCCCCTCCCCCGATGAATTGACCTGCTCAGTGATCAGATCCAAAATCTCCCTCCTCCTGGCTGGGGTGGTGTTGGCACTCTGCGGGCCGTGGAGAAAACGCCCATACTCGCTAATGGCCCGGGCAAGAATTCTTTTTTCCCCCACAGTAAAATTGAGCTTTCTTTTTCTCTCAGTCATACTTCCAAAAACAATCAGTCCCAGTCAACAAAATTCAATCACACAAACAAGCACAAACAATCAAGCAAGAACACACACAGAAAACTACTCAGCAAGAAACTGTCACAAAACAATATAAACCAAAAAAACTGCAAGAAAAAAAACGAACAAAAATATATCAATCAAACAAACAGTCTCTCAAACACTTATCAAAAAACACTTTCACAAATATACCAACAAGCACTTGATCACACAGAACACTAATCTGACAACTACAAGACACACTGCAACGAACAACAGGAACAAAAGCACTTGGTTAAATGGGAAGGGACAAAGGGATGTACTTTTGCAATGCAAGTGCGTTTGTGTGTGTCTATTTATGCTGTTTGCGTAGTTCACAACGTTGCCCTAGTCCATTTCCAATTTCACTGATTGCGCCGCTCCCGAGTTGTGAGCATGCGCACAGCGGATCTGACCATGGTCTCCTTCAAGCGCGCATGCGCGAGCCGGCCGGCCCTTCATTTGCATGGGGTCACGGCTCATTTCAATGTAACACGCCCACGTCCTTCCCAATTTGTATTACTCCTCCTTACACCTCGGAAAAAAAGTTACGCTTGCGCAATTTCCTGCGCAAAAGCTACGAGAATAGGGTGATTACGCGGCTACATTGCGCAAGTCTAACGTAAAGGCGGTGCGCTACGCCGGTCCAATAATGCGCAGATGTACGTGAATCTGGGCCCTAATCTTTAATCTGAACCTAGCCCTCATACATAAACCTTAACCTAAACTTAACCTACTAATCCTTAACTTCAAGTGTCATTTATATTACAGCAATAGACACTCTAATATCACAGTGATAAATACTATCATAGTGTACTGGAAGCACATATACCACAAGAAAAATGTAATCTCATAAAATCATTGCTACTAAATTGCCTTAATGTTGAGTGAATCTTCCCTGTCAATGCATGGCCATTTTTACAGAATGTCTTCAAAATTTGGAAATGTGAACTTTCCCCCAACCTCACTGAAGTCTGGGGGGCGAGACTTTATATTAATAAAAATGATTATAATTCCTCTAATGCTATCATCCCATAAATATACAACAAACAGTATGAAAAGGGGGAACTGTATATACAATATAGCACTAAGAAAGACACATATTTTCAAATAAGATGTTTCCATGTTTTACTGAATAAATATTACATGGATCTATGTCCATAAACGCAATTTTTCATGTGTATACAATTTTTTTTTCTGCAAAGAGTCATATGACCACTGACATATAACTATTATTCATATTAGAAAAACACTGTCTCACTGGGTTGGGAACCAATAGTTAAGCTATATTTAAGCAGTGGTTCAAACCTCACTCTTGCATAAACATAAGCATTTTATAAACACATATACAGTAAATTAAACATTTTATTATAAAACTTTGCATTTAAAATACAATTTCCAAATTATAATAACATTACATATGCAGCACTAGCTTATTAATTTTGTATTATTACTTTTACAGACATCAGTTAGACAACCTCTGGTCAGCAGTTCTAACTTGTGGAGCAGCCAGCAGGGTTGTAATGACACCTTGTGTTATGAAGATACCTGGTGCACATTGATTATCTCTCACCTGTGGCACAACATACAGTTTCACTGCATGCTGGGTAAAGTTACAACAGCCTCCCTTTAGTGGCTGACAGGCCTCTATGAAGCCTCTATGAAGCAATGCATAGGGACAAGGCATTTGCAGCAGACTGGCAGTAATGGTATTTTAGTACTTGTACAAGGGAGGTCACTGGAGGATCATTTGCCTTAATGTACCCTACCTTCAATTTGTGTGGTCTTTCCACAACTATGTCCCGCAGGACCTGCTCACCAGAGCTGTATCCTGGCCTAGGCCAACAAGGCCCAGGTCTAGGACATCACTTTGCAGGGGGCAGCACAAAAAGAGTCCCCCCCCCCCGGCTTGCACTACACTGTTAGGAAAATTAGTCTAGCGCCCCCATAAAGCGGCTGCGCTGCTTCTGGTATGCGGGCGGCCGGCATTCCGCAACTGTGGGGGGGGGGGGGGGGGGCTTCCGATTTTGTTTTATCATCCTGGACCACAAACTTTCCTCACTGTGCTATATGTTTCTGCTGCACCATCTACTTAAAGTAGAACTATAGGCAACACATTTTTTTTCATTTTGGGTAGAGTAAGGGAGGGTTATAGCCCCTGTCAGTTTATTTTTTACCATCCCTGTCCCATTGCGAAGATTTACCTTCACCTCCTGCTCTATGGGCAACCAGGAAGTAAGAGGAAATCTAAGTAAATTAAGGGAATCCATTGCCCCCCCCCCCCACAGGCCCTTAGAACTTGTCTCCTCACTCGAAAATTTCAGGGTGGGTCTTAAAAAACACAGGTTGTTGCCGTAACAGAAAGGGGTGGGTCATATTTAAATTAGGGGGTGCACAAGTTTAGTCACCCTTGTAAGACAAGATCAAATAGAATATCCTTCCACCCAAGAATATATATATATATATATATATATATATATATATATATATATATATATATATATATATATATATATATATATATATATATATATATATATATATATATATATATACACACATACAGGTGCATCTAAAAAAAAATTATCTTCGAAAAATCTCAGAAATGTGTAATATTACATAAGACCAATTAAAAAAAAGGATTTTTAATACAGAAATGTTGGCTCATTGGAAAGTGTGTCCATGTACAGTATAGTATGCACTCAATACTTGGTCGGGGGGTTCCTTTTGCATTAATTACTGCATAAATGTGGCGTGGCATTGAGGCAATCAGCCTGTATCACTTATGATGTGTTATAGAAGCCCTGGTTGCTTTAATTGCGTATAACACAGTTTAATACTATGTAGAACCTTATAGCGAGAAAAGTGTAAACACAAATAAACCACACAGTGTATTGAAATATTTTATTAGTTGGCCGCCGGGGGGGGGGGTGTGTATGATCGCTTTTATAAAAGCGCCCCCCTCCGGCGGGCTTCTGCGGGGGGTGGGTGCCGCTGTTCTTCACCGCCGTCTGGTTCTCTTCCACCGCCAGGGGGGGGGCGCTTTGATAAAATCGCCCACCACCCGGCGGGCTTCCTTCGACATCTTCGGTGGCGGGGGGGGGTCTTCTGCCACTCTCCGGGGTCTTCTCCCACACTCAGTGAACGTCAATGACGTCAATCCCCATTCACGGACGTTTTACACAAACGACGCAAAACTTTTTAAATTCGACGCGATGACGACGGCCATACTTAACATAGGATACTCCACCTAGGGGGCATGTTTTTCTTTACGCCGCGTATCGCTTACGGAAACGTCAGAAAGTCACTGCGTCGGGCCAGCATACGATCGTGAATTTCCGTCTCTCGCTGATTTACATATTCTTGGCGTAAATCAGCAGGAACGCCCCGAGCGCCCATTTTCAAATTGCAGTTCCGATACGACGGCGAAATTCAATTACGCCGCTCGTATCTGAACTCAATCCCAGTGTATCTTGTTTTCTGACTACAGAAAACAGATAAGCCGGCTCGAAGTGTGAGTTATGCTGGCGAATCACTGATACTCCAGCGTAACTCTACCTGAATCTGGCCCATAGATGCATATGGTATGTTTCGTTGAAAGGTGTTCTGCTTACACAAAGATTCTGACACATTCTGTGGAATGAGAATATATTTTTTGCATGTTGCTTCTTTTGTTAAACTATAACATTTGCTACAGGCTGCATGCTGCATGCATGTGTGATTTGAATTCAAGAGGTTTAAAAACTCTTGCTCTACTAACTTACAAAAATAGCACCCATTAAAATTGTTGTCTTCTATTTTTATTTCAGTATTCTGGGAAGAGTTGAATAATGTTGAATTGTTGTTTGTGTGCAATTTATCACTGCTGTAGCATTGTAATGATCTTTAAGGGTAACTGTACTGCTTGTCCATAGTTTGTGTTAAGTTATCAGCAAAAACATTTTATTCTTAAGTTTCAAACTCGCAAGACAACAAGCTATATCCGCTTCTGAATATATTGCGAAAAAAGAGAATTGCTAAACCCCTGTATATATATATATATTTGTATGGTAAATGAATAAAATAGGTTTTATCTTATGAAGAGAATGCAGGTAAGTTCTTAATTGTTTATTTATTTTTATCAAGCAGGATATTTTACAGTGGAGGGGAAGAAAAACGTTAAAGAAAATCCCTTTATGATTAGAGGTCATTGTAGCCCAGAGGCCCAGAACAAATTTAGTAATTTTGGTATACATCAGCACACTTGACAATAACGCTATGAATAATTTTCCTACCTAAATAATTTTATAGTATTTTTAAGGACATATAATGCTACATATAATGGTACACTTTTTTAATATACACCCTGCGTATGTTTTTTTTTTTTCTTTAATATAAGCCAACAAATGGACAAAATGTTTAACAGAACACGTTTTTGGTTACTTTACAAATACCAGTTTTAAACAAAATGTAAAAACTTTTTTAATTTATGCTTTGCTCACTGTATGGCTTGGTGACAATTGTAGCCTACCAGCTTTAGTTGTCTTTCTCTGAACCTCAGTGAAACAGGCAAGTTTGTTGCAAACAAAATTCATGTAGTCACTGTGATTTTCTGTCACGGTAATTACATGATTGTTGACAAGGCCAATTGGTTTCAAATCTTTACTGTAGACTAGTTGTTAGTGGTCCCAGTGGACCCTATGGGCATGCTCCTAGTTCTAAAATAGAGCATTGATGAACATCCTCTTAGCCTGGGGAAACATAGTTGAGAAAACTGTTATATAGACTGCAGGTATCAAGGTTTTAATATAGAGTCATCAACAAATAATCCAAAACCAAACAATTTGTCATAGGCAACTGATTATGTGTTTTCTGGTAGCTCAGTAAACAAGTATTACCTTGAAAGATCTAATCATGTACAATAGAATTTCCCTACATAAATTTAGACATTAAGAGAGATTCAATAGACTCAATGAAAACAATACCCCTTAAAGTAAATTTATAGTGCTTTTGTACATACTGTAGTTAATTTATTCAGTGTAAGGGTAAAATAAATGTTTAAAATATTTTTTTAGCAGGTATTTCATATATTACAATAATTACAACCAAACTGTGGAGCTCAGATTTCTTCTCAAACACGTACCTGACTGTTCTTAACTACTCTGTACTAATACAACTGAATGAATCAGCCCACATAGACCTTTCACCAGCACTTGGTATACAATCAAATTCGAAAAAGAAGAAACAATTGGGATTTTGAGTGAGGTCATGGCCAAAAAGGGAGCATGTGCCTCCGTCCCGGTCTGATGCAAAAAATAAAAAATGTAAAGGAACAGGGAATTGGAATACTAGGAACAAGTTGTTCCTAGTATTCCAATTCCCTGTTCCTTTAGATTTTTTATTTTTTGCATACAATCAAATTCATCTCTGTTAAGCCTAGTACACACAGGCAGAAAGTTAGTCAACATCAGCCGGTTCAATAAAAAACAGCCGACGTTCGGCCCATGTGTATGGCAGCCAGTCTGACAGAAGCCGGCTGTTTAGCTGGCTTCTGTCGGACGAACATGCTGGAAAACCACAAGAAAAACAGAAATGGAAGACGCGCACATCTAGTGCATTACCAGAAATAATTTAATAATAAGAAATGTTGTATGAAAGTGGGTACTCACACAATACAACTTACAAAAGGCCATAAACACAGTGCATGAACATGCATAGAACAAGGGGTACATCTAACGTGTTTCGGGGGCGCACCCTCTTCTTCAAAGCTAGGCTCCATTTCTGTTTTTCTTATAGTTCCTTTCGGATTACCCCATCTGAGGAAGGCAGCCTCCACCTAGTTCTGGGATACCATATATACCTTTCACACCACCATTTTATCTGACATCTGTTACTCCTCACCTTGGATGACCTATTAGCGCTGGAAGTTTTTTGTATCTATGCTGGAAAACCAGTGGCCGACCAACTCCCGATCAGCCCATGGCTGAGAGCGCTGACCAGAGTATTCTGGGGGGGTTCCCCTCTGTTAGAACACAATAGAACAGCAGGGAAGATCGCTGTACTGACATTGGATTGTTAGTACAACAGTTCTGAGCGAAGCTGTCAGTTTTTTTATGGTTCTATCCACTAGGTTAAATGAAACAAAATTAGCTGTGTGTGCTAAGCTTTGGAGCTTTCTGATTAGCTTCAGAAAACAAACTTATGAGGTTTTTTAAACAGGCTTTTGTTTTTTACTGACCAACGTCATCTGACTTCCTCAAGGTTTGGGGAACCATTTGTGAAGTTCCTTTCTCAGTAAAGTATAAACTACGTTAATGGAATAATTAGACCAGCATTTTAGATATGCAATTATGAACATAACTTAATCAAGAAAACAGGTTTTCCTACACCCATATCTTGCTTCTAATCAGAAATCCTTTATTTTCAGGCCATCAGTCTGTACCAAGCTGCACAACAGTTGTGAGCTTCCCAGCTCTTCATCAGGTGAAATAGTAATTAGGCTCAAAAATAATTTGAGCTAATTTTCAATGCAAAGCGGAAATCACACAATCACGGTAGTTCAATCACTTCCTCCTGCTTATACTAGTTTTAAAGATAAATGCTGATAAATGAAGTATATATCAGAGCAAATAATTAATACATCTAAATACTGTATGTATCACGGATACTTTGTATATACAAATTATTCACATTTGCAGAGTAAAGGAAACACAGTGGGGTTGATTTACTGAAGGCAAATAGACTGTGCACTTTCGGCTGCATTTGCACTCTGCAAGAGAATTTTTTTACAAAGCTCAGTAAACGAGGCAAAGCTCACCTTGCAAAGAATAACCAACCATAACAGCATTTTTACTGGCACATGATTGGATAATGGAAGTCAGCAGAGCTTCCCCTTATTTGCTATACTCTGGAGCAAATTCCTTTGCAGAGTGCAACTACACTTGCAAAGTGCACAGTCTATTTGCCTTTAGTAAATCAACCCCAATGTTTCTCAATAGTCCCCCCATGCCTGTTGTGTAACTACTCATAATAGCATACAAAACATAAGCACTCTATGCTACGGAAACAAATGTGAATAATTCATCTGGTTAAAACAATTTTAACCCACCAGACCCTAAGCTCCACAAATGTATTTTAGAAGCAGGAGAAAGTAATTAAACTCGAAGCCTGTGAAACCCTGAATTAGACCAAAGCAAACAATCACTTCTCCTCTGATTACAGGGCATGCCAAAAAACAAAATGTAACTAGCAGCCTAATTAGGAGGGTGCTACATACATAAAAATTAAACCTTTCACACATCCACACATTCTGTTTTTTTTAATTCTGTACAGGATTGGAGGAGCTGAAGGGAACAAGATCATATCCACTAGATTATAACCTGACTGAAGCAATGCTTAGAATTTCTCAAAAGACGCAGGATGTTTTAACCACTTCCTTACTGGGCACATATACCCCTTCCTGACCAGGTGAAATTTCAGCTTGTGGCACTGCGTCACTTTAACTGACAATTGCGCGGTCATGCGACTTGGCTCCCAAACAAAATTGATGTCCTTTTTTCCCCACAAATAGAGCTTTCTTTTGGTGGTATTTGATTGCCTCTGCGATTTTTATTTTTTGCGCTATAAACAAAAATAGAGCGACAATTTTGAAAAAAAAAACCAATATGTTTTACTTGTTGCTGTAATAAATAGCCCTTTTTTTTTTTTAAAAAACATATTTTTTTCTCAGTCTAGGCGATACGTATTCTTCTACATATTTTTGGTAAAAAATAAAAAAAATCGCAATAAGCGTCTGGTTTGTGCAAAAGTTATTGCGCTTACAAAATAGGGGACAGAATTATTATTATTATTTTTTTTACTACTAATGGCGGCGATCAGCATTTTTTTCGTGACTGCGACATTATGGCGGAGACATCTGACACTTTTGGCGCCATTCACATTTATACATCGATCAGTGCTATAAAAGTGCACTAATTACAGTATAAATGTGACTGGCATTGAAGGGGTTAACACTAGGGGGTGAGGAAGGGGTTAATGTGTACCTGCATAGTGTTCTAACTGTGTGGGGGGAAGGGGGTGACTGGGGGAGGTGACCGATGCTGTGTCCCTATGTACAAGGGACACAGATCGGTCTCCTCCTCTCCCCTGACAGGACGTGGATCTCTGTGTTTACACACAGAGATCCACGTCTTGTCCCTGTAGCCGCCGATCCCGAGTGCCTGGCGGACATCACGGCCGCCAGGCATGCGCATCGGCATGTCAGCGATGCGGCGGGCACTCGTGCGGCGCCGCCGGGCGCACGCACAGCCGACGGCGGTGCTCGCGCGCCCCCCAGTGGCCTGGCTGAGCGCAGGCCGTAAAAACACGGCCAGTTAGAGATTTAGAACCACCCTTTGGCCGTACAAAGTCATACGGCCGTTGGGTAGTGGTTAAATGCATAAGGGAACAGTGGGAAAAGGGAAGGGAAAAGACAGAATCCTACCACCCAGAAATGTCTCTGGTACTTTAGCTATGGGGGGGGTCTTAAACCCAGATTGGACAATCATATCTGTTTTGGTGGTCATCCTTGCTTCGATAAAGGATCAATTTATTTTCTGATCGATTTCACCGGAATAAACCATATACAGTCGACAACCCTTTTCATTGATATGTCACAGATGGGAGGTGGGTTTTGATCAATAGCTAAGATACAATAATAAGGTATTGATTGCATATCTGTGTTTATTATGCAGTCATTATAATCTGGTCACTGGAAATACAATTGTATTCTTGAACAAAGTATCTTAGCGCTGCCAATTGGTGTAAAAATATATATATATATAACACTCTGTCTGACTGATGGACTCAGTTTGAATAAAATCTCTTCAAGTTGTTGGAGGGGAAAGGTATGGATATTCCATTGTTGGAGGATTTGATCATTTTGATCAAATTGCACATCGATCAGATAATAAAATCAAAGCAGGGATTGACACAATTAGAGAAAAGCTGCAATGGAAAGCCAGAATAGGGACCACCTGTAATTCGAAAATGTTTATTATTTTAATTTATTATTAATTTCCAAATTTAGCAATTCCTGAGGGCACCCTCTCTTCTGAAATTTTACTGCCAACTGTCACAGCCATTTCCTTTCATCACTAACCATCTGTTTAGCTCTCAATAGCTGAATGCAAACCACTGAGGGAAGTACATTTGGAGGATGGAAACTATCAAATTTTAAAAATGGTTTTGTTTAGTTGGTTTTAAATAATTGTTCATGTTGAACTGTCCCTGTCCGAGACATACCAAAATGTCTAAAAAGGAGATTTATTTTTCATCAGTTGCCATTTTAAATTCAGTGGAAGAAATTGATGAATTTAACTTTCCATAAAATTTCCACAGGGTTCCAACAACGCCCCATCACAAGGCGAAGATATTGTCAAAATAATACTAATATGCACTGCAATGTTGTTAGTCAGGATCAAATGAAAAAGGTTTCTGAACAGCTCCACCTGAGCATCAGTGTATTTACCACAAATTTTAATCAACTTTATAGACGCCTCTCTCCCCTCCTAGTGAGGTATCCTGGTAGGTATAGAGACTGGAGATATCCCACTAATAGAGAGCCCTGTGTCGCCCTTGGGAGACTCTGTAACTTCCTAAGGAGTCACCAGTATTTCTGATGTATGCCCTAGTTTCGTACATCCAGCAAATATCTTTGTGAAAAGGTGGCAATAGGAACAAAGATAGGGTCACAACCAGATATGATCAGTCATCCCAGACTCTTTTACAGGATCCTTGTGTATTGTTTTATTTTTTTTAACAGACATCATTTATTAAAATGTCTGCAATGTTATACATGTAAAATAGTATGTAGGTTGAACAGGTGTAAAACAAGCTTAAACAAGTAGTGGATTACAATTCATAGTTAAACAAAACCAAAAAGGAGTAATACTAAATAATTATACAAAATGTCTAACATCTAACCAAAGCAAAGCATATCTGACTGTATCAATTACCCAAAAGATATCAGTAGAGGAGTGGTAAGAGGGAAAATGGGAAGGGGGGCTTGAAAAAAAAAGCTGAAGGAATATGGAAGGATCAGGAGGAGAAGCGGGTGGGGGAGGAAGAAAAGTGAGGGGTGGCACTGGAGAGGAAGAAGAGTCATACCATCAGATCAAAAGAATAAGATTCCTAGCGTCATCCCAAGCTGACCAGATCTTATCAAATTGTTTGGGACAATTACGACCCATATACACGACTGAGGGGAAGGACAGCATTGACAATTGACCTCCAGGCTGACACAGTTGGGGGATTCGCCAGTTTCCACTTAGAGAGAATCGTTTTTCTGACATAATATGATGTATAAAATTTAAACAGTTTATGTGGCAAGGAAAGGTTACCCTATAGTGGGGTGTGAGGAGAAATCGTTTTTGGCTCGCTCATAGCCGCTGTTATCTGTTTTCAGTAGGGATGAGCTTCGCGTTCGAAACAAACGTATGTTTGACTCGGACATCGTCCATTCGATCGTTCGTCGAATTTCGAACAAAAGCGATCGTTCGCGGCAAATTCAAGTGAAACGACCGTTTTTAAGACATTTTTTCCATTGATACATGTTCCCTGGGGCAAGACCCGGGTTCTGAAAGACGTTTTCCAAAAATAACTTGAAAATTGGTCTTTAAAACTACCGTTTTTAAAACTTTTTTTCCATTGATACTGCTATCAATGGAAAGAAAAGTTTTTAAAAACGGTCATTTTTCAGGAGTCCTGCTCCTGAAAAAACAACCGTTTTTAAGACTTTTTTCCATTGATACATGTTCCATGGGGCAAGACCTGGGTTCTGAAAGACGTTTTCCAACAATAACTTGAAAATTGGTCTTTAAAATGACCGTTTTTGAATTCGATCGTTCGAGTCCCATAGACTTCAATGGGGTTCTAAATGTTCGTGCGAACGATCGGACCGTTCGACGGTTCTGGTGCGAACCGAACGTGGGGGTGTTCGGCTCATCCCTAGTTTTCAGACAAAAATAGTAGGGTGGTAAAATTTGTGTTAGATCAAGGGCAATGATTTCCAGACAGAACATTTTTGTATAAATTTATGTAGAATTGGATAGAGATTATCAGCCAAGTAGTTAGGTGGATCGCTTTGAACCTGAACACCCAGGTATTTAAACCAGGTTACCCACGTGTGGGCGCTGGGGGGTCAGGGAAAACAGCACTGGTTTGTCCCAGTTTACTCTAATGTGTATGAACTGAAAGAATTAATAATATCTAGGGCCACAGCCAGTGACTACTGGGCACCATTCAGATACAGGAGAGTATCATCTGTGTAGAATGACACCTTTTCCATCAGAGCTTCAACCACTATACCTTGGATCACAGGAGATACTCTTATGTAGCGCCAGGGGTTCAATTGTCAGGGCAAAGAGGCCCAGGTAAAAGGAGCACCCCTGCCTCGTACCTCTGTGGAGTGGGAAAGACTTGGATAGAATATTATTTGTCCTTACTCTAGCTCAGTGTTTCTCAATTCCAGTCCTCAAGGCCCCCCAACAGGTCAGGTTTTCAGGATTTCCATTATTTTGCACAGGTGATTTGATCAGTTTCACTGCCTTAGTAAATCCCACAGCCTTTTCATCTGAGGGAAATCCTGAAAACATGACCTGTTGGGGGGGGCTTGAGGACTGGAGTTGAGAAACACTGCTCTAGCTGTGGGAGCAGAGTATAAAAGTTGGACCCAAGAAATAAAGTTCAGACCATAACCAAATTTACACTATCCACAAGTAGTCCCACTCCACCGAGTCAAAAGCCTTTTCAGCATCAAGGGAGGCCACCACCCTTGGGGTCCCAGAAATCCCAGCATAAGCAATGATAATGAACCACTTACGCAGATTGATATCCATCCCTTTTCCAGGCATTAAACCAGGTTGGTCTTTATGGATCAGGGAAAGTAGAACTTTATTAAAAACAAGAGGCTAGTACTTTGGTAAATATTTTGGCATCAACGTTCAGGGAGTTGGGCCTCTAAGAAGAGCAAATGTCTAAGTCCTTACCTGATTTTGGCACCACCACTATAATGACTCACAGCATAGATGTCGGAAGAGAGGCAGCATCTAGGGAAGACACTTAGACCTCATAGCCTTTAACCGCCAGAGAGTCACTGTAAGTCTGAAAAAAACTTTGGGGGCAAACCATCATCACGGGGGTTTTTGCTGTCTGAAGAGCACCTATTGATTTTTTAATCTCATTTGAGGTATTGGAGCATCAAGTATCTGCCAGGAATGATCTGAAAGAACAGGAAAATCGATAACCTTCAAAAAGGAGTTCAGACTCATGGAGTCATGAGCAGAGGCAGAGGAGTACAGGGTATTATAATAATTCATAAAGTTAGCATTGATAGCCATTAGATCAGTCAGCAACCTCCCATCAGTGTCCTTGATGGTCGCAATATGCGTGGAGGCAGATTGTTCCTTAGAAAACCATGACAGCAGGTGCCCAGTCCTCCCCTTATGCAAAAAGATCCTCTGAAGCTGGTACAGCTGCTGCTTTTATGACTGATGCAACATGAAGGAACATTACTTCTTGCAGAGCCATCTGAAAATCCTCATGTTTCCCCGAGCCGCCTCCGACCAAATAATGAGCCTCCAATGCACTAGACATGCTCTCAGCCTCAGAGAGAGCTGCTTCAGACTGCAGGCAAGCTGCGCCAATAGTTTTCTGATACTGGCCCCGAACGTGAGCCTTCCCATTTGGACTGGCTGCATTAATTGCTTGGTCAGTACTCTTGTATAGCTCCACCCAGTACGGGCTCAACATAGCTGTCAGAAATCCAATAGCAAGACAAATGACAAATGCCATAAACTATGGCCAGAAGCCACAGATGTGCGTATTCGCAAGAGCATTGAGGCATGGTCTGAAATCCCCCCCTGGAAGAATGGACACCTCCTGTACTGTAGCCAAAACTGGGTTGCTGAAATAAACAAGGTCTATGCAAGACATAGTAGCAGAGATGGCTAAGTGGCAAGTGTAATTCTTAAGGTGTGGATACTTCCATCGCCAAACATCAGTGAAGTTAAAGATGCAAGCTAATTTAGACAGAAGGGAGTCCATGGCCTCATTATGAGCAAGTTTATCTACATGCAGGCACAAAGTCATATTGAAATCTCTTGCCAATATAATGTCATTGGTAGAGTAGGTAGCAAGCAATTTGGTCAGTTTGGTAAGTAAAGCAATATTAGCAGGTGGTGGGATGTACAGTGCCTTAAAAAATGTTCCTGCCCCTTGAAATTGTCCACATTTTTTCATGTTACAGCCAAAAACTTAAATGTATTTTATTGTGATTTTTAGGTGATAAACCAACACAAGTGTCACATAATTGTGTGGTAGAAGAGAATGATATATGATTTTTAATTGTTTTTACAAATAAATATGTGAAAAGTGTGGCGTGCATTTGCATTTTGCCCCCTTTACTCTGATACCCCTAACTAAAATTTAGTGGAACCAATTGCCTTCAGAAATTACATAATTAGTAAATAGAGTCCACCTGTGTGTAATTTAATCTCAGTATAAACACAGATGTTCTGTGAAGCCCTCAGAGGTTTGTTAGAGAATCTTAGTGAACAAACCGCATCTTGAAGGGCAAGGAACACACCAGACAAGTAAGGGTTAAAGTTGTGGAGAAGTTTAAAGCAGGGTTAGATTATAAAACAATAGCCCAAGCTTTGAACATCTCATGGAGCACTGTTCAAGCCATCATCCGAAAATGGAGTATGGCACAACTGCAAACCTACCAAGACATGGCTGTCAACCTAAACAGACAGGCCGGGCAAAGAGAGCATTAATAAGCAGCCAAGAGGCCCATGGTAACTCTGGAGGAGCTGCAGAGATCCACAGCTCAGGTGGGAGTATCTGTCCACAGGACAATTATTAATCGTGCACTCCAGAAATATGGCCTTTATAGAAGAGTGGCAAGAAGAAAGCCATTGTTGAAAGAAATCCATAAGAAGTCCTGTTTGCAGTTTGCGAGAAGCCATGTGGAGGACACAGAAAGCATGTGGAAGAAGGTGCTCTGGTCAGATAGGACCAAAATTTATCTTTTTGTCCTAAAAGCAAAATAGCAAAATGCTATGTGTGGAGGAAAACTAACACTGCACATCACCCTGAACACACCATCTCCATCGTGAAACATGGTGGTGAAAGCATCATGTTGTGGGGTTGCTTTTCTTCAGCAGGGAAAGGGCAGCAGGTCAGAGATGATGGGAAGATGGATGTAGCCAAATTCAGCACAATCTTAGAAGAAAACCTGTGAGAGTCTGCAATAAACTTGAGACTGGGGTGGAGGTCCACCTCCCAGCAGGACAACAACCCTAAACATACACTCAGAGCTACAATGGAATGGTTTAGATCAAAGCATATTCATGGGTTAGGATGGCCCAGTCAAAGTCCAGACCTAAATCCGATTAAGAATCTGTGGCAAGACTTAAAAATTGCTCTTCACAGATGCTTTCCATCCAATCTGACAGAGCTTGAGCTATTTTGCAATGAAGAATGGGCAAAAAAAATGTCAATCTCTAGATGTGCAAAGCTGGTAGAGACATACCCAAAAAGACTTGCACCTGTAATTGCAGCAAAAGGTGGTGAATACAAAGGCACAACACACTTTTCAGATATTTGTTTTTTAAATATTGAAAATCATGTATCATTTTCCTTCCAAAATGTGGAAAATTTCAAGGGGTATGAATACTTTTTCAAGGCACTGTATAATCCCACCATTATAATTGGTATATTAGTGATAATAGCATGCAACAATACAAATTCATCCTGATGTAAAAAAGTGTAGAGTCTTACGGACAGGGACACTCACCCTACGGGTCTAAGAGGAATATGTGGCATAGTAATAATGGTCCACCCAAAAACTTTTTAAGACTAAGGACCATGCTCCCGGTCAAATTGGTCTCTTTAAAATGTAAACTTCAGGCTGGTAGGTCTTCAAATAGTTAAACACCAGGGAGCCTTTAATTTTCAAATTTAGGTCCCAGACATTCCAGGAAAATACAGGTAGGGGGGCCATAACAAATGCATGGTAAATAGATTACTTCAGCAAAGGATACCATCTTGACCCCACAGAGACTAAAGGTCTTGATAAAATTGTTGCTATAACATTGCATAAAGTGCCATAGCCCCAAACGATTTATAAAAAAAGATTAACAGAAAACTTTCCATCACCCACCCTGCTCAGTCATTTTAGCCTGCACATGGACAACAACATACCGTCAACTATTTTTCCTTTTTGTATTGTGGTATTTATTTATGATTTTATGATTCACATTACATTTTCGCCCACTAGTGAGCACACATTGGGCTGTGCCACTATTGTTGTTGTAAATGGGCACTAGCAGTATGGGTCCCTCCCATATCATAGGCTGCTTTGTTTTTTTGGGGGGAGATATGGGTCGATCACTAGGAGGCATATAGAGTCGTGGATACAGGGTTTCTTTATTTCCACATTCAGCTACTAATATGTTACTCAGTAAGGTAGCCTGCATGAGGTCTATCCCATGAGAACTATGTTTCTCTCTATTTGGAGAGACTACAGAGAGGAGTCTATGGATACTGTGACATAGTCCTTTCCTTGTGGGCGTCTTGCAGGGCGGGATGACCAGTGGCCTCCATAGTAACAGAGGAACAAATTTGGCACATAGCCCTGCCACCTCAACGGCACATGCAGGGGGGCTGGAAGTGCATCCAGCGGTTAGGTCCGGAAGCCCTGTGCGAGTCTGGCGGACAGCGCACGTTCCACACCGGATGCACAGTTTAGGAACACAGAGAGTGGAGATAGCGTGTTTTCCATGTTTTGGACGCATGCTTTCGGAGTGCTGCTAGGGCCAAGAATGATTTGGAACAAAACAGGCACAGGAAGACTTGTACGGCTAAAGGTAAATCATTTATGCAATATTATTACTTTGGCAAGAAACCAACTAAAGGCATGCTTGTAGTATTAACCCCTTAGCATTATGCGATTCCTGTAGCACTGCTTTTGGAAACATGACCTAGAACTGACAGCCTTTCTTTTCCTTTGCTGTTGGTGACCACATATCTCCCCATGACCTCATTGGTGTTTGGTCTCGCCCGGTGCTGACTGTGGAGGGGAGGGATCTATGCTTATGATTAGCATATAAAACTTTTGCTCTCAGCATGTTGGATTAGCCCTGAGGAAGGGAGCTTGCCTCCCGATTTCCAACCGTAGAGGTGTGTCATCCTCGATTGTAGAAAGAAAATTTTTGGACAGCCGCACTCTGGAAAAACCTTCTCGGTTGCCTTTATTTATTTCTACAATTGCTTCGTGCATTGCCGGCACCTGGGTTTCTCTGAGAGGAGACTAATCCATCCCTATACCTTATTGGAGCGGTGACTATCATCTCCCGTGTCATCCTCGATACTGACATTGTAGATGACATGCGTTTTATCCTTTTATGATTTTGTTTGTTTTTTTATAAAATTTCTAAGGTGTCTAAGGAAATGCACTAGTCTGCCCACTCAAGGAGTCTCATCGCCAAAATGACCACCTTCAACAGAGCGATGCTCTGAGGTTTGACGGTCTTTTGGAGCCATTAAAATCAAACTGCACCTTACTCCCAAAACTAAACATGGTCAATAAACAAATAGAGTCGTGAACAGTGTACGACGAATGAAACATGGGACACAGAATCTAGTCACACAAGATAAGTTTCCACAAAGAGATGTTGCCAGAAAAGGTGATATGAATATTTTCATCACCTGGCCGAAGCCAGGGGGCACCAGCTTGCGTTATAACAGGAACAGGGTCTGGAACAATTAGTCAATACTACGGTTTTCCATTGTCATCTGGAGTGGGACATTGAGTTACCTGTGAGATTATAGCAAAAATGGGGTCAACTATCCCCACCTAGGAAGAAAGGGGGACGCTAGTAGCGTTTTGGGACTTTGAATGAGATAACATATAAAATGTATCTCCATCAGGGTTCAATATGAAAAATAAGAGGAGATTGGGACTTTAAATGAAACAGTAAATTAATGGGAATTAAAGAAAGAAAATGAAACAAGCCACTGAAAGTAGTATACATGTATTAAATAGATAAAATATCTACACAGTAAAAACAGGCAGCGTGTACAGTGACACATAGCAAACCCAATGTTTTTTACATCTTAAAATACAGTGTGTAACATATGACAATGGTTTGTACAATTCAAACAATAAATGTGGACACATGAGAACTGAGCATCACACCACAAATAATATAACAGAGCTTGTAAAATAAAAACGAATCATCACATTGATCAAAGTAAAATCCCATTAGCGCATAAGGCTACGTCTTTGTAAGCCCGGCGTGGCGTTTCGTGTATGTATTACACTCCTCAGGGGCAGATGAATTGGGATATCTAGGATAGCAAAGTAAGTGGTAGTCAGGATAATGAACTAACTTTTAACAAAAAAAGGGTAGAAAAAATAAAAAGTTCTGATTACTTACAAGGTGTGCCATGTAATAATGTGTGTGAAAAAAGTGGGACCAAAAAGTTGTCCGTCCCGGGAGCTGAGGCGGCAAAGAGACAGGCAACTAGCAGCACACAAAGGTCTCATTCCCAGGTAACCAGATTGCCATGGATGTCATTGAGTAGAGACAGACCACTAATGCTGCCACATATTGCTGGCCATTACAGTAAGTAGCATTGGAGGGCAAATAGATATAAACAAGGCCAAGGATAAATCCAAGGAAAAAATACAAGCCTATTTATCGACCAGCCCGTGGACAACCGAGTCAACCTGTCTAACAGTATGCGTTAAAAACAGGGGTTTAGTCAGCACACATTTGCAAATACATGCATAAGCTACAGGCCCTCTACACATCAGAATGCATGTGCTTCCACTGTGGAGTCACTCATCAGTCAGTGATAGGAACTACAGATACCACGATGCCTTGGCAGGGCCTGTAGAAAAACATACTGTTAGACAGGTTGACTTGGTTGTCCGTGGGCTGGTCGGTAAGTAGGCTTGGAATTTTTCGTTGAAATTATCCTTGGCCTTGTTTACAGTATATCTATTTTCCCTCCAATGCTGCTTACTGTAATGGAGTAGTGGACCTCTTTTTTGCAACAATGTTATATTGATCAGGCATTGTGCGATTTGCTCGGTGCTCAGTGTGCATAATATATATATATATATATATATATATATATATATATATATATATATATATCAAATTTAATTTTTATTAACGCCCAACATGGGCTAAGACAAGTCGGTGCAAATATATACAAAGGGACATTCAAGAAACCAAAAATAACAAAGAGAAGAATTAGGGAGGGGGGGGGGGGGTCATCTGCGACATTACCAGAAGGGGTGAACAAAGCAGGGGTCCTGTACAATCTCAAAAAACTTATTGTATATCAATTGACTAGAACTCTGTTAAACCACACCATAGGGCCGTAGGCCCCTGCTAACAGTAAGGCCTCCATGCAATAACAACAAAGTCCCAAAAGCCCCAGTCACCCCATGTCCCCCCACCCAGGCTCATCTCCGGAAGTGGGGTGCAGGAAGGGAGGGGGGCCTGGATCAGGGAAGGGGGAAGGGAAATCAGGGAGGGGATTGGGAGGGGAAGTCCTAGACATGGTCAAGGGTATCAGGAAGCCCTGGTTGGGTCTGGACGGTCCCAGAGTTAATCGATATGTGAAATAGTGGCTTCATCACAAAGTCCTAAGGGCGATACCTTCTGACAAGAAGATGAAATGGTGCCATAGCTCCTACGTCTCCTTACATTTTTCCTGTTGTCTCGCAGTAAGCACCAAATCTTCCATTGCCCTAATGTCTTTCAGCTACCGAAGGTGGTGTTTGATTTTTCCATTGGAGTGGGATACAGGATTTTGTGGCGTTTAATAAGTGAGGTATAAGAGATTTTTTGTATCTCCTAGATATTGTGTTGATGTGCAGTAGGAAGAAAGCCGGGTCATCTGGTATAGTGTAATCAGTAATCTTCTAAATGGTAAGCCTGACTGTGGACCAGAAATGGGACAGCTATATTTAAATTTTACCTTTGAGATTAGCAGGCACATACATCAGCTAGTCATAGATCACAGAACATATATAGAATCCAAACAGGAGCCCTGGCCAACAGTTAAAGCAGAAGTCTTGCCTGAGCTTTTTAGGCTGGGTTTCACCTCTGGGTCACAGGAGTGCAATTCGTTTGCACTCTTGTGACCCGTTTTCAGCGTCACTACCATCAGTCAAAGCAGCACGTCATCCCGACTTCCAAGTCTGGATCTGCCAGCTGCCTTGATTGATGGCTATCTCAGCTAAGACGACCGCTCCCCACCCCTCCACAGCTCAGCGCTCCAAGAGAAGTAGAGCAAAAGTGATGCTGAGTGACAGTTAGCATTGCTCTGCTCGGGGAGGAGTGAGAACCGAGCCATCGGCGGTGTTCGGTGGCTCGGTTCTCAGTGCAGAGTTGCTGGGGGACAGATGCAGCATCGGTCGGGTGCTGTATCCACTGAGGTAAGTATGATTAGCATTGGAGCTCCAAGACAGCAATGCAGTTTTTTTAGACCGTGACTGTAATAGGAGTGTCACAGGCAGGGAACTAATGTTAAATAAATGATTAGACACACAGGAGAATAATTCACATCACCTGAGATCTCTGATAACTGAAAGAAATAAACTGTATAATACATTGAGAGCCAAAGGCCAAGAGCAAGACACATGCACCGCATTGGCTGACCAATGAGCTGAGGAAGGGCGCATGCATGGCTTCTTAACATGGCGGATGTGTGAATTGCCAGCACTATTCCCCGTGGATATTTTGGCACTCCCACCAGCCGAACAACAGCACCTAGAGCCATGGGAGTCACATCTCCAAACACCTAATGCCATGCACCCCATGGGCAGATTGGAGACCAAAAGTACAAATTCTCTGCATTCCCCGAGGCATGGCCTATCTACACCATGGAACAATATCTGCTTAGGCCCACATGCCTGGCCTTGAGTTTGCAGGATGACCTGTCGGACCCCCCGAATCCTTTGGAGCACAAGGCAAATAATCTCTCTGCCAATTCCCACACCCAAATTCAGGGAACTCTCACCCCTTAACGGTAGAAGTACTGGACACTAAACTGCACTCTCTGCTCCAGAATCTCACCCACAATATCACAAAATAGAGGTGGGGAAACTTGATAAAGAGCTGAGGGGGAAGATTGTTCAGCTAGAAGAGCGCACTGACACCCTGGAAACAAAGTTTGATGAGCTAATATAATAATAAGCTAATATAATATGTCCATGTTATAGAGGAGGAAAATGCAGCTCTCAAACTCACTGTCACCCAGCAGGAAGACCTAGAGAACAGGGAGCGCAGGCAAAACCTGCGGATTAGAGAGAGATACCAGAAACAGTGGGAGACCATGATTTGCATCCCTATGTCTAGTTTAAGTATATTTAGCACTGCAGCCCCAAATATCCCTGACATTGACTGGCAATTAGACAGGGCCCAGCTAACTCCATAACTCCCGGCTGGGGCCAACCCAAGGGACATTATTGTATGCTTACATTATTATGACAGCAAGGAAGCCTTAACCATTGTTACCCGCAACAAGTCCAGGCTCAAATTTAAAGGTGCCAAGAGACAGATCTTTAGCATCCTTTCTCCTATTACACTTGGGAAACGCAGAAGTTTGCGGCCTGTGACACTTCACCTCCAGAAACATAAACGTATCTGCCGTTGGGGTTTCCCTTTTCACCTCTCAGCTTCCCATGATGGTGTACAACACTCCATGTGAGACCTTCAGGAAAGTGATGCTTTTCTACACAACCTGGGCTTTCCACCCTTCCCTGATGAGGATCTCATGCCACTTCCTGCAACACCCAAACCACCATCTGCTCCGAGTCACATCTTGACCTCTGTTCGGCAGAAACACCACAAAACTGCTTTCTCTCCTCAGAGGCCAACTACCCACCATTTGGTTAAAAAAAAATTATATTTGGCTCTATAACATTTGTCTCTGGCCAGAGTCCCTGATTAGGCTTTCCTCCCCGTGTCCATGATGTGCACTCCTTGCTACAATTTTTTTATTTTTGTTTGTCTGTTCAACGACAAATCTTTATTTTATTCCGTGTTTTTTTCTAATACCGGAAGATGGTGGGGGACCCTCCTTACCCTTTTTGGAGGTCTCCATGCCACCCTTCCTAACCTAAGGCCTAGGCTTTGGCTTCCTGAAGGTTTTCCACTCTTCATGTTTTTTTTGGATATCCGTTCTTATTTTATTTTTTCAGGTCCTTTTTTTTTTACCTGTTGCTGAAACGTTACATAGATTATCTGCACAGTTGTTAAAATGCTACTATCTTTTTAAGTTTTCTTTTGTTGCACTATACCTCCTTTATGTTCTATACACCATTAAAATGCCTGCCCACTTTTTTTTTTTGCCTTTTATCATTTGCCTCTTCAGTGGATTAAGCTACTATGGCATTGACATTTCTTACCTGTAATGTTAAAGGCTTAAACACTATTCAAAAATGGTGTTTAGCGTTGAAAGAGTTTAAATCTTCTAAGGCAGACGTGATCATGATCCAGGAGACTAATTTCCGCCCTTTTAAATTTGCTAGCAAATGCTTCCCAACAGCCTTTATGGCATCCGACCCTTCTGTGGAAGCAGAAGTAGTGATTTTAATTAAGTGAACTTGCCCACTGCGAGTCAAATTTTCATGTTCAGATCCCCATGGCAGATTTATCATTCTGGATTGTGCATATTTCAACCATTCCCTCACATTGGTCAATGTCTATGCTCCTAACTCTGGTCAAATTCAATTCCTTTCTACCATGTTTTAAAAGCTGGTTCTCCCAAACTTTTATGGTTTTGGGAGGGGGTTTTAATATGACTATGTCACCATAAGCTTTACTCTAGACTAGACCATTTCTTTGTGACCCCCCGTTGACATTTGCAGTTTCTTCAGAAATAAACCCCATAACTTGGTCTGAACACTCCTCTATCCACTGAGACATTGCCTTGTCTTCCGCCTTCCCCAGAACTTGACATTGGTGTCTTAACGAATCGCTACTTCATGTCCCAGAAACCAGAGAACGACTATTCTGAGGTCTGACCGAATTTTTTTCAAATCAATGAGAATACAGTCTTGGGGGACTCCAACCAGGGTCAGTGTATTTCTGATGGCTCCCTCATGAAGAGAGACACAGCAATTCAACGCTCTTCAATTTTATCTAAACTATGTAAAGCTGAGAATCTATCGCTGTCTTCCCCCACGGTGGCTTGTCTCCGGACCATCACTTTTTTCTTTGGGAAACCAGCTCAGGTACCTAGATATGAGGAAAATTGCCAAATCTCTGGTATGGTCTAAAAACAAAAATTCTATGAGGGCGTGTCCGACTGAGCTCTGGAAGAGACGTCCCTGTACAGAGCTCCGTAGGCCCTGTGAACATTCTGCGGCCATCCGCCTTAAATTGAGACCCTAAACCTACACCATTCAGCCTTACCTGCACCAGGACACCCCCTGCTTCAAATACGGCCGAAATTGCGGAGTTTTGCCGTCCCCCGTGAGGTGCTCGGGGACTCTGCTGGGATCCTGGCCCGTCGCCATCTTGTGGCCTAGGCTGTCTCCTCCACCCTCCACATCTGGGTGCTGGGAGCGGGGTAATCCATCCCCCCCGTGGACTGGACAGTACGGATCGTCATCGGGGATCGCGGAGGGTCCTCTGATACCCGGTTCTTCACCTTAGCTCAGCAGCCGGCCTGAGGCCTACGGAGCTCCTCGGCAAGGTACAGCTCCTCTCCTGTCCCTCCTCCTCACCCCTACCCACGGGCGGCCGACCTGCCACACTCTGCGGCTGTTGGGGCTTGCTTCCTGGCCGCGGGGGGGCCGAAGGAGGTCCCAAACGGAGTCGTCGCCTTCCACGCGGTGACAGGCATAGGAAACACCGTGGCTCCGGCCTAGTTGCGGAGCCGGCGGCCATCTTTGTATACCCAGCCTCCGAATCCTCACCCAGCTCTCCCCCCCCCCTCTGATGCCTGTTTCAGGTCCCGGCTCGCCGCAGCACCATCACTAGGAGGGACAGAGGGCCTCTATACTCCTGGGAGCTTACGGCCCCCCCGCCCCTGGAGGCATCTGCTATATTTCATTTTGACTGTGAAAATTTGACTGTGAAAATCTGCCTTTTCTCTTTACAACCTCCCCCTCAGACAGGTCTCTGTGCTCATCACCAGGAAGGAAGCCTCCTAATTTTTCCTTTGCCAGCTGCCTGATCCCCCAGTCCTACAACCCCCCTTCCACAAGGCCTCTCGCAGATCCTTAAAGGGCCATACACCCCCCCCCATCTCGAGGCATCCAGATGCCCCTGTACTATGTAAAATAGAATGTTACATGCACGGATGGCAACAGTGATGGACATGTTTTAATTTTATACTAATCCCCGCTCCTCCTCTGCAAGATCCTACTTCGCCTCTCAAACACAGCCACAGGATCGATATTAGCTGCCTCTGGACGCCTCTGAGCTCTACATGGGCAAGGTAGGATTTCAGAAGAATATATATCAAGGTTTTATCCCGCCGGTGCCTTCGCAACCTGCCCAAACCATGGAGCGTTTCCTATGTAGATCGCAATCCCCTGCTCCGAATACCCCCGCAGAGCGGGCAGAAGCCGCTGACTCCATGACCTCTGCGCAGGGCATTTTTCACGCGGGTAACTTGTCCCAACCACCGAGTCCTGCTGAAGTAATTACAGTAACAGTACTGGACCTGAAACTGCAGGCATTGTTGCAGGACCTGACACGCAACATAACTAAAGAAGTTGGAAAGCTCGCTCAAGAGCTAAGGGGGGAGATCGATCAGCTCGGAGAGCGCACGGCCACTTTGGAAGCTAAATTTGATGAGACTGTACAATATATGCATGCTCTGGAAGAGGAAAATGCCTATCTTAAGCACACAGTTTCCCAGATCCAACTCCAGCAAGAAGATTTGGAAAACAGAGAACGTCGTTCAAACGTAAGGATCCGAGGGGTCCCTGAAACTGTCAACGATAGGGACCTACGGGTATACTTATTAGATCTGTTTGTCACGTTGGCCCCTCACATACCTGACATAGACTGGCGCCTGGACAGGGCACATAGATCCTTGGCCCCCAAACCCCCCTCCTGGATCCAACCCGAGGGACATAATAGTTCGCTTTCACTATTATGATAGCAAAGAAGCCCTAACCACAGCTACACGCAACAAGAACCGCATTGACTTTAAAGGCTCTAAAATCCAGATCTTCAACGATCTCTCTCCCATCACCCTGGCTAAAAGACGCAACTTTCGCCCAATCACAGCACACCTCCAACAACATCAAGTCCCTTACAGATGGGGTTTCCCATTCAGGCTATCAGCTTCTAAAGATGGCACACAATATTCCATCAGAGATCTTCATGAATGTGAAAACTTCACCCGCAACCTGGGCTTACCACCAGTTCCGGAGGAGGAACTTCAGCTCCCCCCGCCTGCTTTGGCCACCAAACCCCTTCAGGCTCCAGCTGCTATTTGGACTCCAGTTCGGCGCAGACGACAGAAGGCCTACTCCACTCCACAGCGTCCTAATGTGCCTAGACCCCCCACCTGAAATCCGAAAACCCTTAATTTTCACCCCCTTGTTTTTTTGATCCCCAGATGCCTAGGATCTCGTCTATCTCCTTCTGCTATCTGCGGGGAGGGCTCTCCCCTACAATCCATCTACGAAGAAAGGATATATACCTATGTTTTTCCTTTTTTTTTTTGCTTGCTGTTTTGGTTTGAGGTGCTAGGTTCTGCACAAGGTTAATTACCTACGTCCAAGGACAATAACTTTCTACAGGAGCGGGCCACAGCCCGTCGCTTTTGCTAACCGCCATGTTTCTTTGTATCTCCAAGGTGCCCCACCTTGGTCCCCTGAAGGACATTTTCCCTTCAGGCTTTCAAAACATGTGGTTTTTGTTTTTTTATTTTTCTGTTATGTGTATGTTATTTTTTTTGATGTTTGTCTCTGCCAAACCTCTTCATTTTTTCTCAGGTCCTTTTTTGACCTGTTTTTGTTCTCTTAGCTTGTTACAGGTCAAGACGTTATCATACATTGTCCTATTGCTCAGAATTGCTGATGTGTTTATGTTTTTTTTGATTATCCTTGGGTTGGACTATTTCCTTCCCGTGAGTTGTACTCCATCATTTTCTGCTTCTTTACCCATGCATGTACTATGGCTTTAAAGATTTTTTCTTGCAATGTCAAGGGCTTGAATTCCTTACGGAAACGCTGGCTGGCGCTAAAGGAATTCAAATCCTCTGGAGCTGATGTGGTGTTGGTTCAGGAGACGCATTTCCGCCCAGGGGGTTCCTTCAAATTTGCATCTAGATTGTTTCCCACAGTTTATATGGCATCAGATCCGTCTGGGAAAGCTGGAGTAGCCATATTGATTAAACGTTCATGCCCCTTACGTATCCTTGCCTCAACTCTGGACCCCAGGGGTCGGTATATCCTCCTGAGCTGTACCCATCTGAATACTTCCTTTACCTTAGCTAACATTTACGCACCTAACACAGGGCAGATTGGTTTCCTCACCGAAGTTCTTGAGCGGCTGCGTTCCTTCTCTCAGCCCTTCATGATCATAGGTGGGGACTTCAATATGTGTATGTCTCCCAGTAGAGACAGGCGTGCTTTATTTCACCAGACCCCCTCTCTCCAGGTTCTTAAATTGTCCACCTCCTTCCGCAAATTGATTAGGTCCCATAATCTTTTTGACGCGTGGAGAGTGAAGCACCCTACTCAACGTCAATATACTTTTTTTTCCCCTCCGCATAAGCTATACTCCCGCCTGGATCACTTCCTTGTAACTGCTCCCCTGCTACCTAACATAGTCTCCTCTGAAATAGACCCCATAACATGGTCTGATCACGCCCCCATTACCCTAAGCCTGATGCTCCAGACAGCCTCACCTAAGACGTGTCACTGGAGGCTCAACGAATCTCTTTTACGACACACTGAAATTAAGGATAGGCTCCTCCGGAATCTGGAAGAATTTTTTGATTTGAATGTGGACTCAGGCCCCGATATATCTACTGTTTGGGAGGCCCACAAGGCTTTTTTTAGGGGCGAGTGCATCTCAGCCGGCTCGCGCCTGAAATGAGATTCTATTAAGTTGAGGTCAGAGCTTGTGGTCCAGCTGCGTACAGCGGAAGCACAGCTGCTCCGCTCTCCTACGGTGGACCGTTTGCGCGCGGTGGTTGCTATTCGCAATTGCATCAGATTAGTAGATACAAACAAAATTTCAAAGTCAATATTATGGTCCAAGCAAACATTTTATGAGTATGCAGATAAGCCGCATAGGATGCTTGTCCATAGGCTTAAACCCCGTCTTTTTCTAAATATCCCTGACCACTTAATACAACCAGATGGCTCGCCTACATATTGCCCCAGGACCATGTCCAAAGTTTTTGGAGATTATTACGAAAAACTTTACAATTGCTTAAGCACTGACCCACAGACCCAGTTTTCATAAGACGGACTAGACGCTTTCCTATCATCTGTACGTCTCCCAAGGCTCTCACTAGACCAACGTGCCTCTTTAAATCAACCTATTTCCACTGAGGAACTAACTGAAGTTATTAAACATCTCCCTTTACATAAAGCCCCGGGCCCAGATGGTCTTCCTTATTCCTATTATAAGGCATTTTTGCAGACTCTCACTCCACATATGTTAACCCTCTTTCGTTCGCTACTTCAGGGCAAATCACCACACTCTTCATTTTTACATGCTTCTGTAACCGTGATCCCTAAGCCGGGTAAAGACCCATCCTCCCCCGACAATTATCGCCCCATTGCACTCCTAAATTCAGACTATAAAATTTTCACCAAAATTTTAGCAAACAGGCTCTCTCTAATTCTATCTGCACTAATTCATAGAGACCAAGTGGGATTTGTTCCCACGCGACATGCAGGTGACAACACTCGGCGGACGATTGATATTATTGATCTACTTAACAGAACCAAAAATCCTGCTTTGATCCTTAGCCTGGACGCCCAAAAAGCGTTTGATCGTCTTAGTTGGCCATTCATATTCGCTATTCTATCCCGCTTCGGATTCTCAGGTCCCTTTGTCCAAGCTCTTCAAGCCTTATACTCACAGCCAACGTCACAAGTACAACTTCCCTCACATTTATCACGTACATTTTCCCTTAGCAATGGTACAAGACAGGGCTGTCCTTTATCGCCCCTGCTCTTTATCCTTAGTTTAGAACCCCTGGCTGCGGTTATACGGGAATGTCCAGATATTAGAGGCGTTCGTCTTCGACATACGGAATATAAACTATCCCTATTTGCCGACGACGTCCTCCTCACTCTCACGCACCCGCACTCTTCCTTGCCTCATCTTCATGACATACTAGATGCCTTCAGAAGCCTCTCAGGTTTTAAAATGAATGCTGCTAAGACTGAAGCGTTACCCATAAACATTCCTCCGTCTCTCCTATCCTCCCTTCAAAGCAAATATAATTTCCATTGGCCCTCACAGTCACTTAAATATCTAGGGGTTCAGCTCACAGCCTCTTATGATACTCTCTATCGAGCCAACTTCCCTCCCCTTTTTTCAGAAATTAACCGATTACTGACTCAATGGACCGCCCTCCCTCTATCCTTGTTGGGGAGAATTAATGTTCTTAAAATGTCCGTCCTGCCTAAATTGTTATATTTGTTTGAAACACTACCAGTAGCGGTCCCAATGACGCAGCTTAAAACCCTTCATAGAAAAAGTCTTCACTTCATCTGGAACAATTCCTCCCACAGGCTAGCAGGGATGGTGGTCCTTGCCCGGAAGAGTAGGGGGGGATTAGGAGGCCCAGATTTCATTAAATACTGTTTTGCCTCACATCTGAGAGCTCTCACCTCCTGGACCTCTCGGAAAGCCCCGAATAGGTGGGCAGAGTTAGAAATGAGTGTCACAGCTCTGGTCCACCCCTGTTATATGCTCTGGCCTTCTGTTGCCCTTCATATGCCCCAACTGCGGAAAATTTGTTTGGCCCCCATGCTGTTCACGCTATCAATTTGGAGGCGATGTTCTGAGCGCTACTCCTTGTCCTCTTCGAGCCCTCCACTCTTGAATGTCCTGTTCAATCCGGACATCCCAGACAGCCTCTCCTACGACCGTATGCTACCTTGGACTCAGGCAGGACTTTTCCAACTACGACACTTTGTCAACCCGGTGACCCGACATCTTTTGACCTTCCCCGAGTTGCAGAGTCAGCATCAGATTCCCCAAAAGCTTTTTCATTCATATCTACAAATTAGACATTTTTTCTCCACTCGGTCCCCTTCTTTGACTTTGGACAGGCCAACTGACTTTGAAGCCCTATGCGCTAGAGGCCCCCATGAGCCCCAAATGATATCTACCATTTACAAAATATTGCATGAGGCAGTCCCTATGGTGGTGAATGCTCACCTCTATATGAGAAAATGGTCCCAGATCTTACATCACGACATCTCTTTGTTAGACTGGGAGAGTGTGTGGAGGCACACTTCCAGGATCTCTCGGTGCGTAGCTCATAAGGAATCTGCATACAAAGTCCTGATGCACTGGTATAGGACCCCAGACATATTGCATGCTCGCAACCGAACGGTCTCAAAACTATGCTGGAGGTGTAATAGTGCTGTGGGCTCTCACTTCCACATCTTTTGGGAATGTCCCCCTGTCCACCGTTTTTGGCTTCAGGTCCAGAAGTTGGAGGATTTGATGGAGGTTCCCGTCACTCTGACGCCCATGTACTGCTTGATAGGTCTCCCGCTCCCTGGTGTCTCTAAGGCCCTGCGCCGATTGATATATTTTATTCTGCTGGCTGCTAAGAGGGTTATCCCTAGACTGTGGTTGTCCACCTCGCCCCCAACAATTTCACAGCTGCTCGCTACTGTAGCTGACATCCGCAGAATGGAGCAACTGACGGCTACAGTGGAGGGCACGGAAGATACTTTTTCTGAAACATGGTCAGTGTGGGATGACTCAGTTTATGGGTCTGAAAGAAGCGGCTCCAGGCAGCTGGCCTCGCTTACCTAAACATTCCACTAGTGTGTTTACTGCTTTTAAGTACAGTTTTTTTTCCTATGTAGTTTTACTGTATGTCTATGGAGTGCTTCTGTTGCCTCCATGGCTCTTGGACAGTTGATTATTGTTATCGTATTTTGAATGTCCTCCTTTGATTACTTTTGTATGCTTCGTAGTTCACAAAGACAATGTATACCCATGTTCCTCTATACTGTTAATGATTTACCTGTACTTTATTTTTTCTGTACGATTTGCAAAACTTATAAATAAACAATTAAAAAAAAAAAAAAAAAAATTCTATGAGTACTCCATAGACCAATAAACCTCATAGAATGTTCATAAACAAACAAATTTGCTCCCGATTTTAAGCCCAAATTTATTACCTTTATTCACCTCATTGTTAAAAGGGACCACTCCTCATTCCCAATTTCTTCATGCCCATATCACTGTGATCCCTGAACCTATAACCTAGAAAAGATCCCTGCCTTCACGACAACTATAGACCCATAGCTTTACTTAATTCTAATTACAAAATCTTCACAAAAATTCTGGCTTATAGACTTTCTCACATACTCTCTAGACTCATACATAATGACCAAGTAGGCTTTGTACCAACCAGACATGCCATGGGTAATACGAGATCCACCATCGACCTGCTCAATAAAACATCCTACCCAGCCCTTATTTTAAGCCTCGATGCGCAAAAAGCCTTCAATCGGCTCAGCTGGCCTTTTATGTTAGACACCCTTTCAAAATATGGATTTAATGGTCTTTTTATGGCTGTTCTACAAGCTTTATACTCCCGACCATCCTCCCAGGTTCAGTTATCCTCCTTTCTGTCGCCAACATCCCCCTTGAGTAATGGTGTGCCCCCTGTCTCCCTTGCTCTTTATTCTGTGTTTGGAACACCTAGCTGAAGCCATTCACACTCATCCTGACATCTGTGGGGTTTCATTGCGACAGGAGTAAAAACTCTCCTTGTTTGCACACGACATTCTCCTGACATTGACCAACCCCCACATCTCCATTCCAAATCTGCACAATCTGTTGCAAACATTTGGCTCAGTCTCCGGGTACAAGCAAGACAGGAGCTCTACCCCTTCACTTCCCTTCCTCTGTCCTTGCCACACTACAACAGAATTTCTCCTGAGCATAACCCCAACGCCATACCTTTAACCTCTATATGAACAAACTTCTCCCCATTTTACTTTATACTGTCATTTATGCCTTATTGATTTCTAACCTTATCATCCTATTGTCCATGGTGTTATCCCCCTCCCCCTTCCCCTCCTCTAGTTAAGCTTCCCTGGGGTGCTTTAGTCAGTTTTATCGATAGTGGATCAAGAGAACTATAATTTAAGTTTTGTGATGTTTATTAGACATGTGCACACTGAAATATTTTGTTTTGTAATTTCGTTTTCGTCCGAAAAATAAATTTATTTAGTTACTCCCGAAATTCGTTTTTATTTATTCAGTTTTTCGTTAAAAAAAATGCATTTGTCCGAAAATCCAAATTAAGGTTGAATCTGTCATTGAAGCTTATGGTGTCTGTCGAATGTTCTAAGAAAAAAAAGATTCAAAAGAATCTTTTCAAAAAAAAAAATCGACTCTTCATGTCTCTCAATGTCGAATCTTCATGTCTCTCTATGTCGAATCTTTTCTCTCTATGTCAAATCTTTTCTATGTAGAATAATATTGGACTAATAGAGTTAGGCCATGTACACACGATCAAACATATCTGCTGAAACTGGACCAGTTTCAGCGGACAGATTCGATCGTGTGTACGGGCTAGCAGACAGGTTTCCAGCAGACAAAAGTTTTAAAGCATGCTTTAAAACTTGTCTGCTGGAAAGCCGTCCGTCGGATATGTCCGCTGGTTAGTACGCCTAACCAGCGGACCGAGATCTCCCGCATGCGTCGAATGGAATAGACGCATGCATGAAAGTATTTTACTTCCTGGTTCGGTGACGTGGCGGCGTCAACGTCACCGCCACGTCACCACGCTGTCTGTCCGCGGGGATTTTGGTTTGATCGTGTGTACACAGATCAAACCAAAATCTCCTAGGAGACATGTCCGATGAAAACGGTCCGTCGGACCGTTTTCAACGGATATATCTCCTCGTGTGTACGGGGCCTAAAGGTTAGGCACATTCGACCGCAACTAAAACGAAAATAAAGCATTTGCTTATGTCGGATCTTTCGTTTTTCGTTTTCTGTGCTTTCGTTATCGTTTGGTAAAACCATAATGAAAATACCTGAAATTCGGATGAAAATGCATTCAACGAAAACAAATGCACATGTCTAATGTTTATTTGCCTGTTTGTTATGCTTGCCCTCCTGTTCCCCCTGCCCCTTTTTAACTCTATTTGAAGTTCTGTGATGCTTCTTCATATGTTCTAATATATGTTCGATTTCTTACATTATGTATGTGACTTATTTCACATTTGTTGATTTCAAAAATGTTGATTATGGTTCTCAACGTTTGCTCTTTGTTTTTCCTTTCCTGTAATTCTTTTATTTACCTCAATAAATATCAAATAAAAAAAAAATGGAGCTGGAAAGGCCGATCAAAGGATCACATTTTCAGTAGCATGTTAAGCAACTGTGAGGCTTAATCCGGTGTAGTAAATTTCAACTGACGAAAAATAAATATGACATATTTTAGGTAATGTATGCAAGACTGGGATGCATGGGTGTACTGGTTGGAGATAATCATACAGCAGGGGACATGCTAATTGACACACCAAAAATGATTTTATAGATGTGGTGCTTATATCTCTGCAGCAAAGCATTTCACCTGCTGCCTCTGAGAGAGGTTCATTTGTAGCTTCATTCTTCAGAATGTTCTTTTGGCTGGATTCCTTTACAGAAGAGAACAATTTTTTTTTATTTTTTTTCAATAACAGTTTTATTTAGAGATCTTCAACAGATATACATAGAAAACATTACATGCGTACTTCAAGTAATTAGGTCGCAGCCTTCGCGTTCAACAAATTCAGGAACACTATCTTTCCTATCTAATGTTATCAATCAGAGGCTCAATAGTGTGTATTGAGCCTATACTTTGTAAAGCTAAGTAAGTGCATGGAAGAGCCGTTGAGTGCAATAACATACAATCATACTGATAAGAGGCCCAAGGGGGAACATAAAGAGAAGGAAAAGAGAAGGAAGTAAGGGAAAGAAAAGAAAAGGGGAGTGAGAAGTCATCAATCTGGCATAGTTACCGGTTCATGGTGGGTCCTCCCGGCGGTGCCACAGCTCCCAGAACTTATCATGGGCCTCCAGTCTGTCTTGTGTTCTAGCCGTCATCCTCTCCATCAGTACCACATCCTTAATCCTGGCATATAGAGCCTCGAGTGGGGGGAGGGGCGATGCGTTTCCAGTGCAATGCCACCAGACATCGCGCCGCAGTGAGGACATGTCGGGTCAGTTTCTTGTAGGGAGCAGGAATTTTCAGTGGGGACAGTCCTAATAGGTACAATTTCGGAGTAAGGGGGATCGGCCTATGAAGAAGTCGAGCCAGCAACTGCTGGACCGAGTTCGAAAATATTGTTTTTATTGTTCATGCAGAAGAAAACTGTTAGACCACCCAGGCACCCTCATTATAACCCCTTTAAGCATGGTAAGCAATAGTATTTGACTTGGAAAAAAATAAATAACCTGGATGAACACAGTTGCCAAGAATGATTACCTGAGGTTGTCCGGATCTACTTATAGAAATGAGGATTGTCAACTAATTAAAAATGCCCAGAGGGGTAATAGTCATCTTATGTACAGTATATGTACAGTATTCCATATTAATTGCATAACATATTAATTCAACATGCTGTAAAAACAAAATCTGTGCTTTGTGTGGTCTTAAACACATAGGGCCAGATTCAGGTACATCTGCGCATTATTGGACCGGCGTAGCGCACCGCCTTTACGTTAGACTTGCGCAATGTAGCCGCGTAATCACCCTATTCTCGTAGCTTTTGCGCAGAAAATTGCGCATGCGTAACGTTATTTCAGAGGCGTAAGGCGGAGTAATACAAATTGGGAAGGACGTGGGCGTGTTACATTGAAATGAGCCGTGACCCCATGCAAATGAAGGGCCGGCCGGCTCGCGCATGCGCACTTGAAGGAGACCATGGTCAGCTCCGCTGTGCGCATGCTCACAACTCGGGAACGGCGCAATCAGTGAAATTGGAAATGGACTAAGGACTACGCAGACAGCATAAATAGACAGACACAAACGCACTTCCATTGCAAAAGTACATCCCTTTGTCCCTTCCCATTTAACCAAGTGCTTTTGTCCCGTTGTTAGTTGCGTTGTGTTTTGTATTTGTCAGATTAGTGTTCTGTGTGATCAAGTGTTTGTTAGTAGATCTTTGAAAGTGTTTTTTGATAAGTGTTTGAGAGACTGTTTGTTTGATATATTTCTGCTCATTTGTTTTCTTGCTTAATTGTTGCTGTTTGTTTTTGTGACTGTTTTTTGCTGAGTGCTTGTGTGATTTTTTGGGTGTTAGTTTTCTCTTTGTGTGTGTTCTTGCTTGATTGGTTGTGCTTGTTTTTGTGACTGATTTTTGTTGACTGGGAGTGTTTTTTTTCAGTATGACCGAGAGAAATCGAAAACTAAATTTTACTTTGGGGGAAAAAATGAATTCTTGCCCGGGCCATTAGCGATTATGGGCGTTTCCTTCACGGCCCGGACAGTGCCAACACCACCCCGGCCAGGAGGAGGGAGATTTTGGACATCATCACTGAGCAGGTCAATTCAGCGGGGGAGGGGGAGACACGGAACCGGTCTGGGATTGATAAAAAGATTAATGACCTCCGGCGTCTGGTCAAAAAAAAGCTGGCCAAAATGCTTGCCCATGCCAGGGGCACAGGAGGGGGCCCACCATGCTGTGTTAGGCTGACAGCGGAGAAGCGTGCGGTGGCCCTGACCTTTCATCGGCATGAAGTGGAGGGCCTGCCCGGCTTTGACTCAAGTCCGGAGCCCGTGGTGCCAGGAAAGTTTTTTTTTTTATATCAGGTGTGTAGCATGTGTGGGGGAGGGGGTGAAAGGGAATATGTGGCAAGTGTGTGGATCCTCCAACCTGTGAATGTTTTGTGTCATCCACAGATGTGCAGGAGAGTGCAGGGCCATCTGGCCTAACCGCACCATCCCCAGGACAGCAGCCTAATGAGGCCCCCCCGACAAGGCCGGAGTCCGCGGAGGAGGTTGAAGAGGAGGAGGAGGAGGTTGAGGAGGAGTTTGAGGAGGAGTCCATGTCAGGCACTGGCCTATTGTTGTTGGAGGACCGTTCCCCTCTGGCTGGCAGCAGCCAGCCCTCCCTAAGGGGGAGCCCCCCCCCTCCTCCCCCAACATGGCTCCTCTCCCAAGGGCCTCCCCTTCTCCCCGGCCACAAGCATCAGCTGGAGGCAGGAAGGCGACCCAGAAGACCAGGGGGGTGGCCGATCTCCTGCCCGCCACTCTGAGAAGGGACCAGTTCCTCCAGACCCGCCATCTAGGACAGGTCAGCCAGACATTGGTGCGGATGGAGGAGAGCCTGTCCTCCATCAAGGATACACTGGGGAACCTGGACTCCCACTCCCGGGCTTTCACAAACTGCCTTAACGACCTGCAGACTACATCAGCAGGCGTTGGGCAGGATGTGAGGGCCCTCACCCAGGCTATTCAGGCCAACACGGCAACACTAGGTGGTGCCCTGGACAGAATAGCCATGGCCTTGGAGGGCAGGCCGCCAGGTGGGCAGAGATCAGGGGCTGCTCCTCCTTCCCCGGTTTTCCCCCTCCCCCATGAGTCTCCCCTGAGGAGCCGGGGCCGTGGCCGGGGGCGCCCCAGGCGTGGCTCACGTCAAGGGCACTAATTTTTTTTCCCCCTTTTTTTTTTTTTGCTGGAATTTTTTTGATTTTGCTGGTCATTTTTTTTTTTTGGGTTGTGAATGCTGTTTGAATGTGGGGGTGACATTCCTGCCAGAAAAGGGGTGTCACCCTCAATTTTGGTGGAGTAGGGTTTCCCAGGACCAGGGAGAAGTGATCCCCAGGTCCGTGTGAAAGGTGTATGAATGTACAGTGACATAATTGGAGCCTTGGCGTGGCGTTGCTGCTCACAAGTCCTGCATGGTGGACTGGTGCCAATCCAATTTGATGAGGATGTGGGGTGTGTGTGCTAGGGACCACAGTGGTGTGCATGCATGCATTCTCATTGTGCCATGATTAATGTGTGTGTTTAACGTGCAAAGATGCCCAATGTGAGCTGTCTCCTGGCTGCTCTTCCCTCAGAAGATGGGGGACCCTCGGTTAGGGGGGGATTGTCTGGTTCAGGGGTCAGGTCATCACGTAGGTCAATCTGCAGGCCCTTTCTCACTGTGAAGTTGTGCAGCATGCAACATGCACCGATGATCTGGCACACGAAGTTTGGGGAATACAAGAGGGTACCCCCAGACTTATCCAGGCATCGGAAACGTGACTTCAGGAGGCCAAAGGTGCACTCCACCACTGCTCGTGTTTGGGCATGTGCTTGATTGTATCTTTCCTCTCCTGGGGTTTGGGGGTTCCGGATAGGAGTCATGAGATGGGGTCCCAGTGCATATGCAGAGTCACCTGTAAGGGAAAAGACAGGAGGATGTTAGTCATGCATGTGCCCCTTGTGATGTGTGCATCATGGGGGGGTACAGTCATGACTGCCACCCATGTCACTCACCAACCAGCCAGGTGGCCCCATACACGTTCTGATCGAATTCCATTCGGATGTGGCTTTGATTGTATATGTAGCTGTCATGGCTGGACCCTGGGTGTTTGGCACGGACGTGCCATATGAGGCCTTGGGCATCGACTATCACCTGTACGTTGATGGAATGCCAATGCTTCCGATTGCAGTACATGTGCTCTGTCTCATGGGGGGGCTGGAGTGCCACATGTGTGCAATCAATGGCCCCGACGGTGCGTGGGAATCTGGCAATTCTGTAGAAATCTGTCATTGCCTTCAGCCGCAGGTCCTCAGTGGTGGGTTTGATGATTTGGTTGGCCATGCGTCTGAGGATTGCAGGGACAACCTGGTGCACACATCTGCTCATGGAGGATTGTGACATCCCAGCCACCACTCCACTTGTACACTGAAAAGAGCCACTGGCAAGGACATGGAGTGTTGCCATGACCTTGACCAGTGGCTGCACTGCATGTGAGCGTTGTGTTGGGCTGGTGATGTCCTCCTGCAGGGTTGTGGTTAATTTCAGGATGGCATGAGGGGTGAATCTGAAGATGCGATACACCTCAGAATCACTCATGCCAAAGAGGTCTATGCGTGTGCGGTATATCCTCTCCCGTGCCATCCTCCGTGCCCTCCTCCTTCTTTGCTCATCTAAAGTCAGTAGTATAGCTATGCGCGACGATGCCCCTGGCATGTTGGCATACAGATTGTTGTGCAACACGTGTGACTGCCGAGCTCCTCACTAACAGTGTTGCTTTATCTAACATGTAGACATTTTCTCTTTTTAGACCAGCTTTTATATGGTCTAATTTTAGACAGGACATTTTGCTGTTGCGCACACTGCGTAGCCTGCGCTGCCCCAACGTTCTTTTGTGGATCCCCGTAAGTCCCTCATTAGCATATTTGACTAGCAAATCAATGGTCTGTCTAGCGCAGTTTTGCGCGGACGGATGCGCCTGTCTAACGAAATTACGCTGGACAAAAAAAAGTTGATTTTTTGCGTATCTCGTTTCGGGGATGCCGTGCATCGAAACGCACGCGCACATTTAGACTTACGCACACGCATCTCCTGTTGCGCAGGCGTAATCGCTCTGTGAATCTGGGCCATACTCTTGTTCAAGACTGTGAGTGCCTCTACTACTTTCAATTATTCAACTGTTTTGTGTTGTCCACATACAGTTGTGCTCCAAAAATCTTGTATACCCTTGCTGAAATTGTGAAATTGTGGCATTGATAATATAATTGATATGATTGATAACAGAAATCACCCAAATGGCCCTGATCAAAAGTTTACATACCCTGGAATGTTTGGCCTTGGTATAAGCATACAAAGTGACACACAAACGTTAAAATGAAAATTCAAGGTTAATTTGCCACACCTTAGGCTTCTTAAATTGCAATTAGTATCTGTGTATAAATAGTCAATGAGTTAACTCTCATGTGGATGTACTGAATAGGCTAGATATTGAGCCATATGAAGCAGAAAAGAACTGTCAGTAGACCTGCATAAAAAGGTAATGGAACTTTATAAAGATGGAAAAAGATATCTAAAGCTTTAAATATGTCGGTCAGTACTGTTCAATCACTTATTAGGAAGTGCAGAATTTGGAGATCTCTGTCAACAAGCCATGTTTAGACAGACCAGGAAAGATTGCAGCCATATCTGTCAGAAGAATTGTTCGGGATCCAAAGAAAACCCCAATTGTAGACCCCAGGAGAAATAAAGGCTGCTCTGGAAAAAAACTGTGTGGTTGTTTGAGAGAGCACAATGCAATGGTACTTGAACAAAAATTAGTTGCATGGTCGAGTTGCCAGAAAGAAGCCTTTATTGCGCCAGGGCCACAAAAAAGCCCTGTTACAATATACCCGACAACACTTTTAAACGCCTCACAGGCCAGCACACTGTAATCTGGAGTGACGAGACCAAAATAGAGTTTTATGGTCACAATCAAAAGCGCTAGGTTTGGAGAGGAGTCAATAAGGCTTAAAGTAACAAGAATAGCATCCCCACTGTGAATCATGGTGATTGTTTACTGATGTTTTGGGGGTGTGTGAGCACTATAGGCACAGGGAATCTTAAAAAAAATGATGCCAAGATGAATGTGGCATGTTAACAGAAAATACTGTCAGACAATTTGCATTCATCTGTACGAAAGCAGTGCATGGGATGCTCTTGGACTTCCCAGTATGACAATTACCCTAGGCACAAGGCCAAGATGACTCTCCAATGGTTACAGCAGAAAAAGGTGGAGGTTCTGGAATGAACACAGTCTCCTGACCTTAATATTATCAAGCCACTCTGGGGAGATACCAAACTTGCAGTTCATGCAAGACGACCAAAGACTGTGCATGACCAGGAGGCATTTTGCCAGGACAAAGGGGCATCTATACCACCTACAAGAATATGGGGCCTCATAGACAAATATTACAAAAGACTTTGCGTTGCCATTGATGCTAAAGGGGCAATACACAGTATTAAGAGCTAAGGGTTTGCAGACATTTGAGCAGGGGTCATTTCATGTGTTTGCTTGTTCCAATGTTTTGTTCTATGGTTGTGTTATTCTGTTATGACCTACAGTTGAATATGAATATGTTTTTTGCCTGCTGACTGATGTTTTCTTTAAAAATGGTACCTACTATACTAATTCTCCAAGGGTATGCAGACTTTTGAACGCAATATTCACCAACTTGGCATTTTTTGTGTTTTGTTGCCTCACAACCTGGAGCTAACATGGATTGTTTGAGGATTTGCATAATTTAATTTACAGAACATGCCCACAACTTTGAAGATGTTTTTTTTTTTTTGTGAATTAAACAAAAAATAGGACAAAATAACAGAAAAAGTTAATGTGCATAACTATTCACCCCCTGAAGTCATTAGTTTTTAAAGCCACCTTTTGCAGCTATCACAGCTCCAGTCTCTATGAACTTACCACTGGGATTTTTGCCTATTCCTCCTTGCAAAACTGCTCCAGCTTCTTCAAGTTGGATGGTTTGCATTTGTGAACAGCAATCTTTAAGTCTGACCACAGATTTTCTATTGGATTGAGATCTGGGCATTGACTAGGCCATTCCAAAACATTTACATGTTTCCCCTTAAACCACTCAAGTGTTGCTATAGCAGTGTGTTTGGGGTCATTATCATGCTGAAAGTTGAAACTTCATCCTAGCCTCAAATCACACACAGAGTGGTACAGGCTTTACTCAAGAATATCTCTGTATTTAGCACCATCCATCTTTCCCTCAACTCTGACCGGTTTACCAGCCCCAACTGCTGAAAAACATCCCCACAGCATGATGCTGCCACCACCCTGTTTCACTGTAGGGGTGGTGTTCTTTAGGTGATGTGACGTGTTGGGTTTGCGCCAGACATAGCGTTTCCTATAAATAGCCAAAAAGTTATCAATCCGAGACTCGATAGTTTGGTTATGATAGATTTGATGGTGCTCCTAGGGGTCATCAAAGATTTGGATATTTTTTTTTTATAACCTAACCCTGACTTGTGCTTCTCAACTACATTGTCCTTTACTTGTTTGGAGAGTTCCTTGGTCTTCATGGCAGTGTTTGGTTAGTGGTGCCTCTTGCTTAGGTGTTGCAGGCTCTGGGGCCTTTCAAAAGGTGTGTATATGTAATGACAGATCATGTGACACTTAGATTGCACACCAGTGGACATAATTTTTCTAAGTATGTGACTTCTGAAGGTAATTGGTTGCACCAGAGCTTTTTATGGGCTTTATAACAAAGGGTGTAAATACATACGCACATACCAATTATCATGTTTTTATTTCTGAAAAATAGTTTTATGTATATATGTTTCTAATTGTACTTCACAAGCTTAGACTATTGTGTTCTGATCCATAAGATATAATTCAGAATAAAAAAAACATTGAACTAAAGGCTGTAATGTAACACCATAGGTAAAAATCCAAGGAGGTGAATAATTTGCAAGGTACTGTATGTGTGTGTGTATGTGGTCCATGTCACTGTTATAGAATAATAATAAGAGTAACTGTAGCAGGTTCAGTAAGCAGTTCATCTATATTGTAAAATTACTGTAGATGTATGTCACTAGATCACTAAAATATTATTAATTTTATGACACATTTTCTTTTAATTTTCAAGTTAAATATTGTACAACATGTGCAACATTATACACAAATGCCTTTATAAAATACAATTTGGATTCCTTTATTATATAAATGAGCCAAAGGAAGCTTGAAGCTAAACTGGCAAAGCTAGTGCAATTGAGAAATGTTGGTGCGATACCAACCCCTATCATTCTGGAATTGGCAAATTTCAAGGTGTCTCACTTTTATTTAACAGATGGATCTTCCTTTCTACCTCCTGGCATTGAAGAGAAGCTCATAAACTGATGCTCACACTTTTAAAACAACTAATTGAAATAACAAACAACATAATTTGAAAAGCATGAACATTTATCTTTGCTAATTATATTTACTGTTTTAAAGAGGAAGCAGCATTCTGTAAAGTGTTCTCCTTAAGTGGAAACACTGCTAATTGTATCGTGAAACTTCTCTGCTTTTTTGGAAAGCCTTCAAGTGAATTCAGCTCTGAAGAAAATGCAGTATGTGGATGTTTATGTGACACAGAATTGCCAAATCTACCAACAAAAATGGTACACTTCACCACTGGGGTGTATCACAGTCTGCTGACACCCGACTGGATACATTTGTGTTAGGTTTGTGAATGTGGCGAATATGCAGTTTTTAAGGAATATCCAATCAGCATGTAATTAGATGATGGAAGTCAGCAGAGCTTTTCTTCATTCACTTCTCTTGCAAAGTGACCAGACTATTTGGTTTTAGTAAATCAACCCACTGTGTCCATATTAGGCTCCGTACACACGAGTAAATCTATCTGTTCAAATCGGTCGGACAGACCGATTTGAACAGATCTGTCTGCTGGGACGTATTGGTTTGATCGTGTACACACGATCAAACCAAAATCCCCGCCGGCAGACCACGCGCTGATGTGGCGGTGACGTGGCAGTGACGTTGACGCCGCCACATCACCGCACCAGGAAGTAAAATACTTCCGTGCATGCGTCGAAACCATTCGACGCGTGTGCAAGCAGATATGTCTGTTGGTTAGCATACTAACCAGCAGACATGTCGGGCGGAGGGGTTCCCAGCCGACAGATTTGAAAGCATGATTTCAAATCTGTCGGCTGGCCAAATCCGTCTGTTTGCCCGTACACACGATCGAATCTGTCTGCTGAAACGGTCTGGCAGACTGTTTCCAGCAGACAGATTTGATCGTGTGTACGCGGCCTTATGGTGTCCTTTTTTTTTAATGCAATTTTTATTATTTTCCAAGACATTACAAAGTAATATAAGCAAACAAGATAAAATATAATACAATTACATAAGAAGAAACTATAATAAGCAATCTGATGGTACAAGTACCAATATATGTTCCTTTTAACATTTCAAAAGGTTTGGAGATATTGCTGTGTTTAGTCTCGAAGCATGGAAGAATAATGTAGTAAGGTAATGCACCATAGTATTAAGATTTCTTTAGAAAGGCATTTATAGCAGGATGCTAATAAGTACCACAAAATTACATCAAATAAGTGAGAAAAACAAAAAACAGAAAACAATTAAATTATTATTATTATAAATTATGGTGTCCTAATCACAAATGTGTTCATATGACACTATTCTAAAATATTATTGCAATTAAACATGACAAAGTATTACAAATGCACTGATAACAAATACCATATTTATCGGCGTATAACACGCGCCGCCGTATAACACGAACCCCAATTTTAAGAGGGAATTTTCTGGAAAAACAATTTTTTTTAATAAACAACTTTGAAGCAATCTGATGCCGCGTACACACGATCACTTTTTGTGATGAAAAAAAAGACGTTTTAAAAAATGTCATTTAAAATGATCGTGTGTGGGCAAAACATGGTTTTATGTCTTCTGAAAAATGATAAAAAATTTTTTTTATACATGCTTGAATTTTTTGTGTCGTTTTTTAAAATGTTGTTTTTTGTGTCATAAAAAGTGATCGTGTGTGGGCAAAACAATGTTTAAAACGATGTTTTTAAACCCGCGCATGCTCAGAAGCAAGTTATGAGACGGAGCTTCAATGGAACAGAGTGCCGTCGAACGTGGTGTACGTCACCGCACTTTGCTAGAGCTTTTTGGAAAAACGATGGTGTGTATGCAATGTCGTTTTTTAAAAAAAAGTTTGAAAAACGTCATTTTGTTTCGTGAGATAAATGACGTTTTTTTTCATCACAAAAAGTGATCGCTTGTACGCGGCATAAGGGTCAGTGCCCATGAATATCCATCTGCAGCCTGATCAATGTCCATCTGCAGCCTGATCAATGTCCATCTGCAGCCTGATTAATGCATGAATGAAGCCTGATTATTGCCGTTTTTTTTATTATGCCGTTATATTTTCCTTTGCATCCTCACCATCATCAGCCTGAACATTGGAAAATCACCATCATCAGCCTGAACATTGGAAAATCACCATCATCAGCCTAAACATTGGAAAATCACCATCATTAGCCTAAACATTGGAAAATCACCATCATTAGCCTAAACATTGGAAAATCACCATCATCAGCCTAAACATTGGAAAATCACACCGTCATCGCCTGTCTACTCGGCTCTCACACACATACCTCGGAGGGGAAGGAGGAGGACAAGCGCCCGCCGGAAATCACAGAACCGTCATCTCCTCTCCACTCGGCTCTCACTCGGCTGTCATGTCATACACGCACAGTCCCGCCTCCGCCATCGGCATTGGACCATCTCCTGTGATAAACAGAACACTGGTCCAATGCTGGTGGCGGAGGCGGGACTGTGCGTGTGTGACGTGACAGCCGAGTGACAGCCGAGAGGAGATGACGGCTCAGTGATTTCCGGCGGGCGCTCGTCCCCCTCCTACACAGGAGATGGTCCAATGCCGATGGCGGAGGCGGGACTGTGCGTGTGTGACGTGACAGCCGAGTGAGACCCGAGAGGAGATGACCGCTCTGTGATTTCCGGTGGGCGCTCTTCCCCCTCCTTCCCCTCCGAGGTATGCTGTGGGCGTATAACACGCACCCACGATTTTCCCCTGATTTTATTGGGAAAAAATAAATACGGTATATAATATAAACATAAATACTTAGAATTAATTGTAATGTTAAAAGCCTAAGACTAACACAATCCGCACTAAGGGCTTTATACTGGGACACACATACATTTAACTTATGGCCAATTCGGAAAACACAGGATGATAGTCAATGGCCGGGCTAGGCAGGAATATCTTTCTGATCAATGCGGCTTATATCCACAGTTTAGATGGGTTTATCTCAATTATAAATGTACAGGTCAGTTATTGTATTTCTGTCCAATAGAGTATAAACAAATGTTTATTAGCATTTTCATGTCTTATTTGTCATTAACATACTAAATGTGCCCTTCAGAAAATAAATAAAGAATCAACAAAAAAATCGGAACGGTATCAAGAAACTAGAAAAATTTGGTAGATAGAGTCTTTCAGCCACGATGCCATTAGCGAAAGAATAGGTTCTGCTAAGAGATGGTGAACATGTGTACTGTCATAATGAAACTGCTTCCTTATAAATCTGTAGACACGTGCATTCCTTTTCGTCCGAATGCATTTTCGTCTGAATTTCAGATATTTTCGTTATTGTCTGACATAAAAAATGCTTTATTTTCATTTTCGTTGCTACAACAGTTCGATATAGATAGGAGATTCAACATGACGCTGACAATAGCAATCTGTGTCTATCGAATCTGCGGTCAAATGTGCCTAACCTTAACTCTATTAGTCCAACATTATTCTACATAGAGAAGAAAGATTCGACATAGAGAGAAAAGATTTGACATTATAGAGACAGTGTTGGGGTAAACCATTCGACATGAACGACGAAGATTCGATGAAGCAGCGAAAAACATACAAATGTTGAATCTGTCATTAAAGGCTTATGGTGTCTGTCGAAAGTTCTAAGAAGATTCGACAAGCAGCTAAAGTGTAAGACGCCCCAATCATAAATTTCCGGTCAAATGCTCGGCCCATAGGCTATAGAAGAATTCAAATGTTGGTTGACAATAATAATAATTTATAAATATAATTATTACTAGTGTCATACAACATTAGAATTCTTCTATAGCTTGTAGGCGGAACATTCGACTGAAAATGTACAATTGTGGTGTCGTACAGTTTAGCTGCTCCGTCGAATCTTCTTAAAACATTCGACAGACACCATAAGCCTTTAATGACAGATTCAACCTTAATTCATTTGGACGAATGCATTTTTTAACTAAACAAAATAAATAAAAACTAATTTCGGGAGTAACTAAATAAATGTATTTTTCGGACAAAAACGAAATTGCAAAACAAAATATTTCAGTGTGCACATGTCTATAAATCTGCACTAGCTGCCTCTTTCCCACATCCGACCGATCTATTAGACATTTACTTGTATTTACTGTCAGCATCTTCAGGGAAGCTCTGAATTATATATATAGATAAAAAAAAATAATTTCAGGGTTATGGACTGCAGGACATGACTCAACCTGACAAAAGGTGAAACCCAACCATTCATTCTTATTTTGTGTAAATATGTTTTAACCCCCCTGGCGGGATTCATGAGTCAGGCTCGGGGTGGAATTTCAGAACCAAAAGCGGTAACCCCGAGCCGAATCGGGATCGCCTCGCAGTGTCCACAGGCAGGGAATTACTTACCTTGTCACTGGATCCTGCGATGCCTCTCCGCTGTGTGATTGAGCGGTGTCCTCGCTTGATTCACACAGTGCCCGTGTGCTGCCAAGCTCCATTCCCTGCGACGTTACGACGCACGGGGGCGGAGATCGGCGCCAAATTCAAAAAAGTTAACAAACACAGTACATACAGTATACTGTAATCTTATAGATTACAGTACTGTATGAAAAAAGTACTGTATGAAAAAAAAATACACCCCCCCATTTGTACCTAGTGGTCTGCCCAGTGTCCTGCATGCAATTTTATATAATAAAAACTGTTCTTTCTGCCTGAAAACTGTCCATAGCAACCAAAAAGTGTTCCTTTATGTCAAAAGTGGTTTTAGACCAGCTAGAAAACAGCGATAATAAATTAGAATCACTTGCAGAATTGAGCGATAGCGATTTATGGGGAAATTCGTCATCAAAAAATAAAAGTAATGACAGTGACAATTCTGCAACTGAGCAAATTTCAGTGTTTTTGATTTGATTACATTATTGAATAATTTTTATTATAATTACATTATTATTTGTTATAGTTATTTATAGTTATTTATTATATTATAATTTATGATTTTGTTTTTCAAACTTTATCATACCCGGGATGTCTACTAGACTCTTGTTTGGACAGATTTAAGTGAGTTATTCCTAAGAATTACAGGCCTACAATACAAAATGCCAAATTGCCATGCAAAATAATTATACCGATTTCAGCACCTAAAATCTGACATAATCTTACCTCCAGGGAGGTTAATTCTAATCCATGTCATAGATATGAAGAGGTTGTTTTACTAAAGGCAAAAGGTCTGTGTACTTTGCAAGAGAATTATCCAAGAGCTTAGTGAATGTGGCGAACCTCTGCAGAGTGAAATGTCACCACATTCACTAGGCTCAGGTGAAAATTCTTCCGCCAAGAGCAATTTCCATTACAAAGGGAGCAACCATTTTATCTTTAGTAAATCAACTTCATTGTCTACCCAAATCCCAAAATTCAGTTAGCAAGAGAATAAAGAAATGGCAGCAAAATATAATTTTTGGTTTTTAATAAAGACTTTTACACCAAACAGTTTACACAAAGGTCAAGTGTGACTATTACTGTATATTCTACTTTCAGGCTACATCAACCATTGTACATTTTTTTTTTTTTGCTATAGCTTCAATCACAACTATGATTGATATAAAACGTGAATTCAGGTAAGGAGCTTCAAACATCAAAGTCTTTTTATTTGTATGCAGCATTACCATTAATGTAAGGTGATATAAAAGTCTACATATCTCTAGCTTTGTCTGCAGCAGACTATTCAAGATTGTGTTTCCAGAAATATCTCTATAGAATACCTTTTCCAGTCTTGTAATGTAATCCATCATCAGGCTAGTCATTAAAGGATATGCTAAAACAATCTAAACTTTTGTAGCCACTTTTTGTCCCTTGAAGCTTATTACAAAGTCAGATGAATAGTAGACATATATGTGTAGTCAGCATTCCCACTGTTCCTGGGTTGCTGAGATAATTGAAATTGGAGTATGTCTAGAAACTCTACAAAGTCATAGACTGCAGACATTTTAGAAAATTTCCCTATGCAGTGCTTCTGGCTATGCAATGGTATAAATAAATTCTCATTTAACACTCTTTGACTAAATCAATACAGTTTGTAATGCAGTTTTAATTTTAAATAACTGCTGTGATTATAAGTTTCAGAATGCTTTGTTATGAAGTTTTGTTTATTTTTCCTACAGAAAGCAACCTTGGAAATGATCATTCTGAAAATATGAATCACCCAACATCAAGTCACAGTCTGAGCAAAAAAAAAATATGACAGATGGATTAAAGTGAACATGCATTTGCCCATACAGCACAAATGTAACTTTTTTTTATTCTTTTCACTTCCTTTGTCTACCTCAAGAGGACTCTGAGATTGTTATGTGTGTTTCTACTTGATGGTGGTAATCCTGCTTAAGACTCCGCCAGTTCCTACTGGCTCCTATATAATAGTGATAGGGCATAACGAATGGCCACATTTAGACATAGAACACTGTATTATGTGTATACACGAGGAATGTCATGTGTTTCCCAATACCCAGAAATACTGGGGCTGATTAGTGTAGCATGGTAGGTAAGCATTGAACCTATTTGTTTTTTACAGAAAGGTACAGAATTACTTAGTGGATGGACACAAAGTAAGTTTTGGATGATGTTACTGCTGTAATGCTTCAATAAATATTTTCTATGGATGAAGCTGTTGAGTTGCCTGCCTGTATATTCTATGGATCACTTGTGAGCTTAAAGGATCAGTAAAGGAAAAAAATGTAATGCTAAATAGCTTGCTTTACCTTATAGCAGTCCTGCTTTCATGTCCTCCATGTCCGTTTTTGCTTAGAAGTTGCTGTAATCCCTTGCTGAACTCCACACTTCCTGCTTGTCTGGCTCCTTATGAAAACAATCATGGTAGCTTTTCATTGTGGTCCATGATCAAGAAGATGTGATTACTATGCGTCTAAAACTCCTCAGATTCATTTTAAAAACAAACACTACCCTATGTTTGTTTTTTGTTCTGTGTGTCTCTATACACACAGAACAAACTGAAACTAGTCTAAGGCCGCGTACACACGATCAAATCTATCTGCTGGAAACGGTCAGCCCTACCGTCCCAGCAGACAGATTCGATCGTGTGTACGGGCGAGCCGACGGATTTGGCCAGCCGACAGATTTGAAAGCATGCTTTCAAATCTGTCGGCTGGGAACCCGTCGGCCCGATATGTCTGCTGGTTAGTACGCTAACCAGCAGACATATCTTCTCGCACATGCGTCGAATGGATTAGACGTATGCGCGGAAGTAATTCACTTCCTGGTGCGGTGACGTGCCGGCGGGGATTTTGGTTTGATCGTGTGTACACGATCAAACCAATACATCCCAGCAGACAGATTTGTTCAAATCGGTCTGTCCGACCGATTTGAACAAATCTGTCTGCTCGTGTGTACGGGGCCTTAAAACAAAACTAAACTGCAGTCACATTATATGATTGATTTTTTATCTGTTTTTAATCATTTTTAAAAGGAATCAGTTAACTAGTATGTCTCTATACCCTGTAAACAGTAATTTCAGCAAAACAAATGTTTCCTTTACTACTCCTTTAATTAGCCAGAGCACCGACTACTCTACACACCAACTATACTATATAGCGATAGAGCTTAGGTGAGTTTTCCTCATATAAAAATATTATAGCAATGTGACCAGGTTGTGTAAGCAAAAAAATGTCCATCCACAAATGCAAGCTTTCAGAACGCATGTACCACTGTATGTTCAGCAGAAGCCGGTCTAACAACTGACTTAAATAAATACATTTAAAAAAATGTATGCTGAAATGACTGTTTACAGGGTATAGAGACATAATAGTTAACTGATTCCTTTTAAAAATTATTAAAAATAGATAAAAATCAATCATATAATGTACCTGTAGTTTCTAGTTTCATTTTGCATGTTGTTTCCTACCTCTCTGCTGTACAGAGCCACAGAGCCAATACAGGGCAGTGATGGTTTGGAAAACGAAACTGATTGGTGCTGAGGGGTTTTAGACACACAGTAATCACACCTCCTTAATTAGTGACCACAGAGATAAAGCTCCCAGCAATGTGGTTATCAGGAAACAGACAACCAGGAAGTGTGGAGATCAGAGAAGAATTACAGCAACTTGAGAGCAAAAATGAACAATGAGGACATGAAAACAGCACTGCATTAAGGTAAAGGAGGCTATTAAGATAAAATAAAAATCCTATACAAACCCTTTAAGCTGCAAGTATTCTAGTGTGTGTAATGAGTATTATGCGTGAAATGTGCTATGCTAAAAAATCAATAATAAAATGGCCAAAGATATAAACAATGTGCTAAGGGTGCAATCAATATAAATACCCAATACAATCAATTAAAAATTTGATTCACTATTTTATTAAAAGCTGCTCATTTATTAACCCCTTATGGACCGTCGCATGTACATTTACATCGGCAGAATGGCACCGACAGGCACATCAACGTATATATACGTTGGTGCCTTGAGGGGGTTCGGGGGTCCGATCCCGTACATGCGGCGGTCCGGTTACCTGGCCGAGCGATCCGTGCAGAGGGGGCGGCGGTTCATTTTTGTCCGCCCCCTCCGGATCGCTCTCAGCCAATCCGCGCGCTCCCCTGCAGTGTCACTTCCTCCTCCTGTGTAAACACATGAAGAGGGAAGTGATGTGATCTCTCCTTCGGCGGTTTTTTCAACCACTGCTGAGGAGAGATCACATTGCACAGTAAGTCTGCACAACACTACACTGACACACTTTACACATAGGCACATTTAACCCCCGCGATACTATCAATGGAAAAAAAAGTTTTAAAAACGGTTGTTTTTTCAGGAGTCCTGCTCCTGAAAAAACGACCGTTTTTAAGACTTTTTTTCATTGATACATGTTCCCTGGGGCAAGACCCGGGTTCTGAAAGACGTTTTCCAACAATAACTTGAATATTGGTCTTTAAAATGATCGTTTTTGAATTCAAACGTTCAAGTCCCATAGACTTCAATGGGGTTCTAAATGTTTGTGCGAACGATCGGACTGTTCGACGGTTCTGGTGTGAACCGAACGCGGGGGTGTTCGGCTCATCCCTAATCTAGATCTGAGAGATCTTACACCAAAGAGGTAGTTCCATTCGTAATACACATTTATTGATAGGGTTACATAATATATAAAAATTACAAACACACCAGACAGTATTTACAACACAATGTACAGAGTAGGTCCCCTGGCTTACATGGTATTTACAAATTACCCACAACGCCCATATTTACAATACAATATAAGATAGAAGTATAGAGTTAGATTACCTGTTAACTTCGGGTCAGCCCATGGTGAATGCTGTCTGTTCCCACACCAAAGAAAGAGGGCCTTAGCTTGCTCACAAAGCATTATATATCCTCCCTCCTTTCTGTACTGTGGCTAATATAATTCTCCCTAATTGGTCACTGTACCTAGTAAATGTATATTGGGCACAGCCTGATTGGCTGAGTCAAAGAAGGCTTTTGTTTACTGCCCTTATAAGATGTAATCAGGGAAAACAAAAGGCCACCCTAAGTTTTTCTCGATGTAATTCCTCTCAAGCCTGCCTTGCATACACACGATCGTGATAAAAAATGCTCGAGCAAAGCGCAGTGACATACAACACGTACAACAGCACTATTCCATTCGATTGGCGCCACCCTTTCGGCTTGATTATGCAAATTTCCCTTCTGATAACTTGCTTCTGAGCATGCACGTTTTTTCCCCCGTCGTTAAAGCCTACACACGACCATGTAGAGAAAAAAATAGAGCAGGTTCTAAATTTTTAATAGGCATTTTTTCGTCAAGAAAAATGCTTTGGAGCCTACACACAAATATGCATTTTTTCTCGTCATGAAAAATGGTCATGTGTACGCGGCATTAGACTAGCAATATTATTTACAGCTGTTAATGGATATTTCACATAAACCCATAAGGCAACCCTCGTATTAAACAGTATGATAAAATTCTTCATGTTTCTTAGACTAGATTCACACTTGTGCGGTGCGAATTTCAGCTTTCTTATCTCTGCAGATAGATAAGGGAAGTGTTCAGCAGACTAGCTCCGTTTTAGCTGCGAATTTGGAGACCTGGGAGAAGTTACAGGCAAGAGGAGAGTGGGGGAGAAGTGTATTGAGCTGAATGAGAGAAATTCCTGAAGAGAACTGAACACATCTGCGAATCAGCTGCATACCCATAGAAGATAATGGGCCTGAATTCGCACCTGAGCCGCACCGCAAGGCATAAAATCTGCATACGTTTTTACTGCAATCGCACATATGTGAACCAGTCTCATTGAAAACAATGTATTTAGAAATGTTCTGCGTATTGGATGCGGTTTAAGCGGCACTCAATTCGCATAGGTGTGAACCCGGCCTTAAGGTTGTCAGATGTATAATAGTTGGTTTTGGTGGCATTGGTTCTGAAGTTCTAGACTATTCATGGAAAAACAGCATCAGTCATATAAGGAGTGTCTACACACACTCATGCACACCATGTGCAATAATATTTGCCATACTTATCCATTTTATATCCATATAATACCTTTGAATGAGATAGATTACTGAACATTAGCTTTCTTTTTTTTTTCTAAAAGTAAATAGCCATCTTAGCAGTGGCAAACAACATATGTCGCTCATCCTTTAACCACTTTCTGCCTGGCCAATGAAGACAAATAGCGGGGTAGGTGCTCTGTTTTCCTGGGAGGATATGCGGGTACATCTTCCCACTCATGTGCCTTGTGTTCCCCTTGGAGTCTATGACCACTGTCCACCATGCACAGCTAATTACAGTGACCGGTGCCGGAATGCTGTGGTTGGCATTATTTATAATTGTGATCTCTGTGATTGGTCACAATGATCACATGATAGGTACATGTGGTATCCTCATACTCAGGAGGCATAGTAGAATGTGTTTTGAGTTTATAATTCTCAGTATGCCTATGCTATTTTTGAGACATAACAATTTAAAAATGAAAACTTGTTAAAAAGTTGTATTTAATTTCCTAATTTTCCCCCAAAAAATTTGAAACAATTGCAACTTTAAATAACTCTCCATCCCTCTTACTAAATACCTTGGACTGTCTACTTTACTAAAAGGGGTAATTTGGTGGGTAGTTGTACTGTCCTGGCATTTTAGGACCTCAAGAAATTAGATAGGCAGTCGGTGCATCAGGATTGATCCATTTTCAAAGATATGTACCATAGTTTGTAGACTCTAACTTTCACACCCACTACACCATCTTTCCACTACCAGTTGCCCATACACCCACTATTATTCACCTCTTCTCCCTGTTGACCATCTGTTTGTACCACCATCTAGGTTGCATATACCTTTATGATGGGGTATTTTTCTCCCCGCAGGTTTATCAGTTCCTGCTTGGGTGGTGTGTTCCCCAGCTCATCGAGCCCTGCTCCCCTACTTTTGTTCTGCCTCGCCCCGCTTGGCTCCCCCCCCCCCCTTCGGCCCCATGCTCCAACATGTACCAGATGGTCTTCTCATCTTGTAATTTATCTGTTCCGTAATAAATTATTCTATTTTATTTTACATTTTTATTGAATTATTAGATTGCTGCAACTCAAAGCCCCATAGGGGTACGCTTCCTTTTCTTCAAATAACCATTCAGGGGTGTGCAGCACCTCAATCCACAACATACATCACCATTTCCTTGCTAAAAATGTACACTGATTTTGGTTATTTCTATCAAAGAAAATATGTGTTTTTTTTTTTTTTAAATAAACTTTTCATTAAAAAAAAAAACATGCAGTAAAAGTGTCCAGTATTAAGGTGTGTAAATATATAAACATTTATACATCATTACAAGGGTGCCCTGCCCAGGCCCGGATTTACTCCCTGTGCCGCCCCAAGGCCGGGTCCTTCAATGCCACCCCCCCCCGCACACACACACACGGGCCAAATGATACAGTTGGCGGCTATAGCCGCCGACTGTATCACGGGAGCGCGCCCGCAAAAACGAACCCATATGCGAGAAAGCTCGCATGAAGGGGGTTAGTTCTTGCGAGGAGGAGTCGAGACAGTCGCCGATCCCCCATCAAAAGCCCCCATATAAGGTCATCCATCACAAAGCCCCCATAAAAGATCCCCCATCACAGACTCATCTATTATTACAATGTAATATAAAATTAAATAGTTCAACTCACCAAATTGCAGAATGAGTCGGAGCCCTGATGTCACTGTCCCCAGCCAGCGGAGTGCTTCCTTACATCTCAGGTGTCACTGTCCCCAGCGGAGTGCTTCCTTACATCTCAGGTGTCACTGTCCCCAGCGGAGTGCTTCCTTACAACTCAGATGTCACTGTCCCCAGCGGAGTGCTTCCTTACATCTCAGGTGTCCCCCCATTAGAGCCCTTCTATATCCCACCAGGCAGCAGCAGTGTCTCCGCCGCCATTACTGAAGGCTAAGGGGGAACAAATTAGAGACAACCATTTTCCAGAAGACCACAGACAGATTATGAACAAGAGGAAGTCTGCCGAGTGGCTACAATAGAAATTGAGCGGCGGCACCGCCAGGGGAGGGCTGGCAGCCTTAGGCCTGCGGGGCAAGTCCAGTCAAGTGGCCCATTAACACCTTGTCGATCACCCACCTACCCGTCACAAACACTGACCCACTTATCCGTCACGTACACACTGACCTACCTGACCATTACACACACACTGACCCACCTACCTGACCATTACACACACACTGACCCACCTACCTGACCATTACACACACACTGACCCACCTACCTGACCATTACACACACACTGACCCACCTACCTGACGGGCACACTGACCCACCTACCTGTTACACAGTACACACTGACCCACCTACCTGACCATTACACACACTGACCCACCTACACACCTGACCTGATGACACACACTGACCCACCTACACTGACGATGCACACACTGACCCACCTACCTGACGCACACACTGACCCACCAACTGACGCACACACTGACCCACCTACCTGACGCACACACTGACCCACCTACCTGACGCACACACTCCTCCTTACCTCTGCATCTTTAACCACATTTTAGACATCCGGGCTCTCAGCGATGGGCGGGAAATATTGCTATGGTGTCGCCACCAGCTCCGCCATCCAGCCTCCATTGGTGTCCCCGCCGGCCGGGAGGTCAGCTGACCTCTCGATGCTCCTATCTTTACCAAGCCCCCCCCACCAGCTGCACTCACACACAGTCACAGCGCCGTTCCAGAGGGACAGGCTGGAGCAAAGGAGTCCCGGAGCGGCGCTGTGAAATTTTACTGGGAGGAGGGGAGGGGAGCACACAGTGGCGGGCAGTGATAGTTACACACACTGCCTAATTAGCAAATGTCGCCGCCCACAGGGGGCTATGTCAGTGCGGGGGGCGGCCGCAAAAGCTGAAAAGTTGCCGCAAAAGCGGCGCCGTCCTTCACCCACTGCTGCCCCGAGGCCTGGCCTCAGTGGCCTTGTGGGAAATCCGGCCCTGGCCATGCTTGCTCTGTCTTTTTGTTATATCAAATCACACATCAGACTGCATACTGTACTGTTCTATTGTGCAACCAAAAAAGCTTACAGTACATAGGGTGAAATACGTTTTTGTGAAGTCTGAAAATTGTGCTTTATAATCTTATTATTTCTCAATGAAAAAACACAGAATTGCCCCAATAATACCCAAACCTTTTTTCAATTATGCCCAAGTGTCAAGAAGTATGTAAATTGTTGCTAAATTATAGTGTGCACCCTTTTACTATACAGTACAGGATGTGCTAGAGCTACTGTACATTTATTAATTTTGCCTGACTGTACATACTACATTTTGTTAATAAAAGTTTATTTAAAAAGTGCAGCATTGCAGTTATAAAATAGGAACAGATGTTAGAAAATCACAGCGCTGCATGTTTATTTAGGTAAATTGGAAAACATATGGTATGTTCAGTACAGAAAAAATGTGAAAGATAATTAAAGTAACCTAGTTTTTGTAGAAAGAATACACCTGTTAAATCTATCTCATTAAGTATTATTCTGGTGATATTAATAGATAACTCTTCAGAGGATAGTTCTAACTTATTTTATACATTAAAGTTCTAAAAACACATATATTGTAGTACACTTAATTTAACAGACAGGATATAATGGCATGTTCAAGCTTAAGTTGTATAACCTGTGTGCTTGGTCCGCATCTCACATAGTTGAAAACTAAGGGGTCATTAAAGTAGCTCTTAACCCAGTCCCTAAAATCTCACAAATGCTTTGTAGCTTTTCCTGTTCATGTAATGTAAATTTGCAAAATTGTTTCAAATATGCAACCATATGGGATTCTGCCAGGGGTGAACACACCATGTGTGCAGACTGTGTTGCTGTACAAAGGACTCCATCAGATGTGAATCATCTAGGTAGAACCACTCTATCAGGTGTTCATATGTGTGATGTAGTCAGCAGGTAGATGCTTAGAACAGAAAATGGAAACATATGTGCACTGGTGGCAATGAGACACAATCAACATGCAGAGAATTGTCACTAGGGATGAGCTTTATGTTCGAGTTGAACATGAGTTTGACACGAACATTGGCTGTTCGCCCGTTCACTGAACAGCGAACAATTTGGGGTGTTCGCAGCATATTCGAAAAGCCACAGAACACCCTTTTAAAAGTATATGGGAGAAACCTAAAGTGCTAATTTTAAAGGTTAAAGTGGAGTTTCCATCCCCATTTTTTTTTTCATTATTGTGCTCATTAGACCTAAAAAAGAAAAAAAAAACATCTGGAAATGCCTGTTGCTATGCAGTCCCACGAAATCTGCCCTTGGAATCACCTAGGATTCTGACATCATCTCCCTCTAATGCTCCTGGGAAATGTGTGTCATCATTTCCCAGGATGCAGTGCGCTACCCAATTATCACTCCCCATCCAAGACTTCCAGGAAGTAAGTGCTTGTAGGCTTCACAATGCCCACAAGCAAAATGACAACCGTGTGGACCTAGTTTTTTAAACTATCTTTTTTTAATTACTATGCGGAGCGGTGGTGGATTGTAAAATAGTAAAGTGACCGGATTTATATTATAAAAACGCATGATTAAAGGACATACATTTTAAAAATGCTAATTGTGGTCAGGAGCAGTGATTTTAATAATGCTTAAAGTGAAATATTTCTTAAAATGTCATACCTGGGGGGTGTCTATAGTATGCCTGTAAAGTAGCACATGTTTCCTGTGTTTATAACAGTCTCTGCACAATTAAATTTCTAAAGGAAAAAAGATAATTTAAAACTACTCGCGACTATAATGAATTGTCAGGTCCCGGCAATACAGATCAAAGTCATTGAAAGTCATTGAAAAAAAAAAAAAAAAAAAAAATGCGTGGGGGTCTCCCTAAATTACATTACCAGGCCCTTTAGGTCTGGTATGGATATTAAGGGGAACCCTGCACCAAATAAAAAAAAAACATGGCTCGGGGTTCCCCCAAAAAGCCATACCAAACCTTTATCCAAGCATGCAATCTGGCAGGTCGAAGGAAAGGAGGGGGGACGAGAGAGCGCCCTCCTCCTGAACCGTACCAGGCCACATGCCCTCAACAGAGGGAGGATGTCCCCATGTTGATGGGAACACAGGCCTCATCCCCACAACCCTTGCCTGGTGGTTGTGGGGGTCTGCAGGCGGGGGGGTTTTCAGAATCTGGAAGCCCCCTTTAACAAAGGGAAACTCCAGATACCGCACCCCCTATGTGAATTGGTAAGTGTGAAAATGTTAAAAATGACAGCACTTGTAATGAGGGTTTGGGAAGACCTCAAGGCTCCCAGTTGGAGACTGCTCCACCCCCAGAGAGACAGGAGGTCTCCAGGATTCACAAGGACTGCAGGAGGCAGCCAAAACGTATGACTACAAGAGGCAGTGCAACGGCCTGAGGACTAAGGCCAGAGCGGAGCTAAAGTGAAGCCGCCCACATTGAAGAATCCTGTGGTCTGTGTGACCAGGATAAAGAGCAGAGGTACTGCTAAAGAGAGCTAGGTGGGCTAGTATTTTCTGTTATATGTATTTGCTGGAGAAGAACCCTTGTGTGGGAAACCTTTTATGCAATGGACATTTATTTGCCTTATTAATAAAAATGCGCTACCGTGCCCTAAAATATAGTTCCTAACTGGCATTTATCACTGACAAAAGCATCTACCATGAGAGCTAATGGTCCCCCATGTTACAAAAGTTATAGGAGCAACATGAGACAGGGGATGCTGGCAGGTCTGCAGTGGTGGCAGAAGATGATAATAAATGGCATCCTAGCAGCAGTGGCAGGTAATGCTCATTGATAGCACTCCAACAGGAGTGGCAGGTGGCTGTAATGTTGTGTAGTAAATAACGTGTTTGTGGACTACCATTTATTCGTTAGTACCGGATGTAGGAGTTTGGTTCCCACCTTGACTTGTAATAGTGAGCTGGGAAACTGTGTCTAGGTACAGGTGTGAAAGGAAACTACAACTAACATACAACAAGTTAATAGTAGTAATAGTAGTATTTATTTTAAGGATGTACTGCCTATATACTGTATTACTCCTATACTAAATAAAAGGTTATCACAATTTGTAAGTATAGGACTGTACCTATTATCTAAGGCAGTGGTCTCCAAACTGCGGCCCGAGGGCCGAATGCGGCCCTTTGCGTGCCTTTATCCGGCCCTTGGGGCACTATCCCTCCCACTGATACGAGACACTATTCTGCCATCTGACACCTACAATGGAGCACCATTTCTCCCACTGACACAACTAATAGCACTATTCCTCCCTATGATACCAGCAATGGGGCACAATTCCTCCCTCTAATACCAGATGTTTACTAACAATGATGCCAGTAAAACTTCCACTCTCGCTTGCCAAAGTCCGGCCCTCCAAGAGTCTGAAGGACAATAAACCGGCCCTTTGTTTAGAATGTATGGAGACCCCTGATCTAAGGGATACTGGCAATATAAATAAAAAATCATTGAAAAAAAACAGTGTGCCCCCCCCCCAGTCCATACCAGGTAATTTGGGTATGGTATGGATATTGAGGGGAACTCCATGGCATTTTTTTTCAAATGGCATGGGGGGTCTCCCCAAAATTCATACCAGACCCAACGGGGGAACTGTGTTGTTTTGTTTCTTAATTTTGTCATAGGACTCCCCTTAAACACTTCAATACACTATATTCTATATTGTACACTGCAATATATACCCTGCACTGTATTATATATACTACACTGACTGCACTATATACTCTGAACTGCAGTACATATACTATACGGACTGCACTATTATACTCTGCTGAAACACTGGGCCTTAGGTGTTGATGGTGGCAGAACATGGTAACCCCTCACAGTTACTCTTGTTGGGTGCAGGAACAGGCCCTGCTGTCAAATATTATTTTAATTACATGCCCCTGTTAAACAGGGAAAGAAACATTGGGCCTTGGGTGGTGGGAAGTATTCAGGGGATCCCAGATCCATAGCAAATTCAATCAGTTACATCAGCATCAGGTGCTTAATAGCTGCTGATCAAGGACTGATTAATTGTTATAAATGTGAGCCTATCAACAAAGTCTGTGGACAGGTGCACTCTTTGATCCGTTACAAACCCTCCAGCAGCACTGAATGTGCATTCAGAAAGCATGTTGGATGCAAGACAGGCCAGTAGCTCAATTGCATATTGAGAAAGTTCTGGCCAGTGGTCCAACCTCAAAACCCAGTAACCCAGTGGATTCTCTATTGGAAAGGTCTTCAGGTCTGCTCTTGCCTCTAGATAATCCTGCACCATATAATGCAGACGCTGGTGATGATTGCTGGAACCTGGAATCAGATCTTGGCGCTGTGGACTGAAAATTATTTAAAGGCATCAGTCAGCCAGCTACCTTCTCCATTGCTCGTCCTCTGACCGAACAAAGCCTCATAAACACGTTGTCCAGCACCAGGAAATGGTAACCTCCCAGGGTCTGAAAATGAATTACCGTATTTTTCGCTCTATAAGACGCACCTGACCATAAGACGCACCTAGGTTTTAGAAGAGGAAAACAAGAAAAAAAATATTCTTAACCAAATAGTGTACTAAAATATTTACCAGTGCCAATGAAATGCAGCCTGACCTGTGCCAAAGAAATGCAGCCTGATTAATGCAGCCTGACCATTGCCATTGGCACTGTGTAGCACTCCTCTTACCTTAACTATGGATACTGTAGCTGTGGCTGGCTCCCACGTCCTCTGTGGCTGACTAGCACCCTGGCCCTGCTGTGGATGGGTCACAGTGGCTGGCTGGCTGCTATGTGTGGGTGAGTCATCCTATGTGGATGGCTGGCACCCTGGCTCTGCTGTGGATGGGTCACTGTAGGTGGCTGGCTGGCAGCACCCTGCTGTGGGTGGCTGGCCTGGCTCTCTGCTGTGGGTCAGTGGGTGGGTGGCTGGCATGGTACACCCTGCTGCGGGTGGCTTGTCTGGCTCCCTGCTGTGGGTCAGTGGGTAGCTGGCATGGTGCACCCTGCTGTGGGTGGCTGGTTTGCATGGTACACTCTGCTGCGGGTGGCTGGCTCCCTACTCTGAGTCAGTGAGTGGGTGGCTGGCATGATGCACCCTGCTGTGGCTGACAGAGAGGGGGCACTGATAGAGGTGGGGTGGCTGACAGTGGTGGGGTGGCTGACAGTGGTGGGGTGGCTGACAGTGGTGGGGTGGGGTGGCTGACAGTGGTGGGATTGGGTGGCTGACAGTGGTGGGGTGGGGTGGCTGACAGTGGTGGGGTGGGGTGGCTGACAGGGGTGGGGTGGCTGACAGGGGTGGGGTGGCTGACAGTGGTGGGGTGGGGTGGCTGACAGGGGTGGGGTGGGGTGGGGTGGGGTGGCTGACTGGGGTGGGGTGGCTGACTTGGGGTGGGGTGGGGTGGATGACTGGGGTGGGGTGGCTGACTGGGGTGGGGTGGGGTGGGGTGGCTGACTGGGGTGGGGTGGCTGGCTGGGGTGACAAGGGGCGGGGTGGCTGACAGTAGTGGGGTGGCTGACAGTAGTGGGGTGGCTGACAGTGGTGGGGTGGGGTGGCTGACAGGGGTGGGGTGGCTGACAGGGGTGGGGTGGGGTGGCTGACAGTGGTGGGGTGGGGTGGCTGAGTGAGGTGGGATGGCTGACTGGGTGGGGTGGATGACTGGGTGGGGTGGATGACTGGGTGGGGTGGCTGACTGGGGTGGGGTGGCTGACTGGGGTGGGGTGGCTGACTGGGGTGGGTGGGTATGTTGGCTGACTGGGGTGGGGTGGCTGACTGGGGTGACGTGTGGTGGGGTGGGATGGCTGACTGGGGTAGGGTGGCTGACAGACAGAGGGGGAAGGGTGCTGACAAAGGGGTGAGCTGAAAGAGATAAGTGGGCTGACAGAGTGATCAGAGGGAGACCTCAGGAGACACACAGCACGCCAAGCAGAGAGGCGGGACTCACACATGCAGCTGGTCCGGTCGCCAAATCTGACGGAACAGCACGATCCCTCAGACCAGCCCCGCCTCCACATGTTAAACGCTCTGCCACGGCCAATCACAAATGACATCTATCGGCCAATCACAGGGCGCTCGTCGCCCATCGCTAAGCACGGCTCGCAGTGGAACATTTCCAACAGAACACTGTCCCCCACACAACATCCTCCACCACTGCCAGCAACCCGCTCGGTGCTGTGTTTTTTCCCCTGCATGAGAAAGTTGCAGAGCCCCCCACCCGTTCTCTCACGGCCTCTCGGTGTAGTGACAATTGCAGGGGCAGACTGACCACAAGCTGTAGAACAACGGCAGTGACAGGAGGCGTTGCCAGCGGCGGCGGGGGGCGGTGCCTAATGTACATTCGCTCTATAAGACGCATAGAGGTTTTTCCCCATATTTTTAAGGGAAAAAAGTGCGTCTTATAGTCCGAAAAATACGGTACACAAAATTTACTTCAAGGCCTCCTGAAAATGTTTCATCCTCTGCTCCCTCTGTGATGCCAGGATGAGTTCTGCAGCCTTACCCTTGTAACGTGGATCAAGAAGGGTTGCCAGCCAGTAATGATCCCTCTCCTTAATACCACAAATTCTAGGGTACATTTGTAGGCTTTGCAGAATCAGGAAGGTCATGAAGCATAAGTTTGCAAAGGCATTAGATTCTGAGTCCTCTGGGTCGCTAAGGATAACATAATGCGTAACTACCTCCTCCCAGCCACATACAACTCCTTGGGTTTTCATTAAAAACAAAGAAAAAAATTATCACAGATTGCAATATTTTACAGAACATTTCAACCAAAAAAACGGTCCACAAGAGACATCAAAATTGATGATGGCTAACATGTATATGTATATTCAAAGAAACCAGCTCTACATGTTTCGCGGGTGTCCGCTTCATCGGGAGCTATTGGTATTTCATCCACGATAATGGATACGGTTCAGTATTGAACTCGGTACAAGAGATTGATTCTAATCAGTCAGGTATGTATTAATTAAATCAGGTGGTCCTAGTAATGGAGGCAAGTAGGAGTATATCTAAAATAGTCCAGTAGATGGTGCACTGGTCACAGTATTTAGTTAGGCAATGTAGAAAGCAACAGAGGCCATCGTAATGGAATAGGGATACTTAACCCAAAAATTACCAAGATTCGGTTCAAAAATGTATGAGAACCAGTAAGTACTGTGTGGGCTGAATACTTGATGATGCCAGAAACACCAGCCGTGTATGAGAACGCCTCAAGAGCTGTAACTGCGCATTTGCTGTTTAATAGCAACTAAACGCATTTGCTATTAGTTCACGTTTGCTATTTAATAGCAACTAAACGCATTTGCTGTAACTGCACTTTTGCTGTTTAATAGCAACTAAACGCATTTGCTGTCACGTTTGCTGTTTAATAGCAACTAAACGCATTTGCTATTAGTGCACGTTTGCTGTTTAATAGCAACTAAACGCATTTGCTGTAACTGCACGTTTGCTGTTTAATAGCAACTAAACACATTTGCTGTTACTGCACGTGTGTTGTTTAATAACACCTAAACGCAGTTGGTGTAACTGCACGTTTGCTGTTTGATAGCATCTAAACGCATTAGCTTTTACTGCATGTGTGTTGTTTAATAGCACCTAAACGCGTGGCTCTTTGTTGCGCTCCAATTACAGTATCTATGCGGGTTGCAGTGTTGTCTTGTGCCTAAGGCCAAATTTTTCTGCCCCTGTTTAACAGGGGCGTCTAATAACAATTTTTGATGCAATACTTTGCATGTGGCTCTTTGTTGAACTCCAATTACAGTATGACATGGTTCAGTTTCTACTTAACAAACCTACAGTCCTTGTCTTGTATACTGCTGTTCAAAGTCTATAGGGCCAAAGGGTCTTATCAGGGCCGATCCTCACTATAGGCTCACTATGCAAGCCTCTTAGGCCCTACAAAGCTGCAAAGGGCCCCCCAAAATACTAGAGGCCCCACCTGGTGAGGCCCCCCTCACCCCGCTTCTAAACTCGCTGGCTGAGTCATTTCCAACAGCAGAACACCCCCTTCCCCCGCTTCTCAACTTTCTTTAATGTGACATGTCACTGTCGTCAGCGCCACCTGCTTCTCATTTTTAATGTGCCATGTCATTTTGCTTAAAGCCCCAGGGAGGTCAGGATTGGCACTGGGTCTTGTAATGACCTGGGGGGAGTGGTGCCGGGGAAACTCAAGCTATTTTTTTAAAATGATGTGTATCCATATTGCAGGGACCAAACATTACATTAAAGCCGCAAGCAGTATTAAATTTCTTTTTTCTTATAGTAATATCATGTTGTGCAGGGACATTTCTAAACACGTGCCATTACTATAGACACCCAGCAGGTACGATATTTAAAGGGATTTTTCTTTATTTTTTTTCACTTTAAGCATCATTAAAATCGCTGCTCCAGAAAAAACAACTGTTTTTTAAACTTTTTTTTCCATTGATACATGTTCCCTGGGGCAAGACCCGGGTCCTCAAAGACGTTTTCCAACATTAAATTGAATATTGGTCTTTAAAATGATCGTTTTTGAATTAGAACGGTCGAGTCCCATAGACTTCAATGGGGTTCTAAATGTTCGCGCAAACCCACGGTCTGTTCGAATGTTCTGGTGCGAACCGAACGCGGGGGTGTTCGGCTCATCCCTAATTGCCAACACTGAGTTCCACCTGGTGGGCATGTCACAAATTAAGGAGGTTTATGGGCAGGTTGCATTCCCTTTGAATGTCAGCCAGCTGAGAACTGGCATTGTATGATCGGTGGAAATGACCATGGACTTTTCTGGCCTGCCTTAGGAGACCTCATAAGCCTGGTATCTGGTCTAGAAACATTGCACCACCAAAAGAATTTCCTTAATTAATTTATATATTTTTGATTAGCTCTACGCTTCTTTTGTTTCCACATTGTTGCAATTTGTCTACTTGGTGTGTCAGCAGCTTACCCTTAAGGCAGCATGGAATTATTCTGTATACCACTCTTTCACAGGTGTTGTAAGCATTTGACATAGATTGGTCATCTGTAGTTAGTACTTCCCTTAATATGCTGATTACTTAAAGTGGTTCTAAAGGCTCAAGGTTTTTTACCTTCATCCACTGTATTCATGAAGGTAAAAAACCTTCTCTGTGCAGCAGTCCCTCCAATACTTATCTTGATACTCTATGCCAGGGGTGTCAAACAGGCGGCCCTCCAGCTGTTGCAAAACTACAAGTCCCATGAGGCATTGCAAGGCTAACAGTTACAAGCATGACTCCCACAGGCAGAGGCATGATGGGACTTGTAGTTTCGGAACAGCTGGAGGGCCGCCAGTTTGACACCCCTGCTCTATGTGCACGAGAGCCAATGGCTTCCACTGCTGTCAATAACAGCCAGTGAGTCAAAAAGCAGAGAGAGGAGGTGGGGCCGCACCATGGCTCTGTGTCTAAACACTCCTGCTCAAGTGCCCCCATTGCAAGCTGCTTGCTCTGGGGGCACTAGGCAGGAGGGAGGGGCCAAGAGTGCCAGCAAGGGACCTGAGAAGAAGAGGACCAGGGCTGCTCTGTGCAAATCCACTGCACAGAGCAGGTGAGTATGACATGTTTGTTATAAAAAAAAAGAAAGCCTTTAATATCACTTAAAGGCGATGCAAAGCCCTCAGCTACATCAAGTGTTTGAAAATATCCTTCAAGGCATCAGCAATGAGCGATTTCCCTCATACAGCGGAATTGTCCTGCTGTGAGATACAGCCAATTGAGCATCTATATTTCTCATGGAAAGGAGGGAATGGGTACCTACGGACCCTGGGATTATAAATCGGTGCTGATAGAATGTACTAAGACACAGGTAAAATACTAGAAAAGTTTTTATTAATACAAAAAAGAGATGTACATAAAAGAGAAACCATCAGAAGTCTTGAAATTAATCGAACTTCCACAAGTTGGGAAAAAGTTTCATGTAGTTTATCACTTGCTCGACATGTTTCGCTCCGGAAGGAGCTTTTTGTCCATATCCTTAAAGGTACAGGATTTCTAGACCCCACTTTAATTTCATTATGGTTTCTGAGCTATGTTCTCACAAATACCAACATTTAATTATTACTATTGGCTTTTTCTTAGTGTATGGTTCGTGGTCAGCATTATTGCATCATTTTGGACACGATCTGTGTGGCTCTGCCCCAATGAATTGAGGGGTTTCCAATCTGTATTTGTGCCTGTTGAGGTAAGTCCTGCGCCGTTTCTGCTGTTCCAATAGGTCCCAATTTGAAATTTGTTATTTTATTTATTTAAATTCCTCATTATGAAAACTATTGTTTATCAAATAAGCTTTGTTTCGCATATCTATATAAATTATTTCTTTATTGGAATTTATTTGGTATACATACCTTTTTTTCATTCCATTGACCATCTGTATATATGCTTGTCTTTTTGTAGAGACCTTGTAGTTGGTTTATAAAAGCTCTTGAAAAAGCTCCTTCCGGAGCGAAACATGTCGAGCAAGTGATAAACTACATGAAACTTTTTCCCAACTTGTGGAAGTTCGATTCATTTCAAGACTTCTGATGGTTTCTCTTTTATGTACATCTCTTTTTTGTATTAATAAAAACTTTTCTAGTATTTTACCTGTGTCTTAGTACATTCTATCAGCACCGATTTATAATCCCAGGGTCCGTAGGTACCCATTCCCTCCTTTCCATGTTTATATTCACACGGGATGAGGTGCTTGAATCAAGAATACCCAAGAGAAAGACCACTGGAGTTGAAGGACTGGTGAAACCTAGGTGAGTATCCAATAGCCTTCCAAGTTTAAGAAAAATGGAGGTGGTTGATGAAGAAACATATTTTCTCATTTAGGCATTGTATTGAGAATACACCAAATGACATATACGTAAGACATGTAAGTGTATTGTTTTGAATATCCTTTCCATTATTATGTAATCTATAAAGTAGATTAATAATTCTGGCAATGATATTTTAAGAGTTAAAGAAAAAAGTAACTTTCAAATTGGGGCAAGAACGCTCTGAATTTGCATTGAATGGTATACAGGTGTAGTGATGATGTGTACAGTGAATTTCATTCTTTCTGTGCACATTCCACTCATGTTATGGGCACGGAGATGGATATGGTGCAGAACAATGAGATTAAAATAAGAAAAAGCTTCTGACCAGAATGGCAAAGAGTGTAAACACATTTCCTTGAACAATGTGATGAACGAAGCTCAACTGAAGCTATAAATCACAACGACAGTCTACTCTTTCAATGACACCAGAGTCTATTCATCAAGTGGAAACACTACATTATTTTGGTTAAAGCTGACCTCATTGTAGTTAAAGCTATTTTCCAAAATAATCCCAAGTTCCCCTTATTCTGTATTCATTTTTCTTGGGCATTCCTTTGCTAAGAATCACAAGTGTATTTATCAATGTCTTTTTACTATGATTCTTTACATGATTCTAGAATAATTTATTAACCATTGGTATATATAGTATATGCTTCTATAACTAAAAATGCCACAGCTGATGACTGGGCTATACTCCGGGCATGAACAGGTTATTATGCATTTTTAACACACCCAACCTCATACTTTATGATGATGAGAAAAAAGGATCTCAAATTTACAATACTTTTTTAAGCTTGGATGAAATAGCAATTGGGCAAGACTGCTTTTAACCTTTTGCACTGCTATGTTACCTAAGATAAGTATTTGAATACATTTTGAGACTTACTTTATAGCAGTAACCCTGCTTGTGGCATTGGATTACATTTTTGGAGGCCCCTAGGCAGTATAAACTTTGGGTAGAAAAGAGGTCCCGATGGGGCTTTGAAGCAGCAGATGTGAAGTAAAATGGCAATGCAACGTCTATGGTAAAAACGTTTTATTACAAAAGTGATTATTGACATAAAATTTAGGGTATACAAGGAATGAGTTGCGGCAGAGTAACAAAAATTGATTAAAATAACCATAACATTTCCAGATCAATAATGAAATACATGGCCTGAATAGTGGCAGGCGGGTGTATATTCCTAACGCGTTTCGACCATTCGGTCTTCTTCAGAGGATTGTGGCTGAAAAAGATTTAATATTATAAATAAGTATGTACAGAGGATCTTGATTTGTCTCTGTGTCCTCCCTGTGGGGTCTATCCCCTTATGAAAAGGGAAAGAAAGAGGGGGGGTACACCGACTCCCAGGACCACAGGGAAGATATATGCACAGAGAACAACATCGGTATAATAAATTTAAGGGAGAGGAGCTTTCCTTCTCCCTTCCACAGTAATCAAAAATTCATCATCAACAGCAGCATATATTTACCCAGAAATTTGAGTTATGGGGCACCCAGATGTGGTCCGATGCAGACGTGATATGCAGGGGCCCAAAGCCGACGGTACTCCCGATCCGTCCCTCAGTCTCGCCCAATCCCAAGCGTGACCGCCCAAGAGTGGCCCTCAGCCACTTACGAGGAAGCACCAGACAAGAATGGTGGCATCCGGGTAGACCAGAAGGGTGGAGAAAAATGGGATTCAAAGAGTAGAGAAAGGGAGTCCTAGAATTAAGTGAAGTAATTAGTATCAAAAGTGGCCAATGGTTGGGTATGAGTTGTGTGGGAGTCTTACAAGGATGAGATAATGGAGGTACATGGTGGAAAGCAAACAGGAGTGAATGGGGTTGGGGAAGGAGAAAAATGGGGGGATGGAAACCGGAAGGTGATTGGGCTGGGAAGTGAGAGGAATGGGGAAAAGGGGGTATGAGGAAAAAATCGTGATGGTGAAGCAAGCAGGGAGATGGTGATGGAATGGGATGGGAAAAAAAGTGAAAAAGTGATGATGGGGGTGAAAAAGGGGAGGGGGAAGGTGAGTGCACATGGGGAAAGGGGATAAGGGACGCAGAATAAGAAGAATGCAAAAAGGAGAAAAAATATATAGTGATGATGATAATGGTAATTGAAAGAATAAGTGAGATGTGGAGTAAATAAAGGTGCAAGTGGAGAATGCTTGGAACAAGAGAAAGAATAAGGAAGTACAAAGACTAAGAAAGTGCGGAGCAGGTGGGACAAGGGGAGGGAAAAAAAAAAAAAAGAAGTGGGGGAGGAGAAGCAAGAAGTAGTGGAGTGGAATGAAGGCTGGGAAGTGAGGAGTGAGGAACGGTGGGGCTGAAATAGAGTGTGGATAAGAGAGTAAAGAGTGAGAAATGGGAAGAGACAGAAAAAAAGGGGGTCGATGACTGGGCTATACTCTGGGCATGAACAGGTTATTATGCATTTTTAACACACCCAACCTCATACTTTATGATGATGAGAAAAAAGGATCTCAAATTTACAATACTTTTTTAAGCTTGGATGAAATAGCAATTGGGCAAGACTGCTTTTAACCTTTTGCACTGCTATGTTACCTAAGATAAGTATTTGAATACATTTTGAGACTTACTTTATAGCAGTAACCCTGCTTGTGGCATTGGATTACATTTTTGGAGGCCCCTAGGCAGTATAAACTTTGGGAACCCACAGGTTTATGGAGATTCCTGATGCCCATGCTTTAGTGGGATAACATTGAAGCGTATCAGTCACTAGATGGAGATGTATCTACATGTACGTAGGTTGCACCAATTTTTTTTACAAACTGAGAGCTGAGGAGGGGGCAAAGGAAGCCCCACCTAAGTGAAGTATTAAAAGCAGGGTTTTAATGGCAAGGTACATAAAATCACTTTCAAGTAAAAACATGAGCTCGTCTTTTGTCTGGTAATCCAGGTAACTCCTAGTGTCCGAATATGACACCCGATGTGTGGCTGAGACCAGTGGCGCATCCTTTGTTTTCCCCTTTCTATTCTATATACAGAGTTGGCTTTCTCTGAGGACAGCTGCCACCTTCATTATCCCACCATTCATTTCTATGGACTTATGAACTGTTTATGTACTGCCTATGAGTGATCCATTTAATGTTTTAGTTACACTGTCCTTTGCGCTTACATTTATTAATACCATTATACCCCCTTCCTAACCAGACCAATTTTCAGCTTTCAGTGCTCTCACATTTTGAATGACAATTACTCAGTCATGCAACACTGTACCCATAGGAAATTTGTGTTATTTTTTTTCCACACGAATAGATATAGATAATAGATAAATTTAATCGCCACTGGGTTTGTAATTTTTTGCTCTATAAATAAAAAAAGACTGTAAACTTTGCAAAAACGCATTTTTCTTTGTTTCTGTCATAAAATATATTTTGACCAAAAGTTATGCTGCAACATAGCTTTGGTAAAAATAACAAAAAGCAGTGTATATTATTTGGTCTTTGTGAAGGTTATAGAGTCTATAAGCATGGTGCCAACCATTGCAAATTGATCACACCTGATGTACTGATGGCTGATCTACTTTCTTGAGACACTTAACAAGCCAGGTCAGTATGACTACCCTGAAAATGACCCATTTATGGAAAGTAGACATTCCAAGGTAATTTTTTCCCACAATTATTTGCAAAATGAGGATTTAATTTTTCACAAACTACACCCCAAAACACATTCTACTACTCTTCCTGTGTATGGCGATACTACATGCGTGAGATTTTTTCACAGCCTAGTCCAGCCTAGTGATGTGGCACAGGTGAGCACTGTTTTGGCATGGATGAGCCCTGATGTGGCACGGATGTGGCACGCATGAGCACTGTGATGGCACTGATGTGGCACATATGTACACTGTGATGGCACTGATGTGGTATGGATGAGTTCTGTGATGGCACTGATGTGACATGTATTAGCACTGTGATGGCACTGATGTGGCAAAGATGAGCACTGTGCGGCCCAACTTGCAGGGAACACTGTCAGGTGTTCTAGGGACATAAATTACATATCTAATTTCTTGACTACCTATTACATTTTTGAAGGCCCTGGAGCACCAGGCTAAAAGAAATTCCCACAAAATTACAGAATTTTGGAAAAGCAAACACTGCAACATGTAATCTAGGAGGCATAATGAGTCTTTGGAACATGTCATTTTTTTCACACTTAAATAAAGCTGCTTTGTAACTGATCCACAGTGAGCACTTAGAGTCACCTTTTGTATATTCTGGGAAATATACTGGAGATCCTGTCTTCGCCTGGAACATTTACCCTATGAATGGACCTGCCTATTTGACCATCTGTTTATTCAGTGATCCAGTCCTTAAAGAGGGGGTTTACCCTTAAAACCACTTTCTCCCATCCCATCCAGCATACTGGCGTCAGCGCCAGTATGCTGTCTTTTTTTTTTTTATAGGTGTACTTACCTCTTAATAGATAATTTAATTTTCATCCTACTGCGGGGTATGGCGCCGCTATATAGCGTCACGCCTTCCGAAAACAGCCGACTAGCACTCGGCTGTTCTCGGCGCCTGCGCACAGACCCAGGAGCTGACTGCGCAGGCGCCGTACACAGCCGAGTCCTATTTTGGCTTTTTTCGGAGGGCGTGACGCGGCTATATACGGGCGCCTGCGCAGTCAGCTCCTAGGTCTGTGCTCAGGCGCCGTATAGCTCCGAGACCAGCCGAGTGCTAGTCGGCTGTTTTCGGAAGGCGTGGCGCTATATAGCGGCGCCATACCCCGCGGTAGGACGAAAATTAAATTATCCATTAAGAGGTAAGTACACCTATAAAAAAAAAAGACAGCATACTGGCGCTGACGCCAGTATGCTGGATGGGATGGGAGAAAGTGGTTTTAAGGGTGAACCCCCTCTTTAAGGTGAGCAAAGCGATTGCTCTGAAGGTGGAGGGTCTGTTACCATTATCTTTGTGAATTGTGTGATTTTCACATGAAATCCTCTTGGTGCTTACTGGGACTTTTAGTCCTCTTCCCCTCTCTTATTGGACTTTTTTGTGATTGCCTTTTTAATACTGCATTTATCATTGCATTTTTAACCACTTAACGGACCATATTGCTGGTCAAAGACCAGAGAACTTTTTGCGATTCGGCACTGTGTTGCTTTAACTGACAATTGTGCGGTCGTGCAATGTGGCTCCCAAACAAAATTGGCGTCCTTTTTTTCCCACAAATAGAGCTTTCTTTTGGTGGTATTTGATCACCTCTGCAGCTTTTAGTTTTTGCGCTATAAACAAAAATAGCGCGAAATTTTGAAAAAATAAAAAAAAAATTACTTTTTGCTATAATAAACATCCCCCAAAAATATATATATAAAAACAATTTCCTCAGTTTAGGCCGATACGTATTTGTCTACATATTTTACGTTAAAAAATCGCAATAAGCGTTTATTGATTGGTTTGCGCAAAAGCGTTTACAAAATAAATGGTAGTTTTATGGCATTTTTATTAATATTTTTTTTTTACTAGTAATGGCGGTACTGCAACATTATGGCGGACACTTCGGACACATTTTTGGGACCATTGGCATTTTTATAGCGATCTGTGCTATAAAAATGCATTGTATTACTATAAAAATGCCACTGGCAGTGAATGGGTTAACACTAGGGGGCAGGGAAGCGGTTAAGTATGTTCCCTGGGTGTGTTCTAACTGTAGGGGGGAGTGGACTCCCTAGGGTAAATGACTGATCGCTGTTCACACAAGGCATTTCTCCCCTGACAGGACTGGGAGCTCCTGGTCCTCGTTCTGTAATGAGCAATCGTGGGTGCCCGGCGGCGATCGTGCCCCCCTATTGGCTGCTGAGCTAGGTGATGTATAGCTACGTGCTCTCGCCCAGCAGAGCCGACCTGCCGCCGTATAACGGCTGGCCGGCAAGCAGTTAATTTACCTGTTCTTGCACTGCACCTTACCTTATGCACTTTACTTGGACGTCAAAAGATGCCTTCCCAGAGCTAGCCAGCTGCGCTGTAGCCATCATTTTGGCTATAGCGCAGTCTGCAAGTGGTTAAGAGACAAACTGTAATGTGAACCTGATGTCTATGGCTTATGTACTTTAAGTTGTTATTTGGTACACTACATTAATACAGTCTTTAAAGGGGTTGTAAAGGTTTGTTTTTTATTTTCTAAATAGGTTCCTTTAAGCTAGTGCATTGTTGGTTCACTTACATTTTCCTTCGATTTCCCTTCTAAATGGTTTTTTTTTGTCTGAATTTCTCACTTCCTGTTTCTCCTCAGTAAACTTGCCACCATCATCCGAGCAGTGGTTAGTCAGCCAGAACAGCTTACTGAACAGCTTACTGAGAAGGAACAGGAAGTAAGACATTCAGACAAAGAAAACCAAGAAAAAAAAACATTTAGAAGGGAAATCAAAGGAAAAGGTAAGTGAACCGACACTAGCTTAAAGGAACCTATTTAGAAAATAAAAATGTAACCTTTACAACCCCTTTGTTCGAAAGTTTTCATATCTTTGAGTTGATTCATTTTTTCTATCTTTTGTAAACAATTTAATAAAGCTTAATTTTTATTTTCTTTCAAGAACAAAGCAATATTATTTTGAACTGTTGTTGCATATCACTTAAATGGCATGGTGCTCATAGGCTGGTGCCTACTCTGTTTATTTGGTATTCTGGCACTGTTTGTCAATCGTCCTGTGAATTTCTAAATCTATTTGATCAAACTGCTAATTAGACAGTTAAGATATACAATTTGTAAACTGCTTTATTTGAGACAAATATTTGAATTCTGTTTAGTCCTCTGATTCACATACTCCTGTCATACTGCTTATCTAGTCAGTTGATACCACATTTTTTACTTCAATTTTGTAGTTTCCATTGTCACCTTTCTACTTATTGGGCAGTGTACCAGAATTATGATACTACATTATTGTCCTATGAGTAGAATGGTTACTCAAGAAGCTGCAAAGTTTGTAATTTGCATAGAAGTCACCTGACACGCATGACAAGGGTATTGTAAGTGTATTCACACATTTATATCATCTTTATGTCTTGTTGTCAAATGTTTATGTTTGCACTTGCAATTACCTGCTCAGAAAAAATTGGCCCAGATTCACAGAGCGATTACGGCTGCGCAACAGGAGATGCGCGTGCGTAAGTCTAAATGTGCGCGTGCGTTTCGTTGCGCGGCATCCCCAGAACGAGATACGCAAAAAATTGTCTTTTTTTTTGTCCCGCGTAATTTCGTTAGACTGGCGCATCCGTCCGCGCAAAAGTGCGATAGACACACCATTGATTTGCTAGTCAAATATGCTAATGAGGGACTTACGGGGATCCACAAAACAACGTTGGGGCAGCGCAGGCGACGCAGTGTGCGCAACAGCAAAATGTCCTGTCTAAAATTAGAGCTGATAAAAGCTGGTCCAAAAAAAGAAAAAAAGTCTACTTGTCAGATAAAGCAACACTGTTAGTGAGGAGTTCAGCAGTCACACGTGTTGCTCAACAATCTGTATGCCAACATGCCAGGGGCATCGTCGCGCATAGCTATACTACTGACTTTAGATGAACAAAGAAGGAGGAGGGCACGGAGGATGGCACTAAGGAGGGCACGGGAGATGTTTTTTTTTTATTTATTTTTTTGCTTATATAAAATGTACAATTTAATCTAATCTAATACAATATTCTTATCTGATACAAGCCCCTCACTCTTCACTTGATATATCACACACGCATAGACATCTTTGGCATGAGTGATTCTGAGGTGTCTCGCATCTTCAGATTCACCCCTCATGCCATCATGGAATTACCACAACCTTGCAGGAGGACATCAGCAGCCCAACACATGGCACCACCCATGACACCCATGACAGCTACATATACAATCAGAGCCCCATCCCCACAGATTTCGAACAGAACATGTATGGGGACAGCTGGCTGGTTGGTGAGTGACATGGGTGGCAGGCATGACTATCCCCTCCCGTGATGCACACCTCACAAGTGGCACATGCATGACTAACATCCTCCTGTCTTTTCCCTTCAAGGTGACTCTGCATATGCACTGGTACCCCATCTCATGACCCCATCTCATGCCAGCTCACATTATGCATCTTTGCACGTTAAACACACACATTAATCATGGCACAATGAGAATGCATGCATGCACACCACTGTGGTCCCTAGCACACACACCCCACATCCTCATCACATTGGATTGGCACCAGTCCACCATGCAGGACTTGTGAGCTGCAACGCCATGCCACGGCTCCAATTATGTCACTGTACATTCATACACCATTCACACAGACCTGGGGATCACTTCTCCACCACAAATGAGGGTGACACCCCTTTTCCCGCAGGAATATCACCCCCACATTCCAAAATCATACACAAACAGAACCAAAAAAATTAAATAAATGACGAGCAAAAAAAAAAAATGCCCAGCAAAAATATAATTTAAACAAAATAACAACAAAGAAAACCCATAAAAGACAAAAATCACTCTGCAAAACAGTCCCCAAATATCTCAAAGACACGTCACAAACAAACAAAAGCACCTTGCTGTAGAGGGAGGGATACAAAGGGATGTACTTTTGCAAAGGAAGTGCATTTGTGTCTGTCTATTTATGCTGTCTGCGTAGTTCACAAAGTTGCCCTAGTCCATTTCCAATTTCAATGATTGCGCCGCTCCCGAGTTGTGAGCATGCGCACAGCGGAGCTGACCATGGTCTCCTTCAAGCGCGCATGCGCGAGCCAGCCGGCCCTTCATTTGCATGGGGTCACGGCTCATTTCAATGTAACACGCCCACGTCCTTCCCAATTTGTATTACTCCTCCTTACGCCTCGGAAAAAACGTTACGCTTGCGCAATTTCCTGCGCAAAAGCTACGAGAATAGGGTGATTACGCGGCTACATTGCGCAAGTCTAACGTAAAGGCGGTGCGCTACGCCGGTCCAATAATGCTCAGATGTACCTGAATCTGGGCCATTGTTTCTTTCAAACTGATACTCAGAAAGAAAAAAAAAACAGTAATTACCTAAAAATATTTAAATTGTATGGGCCCCTCTGTGAATTACCATGGACGGGTTCATGCTCATACTATTCCACTGCAGATAACAGCTTGACTCTTTCACCTTACATTTCTTAGCAAACTAGCATTTGATCGGCAAAATACAGTAGTTCCCTTATGGAAAAAATGTATTTCAAGGTTGTACAACAATACTACATTTTACGAGCTAACACTGCAAATAAACTCTATGAATAGTGTTCTCTTACCTGAGACATCATAGGAAGAAGGGGCCCAGAAGAAACAGGGAATTCAGCTTTCTTGGAAATGCCCTTAAAAAAGATAGAATATCAAAGCAAGACAAATTCACAGGGTTTGAGATCTGTAGGTAATCACCACCAGGTTTAGCTACATATACTGTATATCTTGCGTAACGCAATACCTAGACAAGATAAACCTTACAACTTAGATTGCTGTGAACTGTAACTGTACTAATATTATATTTTGTATTCCAATTTTAACAAGCTTTAAGAAGAAGCTTGTTTGCCAAAAAAAAAAAAAAAAATCACTTAAAATATTAACAAAATGAACAAGCACAGTTGATGGATTCACACTCTCACCTACTACAAAAGCGGCTCTTTGAAGGATTTTTTTTTCTTATGATGATCTCCTAGACTTCTTGAAAGATTTAAAAAGAAGGATACGTTTAGAGAATGATGAGAGCTTTACTGACTTTTGGACTGATAGCATATATAATGTATGTTCTCTCTCTTCATAAATAGTTCAGAATAAAGTTTGAGATGTTCTAAGTGAAATTTGGAAAGATACTATAGTGCCTAGATATTAGGAGATCACAGCGAGAAATTGGTATGATTAGAATTAACCACTGTCTGGTTACATTATTGATTGACATTTTGAGTTTCTACTTTAATTTTAAATATGTTGTATGAACTGGTGAGCAAGCTGTGCATAGTCCTGTCCTGAGGTCATGCAACTGTAATTTTAGAGAGGACAGCAACTGTGCCATTAAAGATGAATGCACATTTTGAAAAAGTCACATGATAAAAGTAGATTTACTGCATACCCTTTAAGCAACTCGGTAACTTAGCTACTGCTGCTATATTTCATCTAGCAATGGGCCGATTTGTGCTCAGGCTTAATGTTTAAATCATACCAGATTTTAGCTATTTTCAACTAAACACTGTGCATCAGTTTACAGTTCTCTTTTTAACTGAGCCACCTGTGCTTAAATATAAAAGATACTTCGACCCTGGCCTATTTGTGACCACTAAGAAATTATGTTTAGAAGCACTGATCTAACAACCACACTTAACATCTGCTGTGTGTACCGATTTGTTAATTGTCATGATTCTTGTGTAATTTTAGTCATTTTAATTGAAAGCCAGACTGCGATAGCAGATGTACAGGTTAGCTCTTGTGATTATTTGGGGAGGTATTTGCTGTAAATGTGAGTCTTTAAGGCCTCTAAGCAGCATTACACGTTATGATATTCTGTTAAAATATAATAATTATTTTTCGTCATAGATAGAGTGTGAACAGGTAAAACTTCAGTCAAATTTTTTTGTTGTCTGTGTCCCTGTTGTGCCATGTCACGTTCTCTATTTGACCACTGTCACTAAAACAAAAAGTAAGGAGAAATTTTAAATTTTAGCGTTGTCTTTAGAGCAAGAAGTGAGAGTAAACAGAAGGAGAGGAGGAGGAGGAGGAGACAACTGTCTAAGATAGGAATTCCCCTAGATTTCCTTAAATTTTCTGTTCTATCTCCGAGACAAGAAGTGAAAAGAAATCTCCACAGTAAGAACCAAAAATAAAAAGCCTGATGAGTTCAAACCCCTCAAAACTGAAAAACTAAAAAAATGGGTTTCACATTACAGACACTTCAAATGTATTTATTGATGCTTTATGTCCATTATTATAACAAATGTAAAAGTAGGTGTTATTATAAGCCACAAATTAGATGCTGTCTCAGGTCCTAGAGAGTGGAAGCTTCCTTCCACCTACATGTTTAATTTCCTGGAGTTTAAACAAACTTAAAATGCATATATAGGCAAAACGTTTTATTCTAGTTTTAGCGAATGGAAGGTTTAGAACCCCTGTCTAGGTAGATTTACCCTCTCTATATAGGGTGAGGAGCATTGTCCCTGAAACAGAAAGTGATATGGAAATCCAAAATGTTGAAGTTTTCAGTTGTCAATCTTTCAATAAGAGGACAATTCCCTCACTCTTCTACTATTTTAATCACTTATTGTTTAGGACTATGAGTCTAAGATTAGGTTCATAAATAAATATACAGACAGCGCTTGCTCCACCATAAGATAATTATTGATGCCACTTCTATAGTAATGTATACTGTGAAGATATTGCTATAACCAATCTTTGTTGGAAATCACTATACTATACTAGTCATTCACTCTCCAACAGAATCATTATCTCAGTATTGTTGTATATCCTGGCTCTCTGTGTGATCCCTTGGTGGTTGCGCTTTCCTGTCTTGCATTGGGAGCTGCGATGTGTGTAAAGGGAGGCTTTTCTGTGTCTCCTGCTGTCCCCATCTGCTTTTTGGCAGATAAGGACACCTACACATCGGCACCATGTTTAGGTGCCAGAAGCATGGCGTCTGCTATTTTGGCAGACATAAGCGCAGCTGGACGCACTTTACCATCTGATGGCATGGGGGTGCATTTATGCATGTGTGCCTCCCCTTGATAGTGGGTGCCTCCCGCACTCACATATCAGCCATCTACACATGGTGTTGGGGGCGGAGGCCTCTGGGTCCTTCCGGGGGTTAATTTGAGGTCAGGCATGGCTTGGATTACATTTAACTTCACTCTTCACTGAGGACACACACAGCTGTGGAGATTGCCTGCTGTGTCTTACTTTTAGGCCTCATTTCCACTGGCGTTTTTACAGCCACTTTTCTGAGCGTTTTTTGCAGCTTAAAAACGCCTGTCCATGTTAGTCTATGGCATCATGCCCACCATGACGTTTTTGAGCTGTAGATAGCTAAGCTGCAAAAAACCCGCACAAACGCTCAAAAACGCTCAAAAACGCGGTCGCTGCGTTTTTAAAGCTCCAGCTCCAAAAAAAAAAAAAGCCTAAGGCCTCATTTCCACTGGCGTTTTTACAGCCACGTTTTTTACAGCTTAAAAACGCCTGTCCATGTTTATGCGTTTATGCGCGTTTTTAAGCGTTTTTTTATGTCTGGCGTTTTTACAGCTCTATTGCTGGAGCTTCAGAACGCACTGGCCCCGCGTTTTTTTTGCAGCTTAGCTATCTACAGCTCAAAAACGTCATGGTGGGCATGATGCCATAGACTAACATGGACAGGCGTTTTTAAGCTGCAAAAAACGCTCAGAAAAGTGGCTGTAAAAACGCCAGTGGAAATGAGGCCTTATACTTGGGATATTCACCATACTCAGGTACTTGCTATATCCACTTCATTATATTCAGGCACACTTGCATCTCATACACACATATCATTGCTTGAGCACTTATCTATTATTCTTATCTTTTTGGTTTGTTTTACTTTTTGATATCTTGGATTTCTTCACACCAAGTTCACCCCTCTCTTCCTCTCTCTCTCTCTCTCATCTTATCACTTGCTATTACCCTTTTGTTATCCTTTGTTTTTCATAATTTCCAGGTCTCCACCATCCTGGACCCAGGCCCTTTACTGAGATATATACATCCTTATGCGAATACTCATTAACTTTACTTTACTATTTCAGATATCTGACAAACATTTATAGCCTATACTCTTGTATGGATCAACAAAGTTTTCTAGCGACACATCACTACACACACACTTACAGTTCACCTCTCTCTTCTATCCTGTCACCTGATAGTATCCCCCTGATATCTCATGTTTCTAACCATCTCGCTACCATTTTTGGCCTAGGCCTTTCAGTCAAACATAATTCTATACTAATATCGATTGATACTACTTTACTACTTTAGATATCTGACAAAATATACCTATTTTCACAGCCTATACTTTTTATGGACAATGAGATCTCTATGGATACGTCACTATATCTATGCCATGCCTGCCCTGTGCCTTTACAACTAATACTATGCCAGATTGCCAAACATATATACTTTTTCATCCTAGGTACAGTGTTACACACCCCTGAAGAGCAAGCTGGATCTTGCGAAACTAGACTAGTCGGGTAGTACGATGCCCGTGTACTCTGTCCACTATTATACATATGTATTAATATTTACTGTCTATGTATTGTTTCAATTGGCAATTGTTGGTGTTAAGTATGTAACAATTTTACTTTACGCATGTAAACAATTTTACTTGAATAAATGATATACTATATAATTACTGTTATTTTTACTGGCGGAGACGTTACCCACTTCATTTAACCTCCCTGGCGCTATGATTCTTTCAGATTTTAGGTGCTGAAAGTGGTACAGTTATTTGCAATGAAATTTGGCGTTTTATACTGTAGGCCTGTAATTCTTAGGAATAACTCACTTAAATCTGACCAAACAAGAGTCTAATAGGCATCCCGGGTATGACATTTTTTTAAAAACAAATTTATAAATTATAATATAATAAATAATTATAAATAATTATAACAAATAATAATATAAATATAATAAAAATTATTCAATAATGTAATCAACTCAAAATCACTGAAATTTGCTCAGTTGCAGAATTTTCGCTGTCATTATTTTTTTTTTTATGATGAATTCCCCCACAAATCACTATCGTTCAATTCTGCAAGTGATTACAATTTATTATCGCTGTTTTCTAGCTGATCTAACATTTTTTTTACATAAATGGACACTTTTGGTTGCTATGGACAATCTTCAGTTTATTATATAAAAGTACATGTAGGACACTGGGCAGACCGTATACTGTATGTAATGTGTTTGTTTACTTTTTTGAATATGGCGCCGTAACGTCGCAGGTAACGGAGCTCGGCGGCACACGGGGACACTGTGTGAATCGAGTGAGCACCCGCTCGCTCACACAGCGCGGATCCATCGCTGGATCCACGGACAACGTAAGTAAACCTTGCCTGTGAAAGCTGCGAGGCGAGACCGAGTCTGACTCGGGGTTACCGATCGCAGCATAAAAATCTAACCCCCGAGTCAGAATCGGGAATACCACCAGGGAGGTTAAAGTCTCGGGCGAATCCGTTTGTTTTGACTTTATGTAACAGGTATGGAAGTGTGTCACTGGGGACACCAGATCTTTTCTCTTTTTTTGTTTGTTGGAAATCAATACATAATGGCAATTACAAAATCCCAAAACAAAAAAAGTTAGTGCAAAATAACTGTTCTATGATATCATATATAATCAATCTATGTTTTAATTTGATATAAAGTGACAATATAGCACAAAAATAATTTTTGTGCAAAAAAGTATCTTTGTTGTGCAATAAAGTGCTGTCGTGCTCTGTTCCCAGGATCCTGGGTATCTGTGCATCCACCACATGAAATAATGTAAACACTCTGCACTCACCTTATAGTAAGGAAAGTCTGCTGGGCTTATAGGTCTTTTTTGGGAGACCTATCCGACTGCAGTGTCCTCCGATGACATCCACTGGTATGGATAACCTCCACTGGTGGTCCCAGAGCTCCAAAACCGTGTAATTCAGGTATACAATAAATGGAGAGAAAGCTCCTCATGGTGTAAAATCTTTTGGTTATTTACTTTTCTAAGGCTGATGGTATAAAACTAAGAATGAAAATAAAGATAAAAAGATCCACTATTTAGTGAAAAACTGCCTTTCTGCGTCTGAGTAATGGACACCTTTCACCGAATTCATCTCCACATACACCTTGAAAACCAAAAACCTCCTGTTACTCCGAGACTTCAACCTCTGGGCTTACTCCTGCCAGGACCCCATAGCCACCGCCTGCATCAACCAACTAGAAGCACTAGGTCTGCAGCAACTTATAAATGCTCCCACGCATATTTCGGGTCACACCCTCGACCTCATCTTCAAACTAAATATGGACATCAACATACTGGACCACACGCCATTACTATGGACCGACCACCACGCCATCAATTTTAAAATAATAAACAACACCATCTTCCAAAAACCAACACACTCAACAACAACACACTGGACAAGATCACAGAAGAGACTACACTCACAACTCTTCAAAACCACACTATCCAACAAAATAGAGATGCTAAGTCAAAACCACTCAATGGAAGAAACATTCAACTCCCTCAACAAAGTGTTACTACAGACAGCAGACACAGTCGCACCAAGACGCAGAACACTCACCTGCAAAAACAATTCGGGCTGGTTTAATGACGCTTTTACATTACTGAAACAAGAAGGCAGAAGAGCTGAAGAAGCCTGGAGAAGGAATTCAACAATCAAAAACCACACAAACTACAAATTATTTACCAAGAAATATCACAAAGCCATCTTTAAAGTAAAAAAGAAAACTTCTCCAACACCATCTCAAAAGCCATAAACCCCTAGAGCCTCCAGCAAACGAAACTCAAGAATTCTGCAATGAGCTATCTGATTTTTTTTTTTGACAAAATCACAAACATTTGGGAAACAATTCAGCAGGAAAAAATCAGCAACTCTACTTGGCCAGAGCAAGAAGAAAAATACCATATAAATAGTCTACAATCAACAAAATTTACACTTGTCCCAATCACCATCGACACCACCAAAATCATCATCAGAAGCCTCCGAGACAGCACATCACCAAATGACATAATTTCAACAAAACTTCTGAAAGAATGTACCAACATCTTGGCACCCACCATAACACACCTCATAAATCAATCATTCAAAGAAGGAAGCATGCCGATCTCCCTCACGCAAGGCATAATCAAACCACTCCTAAAGAAACCCAACAAGCCTTAACACCATCTCCAGGATTATTGAGAAAGCAGTAGTACAGCAGCTACAACTCCATTTGGACACTTACAAATTCTTGGGCCACGTACACACGATCAGACCGGTTCGATGGTGTGTACGGCCCATCGGACCGTTATCCGTCGGACCAAAGTTTTAAAACCTGCTTTAAAATCTGTCTGACGGACACCTGTCCGTCGGACAGGTTCGATGGTTAGTACGCAAATGCATCGGACCAAAAACCCACGCATGCCCAGAATCAAGTCGACGCATGCTTGGGAGCATTGAACTTCGTTTTTTCAGCACGTCGTTGTGTTCTATGTCACCGCGTTCTGGTCTGATCGGATTTTTGGTCCCAAGGTGTGTACGCACATCGGACCATCAGACCACTTCAGCCTGGTCCGATAAAAACGGTCCGTCGGACCAGTTTCATCAGACCGGTCTGATCATGTGTACAGGGCCTTGGACTCACTACAATCTGTATTCCACCCAGGCCACAGGGACAGAAACTGCACTCAAAATCTGGGATGATGCCCTCGAAGCAGCAGATGACAGAGATTCATGTCTCCTGGTGCTGCTGGACCTCAGCACAGCTTTCGACACAGTAGACCTCAAAACTCTGCTCACTCGTCTCAAAGAAGTAGCTGGAGTTGCAGACTCAGACCTACCCTGGTTTGCTAGGAGCTTTCACTTCGGAAGCATGTAAATTTACATGCAGAGTCCCTCGAGGATCACCCATGTTGCCCGTGATCTTCAACATCTACCTCTGCCCACTCTTTAAAATCATCAGCAATGAGGACCTGCTCTATCACTCCTACGCAGATGACACTCAAATTTACTAGGGGTTGTTCCAAACCAGCCATGGGTACCACAATTGGGTACAATTGTGTCTATTTTTGTGTCTAAGTGCTAAGTGCTAAGATTTGTTCAAAGGTACATATGCACCACCTCCCACAGTGTGGGTGGGTCAGGATTTTTCCATTTTCTGGTGATATTCAATCTAGATGACTGTAATATATCAGTCACTTCATGTCTAAGCTGTGTTGGGTATTGTTCCAATTTAAGAGATAGAAGTGCTAGGCTAGGTTGTAGAGGGATTATTAGTTGGGTAATTTCAGATATTAGGTTGAAGATTGCCATCCAGTAGTTTAACAACTGGGGCAGCTCCAAAATATATGGATCTCCCATTCGTCCACATTGTCTCCAGCATTTATTGTCTTGATTTTAATGAAATCTGGACATTCTATCATGGGCCAGGTATCAGCATTGTGTCAGTTTAATGGATACATGTAGCTCCCAAAGTGTGGAGCAGCAGGTAGCTCTATATTGCAGGCTTTAGACCATTATTCTCCAGTGTACATGTATCCTAGGTCAGATTCCCATTTGAGTAGCGGGGTTGTTTTAGTTTTTTGTTTTAGGAGATTGTAAAAGAGTGAAATCCCTTTTTGATGTGATATGGGGGTGCTAAGAAAGATCCAAGCAGATAAAGGAATTTTACAGGTCCACGATGGAGATGTAGTTAGATAATGTTTTGTGCGAGTGGAATAACACCCTTACAGGATGTCACCAATTTACAAGCCAGCCTCAATGCTCTGTCTAATTGGGCGACTATGTGGCAGAAATATAGAAACAGAGAAAACTGCACTAATTAGCTAGTAAATAATAAATTGGATCAATTGATGAATACACTTTAGGCTGCAGCTGTCGTGTGATAGCACAAAAAGAATTCAAGAAATAAAAGCAAAACTGCGCCACATAATACAATCTGAAAAATAAAACATTCAATAAAGCAGTTTTAAAAGTTCAACACAATATAAGTCCAACACATGCTGTATATGTGAAGATATCCAAAGTAGCACACCACCGCAGTGACAAACAATAGCCTGGAAGGGATCCCTTCACCGAAGTTAGAAATGGCTGCTTACCAGAAGCAAGCTCAAAAGAGCAATTGGCTATAGCCCAGCCACGGCCTTGGCATCCATGATTTTATCGTTTATATTGTAAGTAGAATGTGTTTTATTTGAATACATTTCTTCATACGGAATTTCACTATGGCGCGCTTTCTGTTTTAACCTCCCTGTGGTTGAATGGTGAATTACGCCCAATAACACCCTGGTGGACCGAAAACCCGCAGTGTCCCTTCCTGCTTGCTCTGGGAGAACGTATCTAACCACTGACTTCTGGATGCCAAGGCCGTGGCTGGGCTATAGCCAATTGCTCTTTTGAGCTTGCTTCTGGTAAGCAGCCATTTCTAACTTCGGTGAAGGGATCACTTCCAGGCTATTGTTTGTCACTGCGGTGGTGTGCTACTGTGGATATCTTCACATATACAGCATATACAACATTGGATGTGTCCAGATTTATGTGTTGGACTTATATTGTGTTGAACTTTTAAAACTGCTTTATTGAATGTTTTATTTTTCAGATTGTATTATGTGGCACAGTTTTGCTTTTATTTCTTCGACTATGTGGCAGATGAGGTTTAATGTTGATAAATGTAAAGTTATGCACTTGGGGGCTAAGAATATACATGCATCATACATACTAGGGGAGTACAACAGGGGGGATCCATAGTGGAGAAGGATCTGGGAGTTTTGGTAGATCATAAGCTCAATAATGGCGTGCAATGCCAAGCTGCGGTTTCCAAAGAGAGCAAAGTCCTTTCTTGTATTAAGAGAGGTATTGACTCTAGAGAGAGAGATATAATTTTGCCCCTGTACAAATCATTAGTAAGACCTCATCTGGAATATGCAGTTTAGTTTTGGGCCCTACTTTTAAAAAAGGATATCGGGCTAACTGGAGAAAGAGTAAAGAAGGGCAACCAAACTGATAAGGAGTGAAGGAGCTCAGCTATGAGGAAAGATTAGAGGAACTGAATTTATTCACTCTTGAGAAGAGGAGAATAAGAGGGATATGATCAACATGTATAAATATATATGACTAAGCATCGGTTGTCGACGTGAAACGCGTTAGCTTTTGTTACCCCACTGTTTGCTGTTTTTGCTGTTTTAGTTATATTTTTTGACTGAAATAAACAGGCGCTATTTTTAATTTTTTTTTTTTTTTTTTTCATCCATTGGAGTGCGGCTGTCCATTCCTTTTTCCCTACATTGCACTACGCATTGCCTGCACCCACTTGAGTTTTTGAACTTTACTCACCACTGAAGAGTGTCGTCTGGAGCGGCGGTTTTCCCTTTACAAATATATAAGGGGCCCATATAGTGAACTTGGTGTTGATTTATTCACTTTACGGTCAACACAAAAGACAAGGGGGTACTCTTTTAGATTTCATCTCCAAATACGGAAAGGTTTCTTCACAGTAAGAGCTCCAGAGGTGGTTCCAGAGGTGGTTCTGGCCAGCTTAGTGGATTGCTTTAAGGCCTGGATACTTTCCTTAATGTACATATTATAACTGGGTACTAACATTTATAGGTAAAGTTGATCCAGGGAACATCCGATTGCCTTTCGAGGGATCAGGAAGGATTTTATTCCCCTGCTGTAGCAAATTGGATCATGCTTTGCTGGGGTTTTTTGCCTTCCTCTGGACCATCTCTGGGTATAGAATTGGGTATATGGGATTGTACGATATTTTTTATTTGATTTACTTATTTTTTTATGGTTGAACTGGATGGACTTGTGTCTTTTTTCAACCTGACTAACTATGTAACTATGAGTATAAAGATAAAGGTCTGAGTTGGGTAGTTGTTATTCTTTTTGTAGGGTGGGAAATGATTTGAGCACTTCATTGCTAAAGACATCATTGATGTACATTATTCCTTTTGCTTACAACGTCGCAAAAAATACTGATTATATTTTATTTTGTAGGGCCAATAGGGGGATTTTCAGGGTGAATTGAAAGGACAATGTGAGCTAAGTCTCATGAGTGTATTCCAGGCTTTAATTGTTGCAGAAATTGTTGGGGGGACATAGGAGGGGATTTTAGTTCCATGTGACAGAGAGAGAGAGAGTAACCAGGTAGATAGTTTGCCTCCTGAAATGGTGGAGGCTTCTGTTTTACCCCATAGTGTAGATGGGGAGGGTAGAAACAACTCTCTTAGTTGCGTGCGCACTGAAGCCAGGTGGTAATCTTGAAAGTCCACATAACCAGTTCCACCGGCTGTGCGATGTTTGGTTAGTTTTGTATGTGCTCATCTGGCTTTATTACTTTGACCTATACATCTAGAAAGCATAGGGGCAGATTCACGTAGATCGGCGCATTATCATTCCGGCGTAGCGCACCACTTTTCCGTTAGACTTGCGCAATCTAGCCGCGTAATCCGGCGATTCACGTAGCTTTTACGCAAGAGCTTGCGCAAACGTAAGGTTTTTTCCTGAGGCGTAAGGAGGAGTAATACAAATTGGGAAGGACGTGGGCGTGTTACATTGAAATGAGCCGTGACCCCATGCAAATGAAGGGCCGGCCGACTCGCGCATGCGCGCGTGAAGGAAACCATGTCAGCTCCGTTGTGCGCATGCTCACAACTCGGGAGCGGCGCAATCAGTGAAATTGGAAATGGACTAGGGCAACTTTATGAACTACGCAGACAGCATAAATAGACAGACACAAATGCACTTCCTTTGCAAAAGTACATCCCTTTGTATCCCTCCCTATACAGCAAGGTGCTTTTGTTTGTTTGTGACGTGTCTTTGAGATATTTGGGGACTGTTTTGCAGAGTGATTTTTGTCTTTTATGTCTTTGTTGTTATTTTGTTTAAATTATATTTTTGCTGGGCATTTTTTATTTTTGCTCGTCATTTATTTAATTTTTTTGGTTCTGTTTGTGTATGATTTTGGAATGTGGGGTGATATTCCTGCGGGAAAAGGGTGTCACCCTCATTTGTGGTGGAGAAGTGATCGCCAGGTCTGTGTGAATGGTGTATGAATGTACAGTGACATAATTGGAGCCGTGGCATGGCGTTGCAGCTCACAAGTCCTGCATGGTGGACTGGTGCCAATCCAATGTGATGAGGATGTGGGGTGTGTGTGCTAGGGACCACAGTGGTGTGCATGCATGCATTCTCATTGTGCCATGATTAATGTGTGTGTTTAACGTGCAAAGATGCATAATGTGAGCTGGCATGAGATGGGGTCATGAGATGGGGTACCAGTGCATATGCAGAGTCACCTTGAAGGGAAAAGACAGGAGGATGTTAGTCATGCATGTGCCACTTGTGAGGTGTGCATCACGGGAGGGGATAGTCATGCCTGCCACCCATGTCACTCACCAACCAGCCAGCTGTCCCCATACATGTTCTGTTGGAAATCTGTGGGGATGGGGCTCTGATTGTATATGTAGCTGTCATGGGTGTCATGGGTGGTGCCATGTGTTGGGCTGGTGATGTCCTCCTGCAGGGTTGTGGTAATTCCATGATGGCATGAGGGGTGAATCTGAAGATGCGAGACACCTCAGAATCACTCATGCCATAGATGTCTATGCGTGTGTGATATATCAAGTGAAGAGTGAGGGGCTTGTATCAGATAAGAATATTGTATTAGATTAATTTAAATTGTAAATTTTATATAAGCAAATAAAAAAATTAAAAAAAACATCTCCCGTGCCCTCCTTAGTGCCATCCTCCGTGCCCTCCTCCTTCTTTGTTCATCTAAAGTCAGTAGTATAGCTATGCGCGACGATGCCCCTGGCATGTTGGCATACAGATTGTTGGGCAACACGTGTGACTGCTGAACTCCTCACTAACAGTGTTGCTTTATCTGACAATTAGACTTTTTTTCAAAATTTAGACCAGCTTTTAGGTCCTCTAACTTTAGACAGAACATTTTGCTGTTGCGCACATCGCGTAGCCTGCGCAGCAACTGCGTTTTTTTGTGGATCCCCGTAACTCCCTCATTAGCATATTTGACTAGCAAATCAATGGTGTGTCTAGCGCAGTTTTGCACGAAGGGAAGCGAATGTCTAATTCAATTACGCCGGACCAAAAAACGTAGATTTCTGGCGTATATTGTTTTGTGAATCGCGTCCAACTATACGCACGCGCACATTTAGACTTACGCACGCGCAACAGCAGTTGCGCAGGCGTAATCGCTCTGTGAATCTGGGCCATAGTTTGTAGTAATTTGGTGGGGGGGGAGGGGAAGGAGCCCTCTAACACAAACAGCACAGACTGGGGCTGTAGCGCGGCTAAGACGGGAAGAACACGCCACCTCTGTTCCTCCGAAGGGGTAAAGTCACTGCTGTCTAGGAAAACAAGCAGCGCTGTGGGTGGAAAGTGCCATAGGTCCGATTCTTTCTCTATGGGCATGAATATACTGCTGCTGCTCTCTGGTGAAGAAGGATGAGAATATCCACCCATATCGAGCAGATAGAGCATGTATATTCATGCCCATAGGGAAAAAAACAGACTTACGACACTTTCCACCCACAGCGCTGCTTGTTTTCCTCAACGGCAGCTGGCGTCGCAGACGTGTGACGTCACCTTTTTGGAGGAACGGAGGCTGCGTGTTCTCCCCGTCCTAGCCGCACTACAGCCCTGGTCTATGTTGTTTGTTTTGGAGGGCTCCTTCCCCTTCCCCTCCACCACTGATTGCCGCCGGACCATCAACCGAAGCCAAAGGTACTGTGTACTCCATTATTTACAGGAGCCTCTTTCTGAGCCATAAATACCTCAATCCATCGTTGCTCTATGGATTGTGGATGATATTATTGCCAATTCTAATATATAATTTTTTATATGGACAATCTTTTGATTTTTTATTCTTATCTATGTCTGGATTGGATACATCATATGCAATTGTGACTAATAAATGGACTTAGTTCTTCACTTTTTGTCATTAAGCTCATATGTGGTTGAGTGGCATGAGCGCTGGTTTTAGCATTTATTTGTGTACAATTGGCACTTCCGGGTAGGATTTCATCCTGCAGCTCTGGACTCTCTCATATATATTCTCTGTTGAGATCTTTGTAACCTTCTGAATCATTGATTATTATTTTCCTTTATATCCACCATTTTTAGCGCTAGTGTTTTTTATTGTTTTTTTAGTGGTACTATAGGCTGCCCTGAAGTAGGAAAGGCAGCAATTGAGGATTGCAGGGAAGAGATTTCATGTTCATTATGAAGTTCCTTACTCACTGTGGTCTCGGCCTGGTGTGAGCTATCCATCCTCATCCTTGCTTTTACTGGGCTCTGGGAGACCAATGATAGCAGAGGAGAGTTGTAGGGGGAAGATGCAGCCTCTCTCTATTTCCCCTGGATCGTCGTCTGGAAGGTCGATACAGCCTGATGGCGGCGTGATCTTGTCTCCTTCACTGCTGCATAGCAGGCTAGAGGAAGAAGGCTGTGAGCTTCTGTGGGCACTTCTCTTCCTTTCTCTTGAAGAACATCAGGTCAGAGGAGTCCACGGGTGTGGGAGCTGCTTGTGGGTCTCAGTGGGGCTGATTTCCTGCCTTTTTCGCTGTGTTTGTCTGTCCAGCTGATGAGAGCTCCAGGTTTAGGCTGCCATCTAGTGCGTGCGTAAGCCACGCCCCCTGGTCATATGCATTATAATTACACTTGTTATTCTCTTGATTTAATATTATTGTACACCCCTCTAGGTTTTTATTTTGTATTTGGTTTTATATTGTCAGAGAAATATTCAAACCGTACTTAATTAAACTGAGTGATTAAAACCTTTTTGTCTATATAAAAATTAAAACAATGAATAGCGGTGCGAAAAAGAGAAAAGGATTACATTTATTGATACATAGAAGAAGCTTATATTAATCTGATATTCGTGAATATTAACATAACAGATACCACCTTTAAAACCAAGGTGATACCCATGTTACACAATTATACATATGATAATATTGCTTCAATGGACACATCAGTATATGAAGACAAGTTGTAGGAAAGGAAAAATGACAGATGAAGAAAAGTAATGATTAGAAATGACCAAATGTCCCTAGGTGATGTTACAGGTATAGTGTTGCCAGATTACAAAGATAACTAAGGCCTAACTCAGATATGGTTACAATGGACATCCATGGACTCCTAATATACTCTTAGGCAAAATCTGAAAATAGGAGGAAAGTAGAGAGAGTAGAGAGATAGAGAGAGAGAGAGAGTGAGAGAGAGAGAGAGAGAAAGAGAGAGAGAGAGAGAGAGAGAGATTTACATGTCTTGTCTTGTCTTGTCTTGCTCAAATCATCATCTCCAGGGAAAAGGGCTGAGCTTCTGATTTATACCCCCCCCCCCCCTGGTCCCCACCCCCCTCTTTACAGGATTCAAAAACTGTATAATTCTATTGGTTTTAAAGTTGCCTTACCAACGGATTGGTTGAACCTCAAGCCTAGATATTTATTGGTTCTGAGTACCAATCAGTATCTGATTGGTCGCATTTTCCAGCCTTAAAGATATGTTTCTAGCATGCACAAACTCTCAGGCGGCGTACACACGATCGGATATATCCGATGAAAACGGTCCGCGGACCATTTCCATCGGATATGTCCGATCGGGAGTTTGATCCGATGGCGTGTACACACCATCGGATCAAATTCCCCGCCGCCGGAAGGCGCGGTGACGTGGCGGTGACGCGGCGGTGACGTTGACGCCGCCGCGTCACCGCAACGTCACCGCACCAGGAAGTAAAACACTTCCGCGCATGCGCCGAATCCATTCGGCAGCGGCGCGGCGGCGGTGGGGGCCGACATGTCTGCTGGTAAGTGTACTAACCAGCAGACATGTCGGGCGGACAGATCCCCACCGGATAGATTTCAAAGCATGCTTTGAAATCTGTCGGGTGGACAAATCTGTCCGCTAGCCCATACACACGAGCGGAGATGTCTGCTGAAACGGTCCATCGGACCGTTTTCAGCGGACATATCCCCTCGTGTGTACGAGGCCTCAGTCTTTGGTGGTCAAGCAATCCTTTGATGCGTAGTTACACTAGTATGCTAAGGGCCCCTTCTGTGATGGAGTCTTTTTAGCCTGTACAGCTTCCCTTCAAAACAAAAGGACAATTTAGCTAATTTGATTATCACCTGGGACCTTTACCCATGACACAGGAAGAAGTTTTATCACAAAATTGAACCAGCCCAGTAAAACATACATTCACCTTTGCACTGGTTCCCCTGTTATAAATATGAAATTCAAACTTTCCACCACAATATATACATACCGTCTACTTTGCCTATACTGTAGAGAGATAAGACATTGAGCAGCAGTGTGGATGAATAAGTACTCTGCCTAAGGGAGGACTAATGGTTATATAAAGGAGTGTGTCTATCAGTATGCCCAGCCCCCCATGTTGCTGTATTTTTGCCAGTGGACACTTTGTAAGCGCTCTTGCTGGCTTTAATTCTTTTATTTTTTGGGACTGGTTCACACTGCTGCGATTTCAGATGCAACTTGGGTCACACTGAATCACATTACAATGGAAATAACATTGCTTCGAAAAGTGCCTGTTCAAATCAGTGTAGTGCAGCTGTGATGTAATTTGGGAAAGGGTTCAGTGCTACCTTGGTGCAATTTATAGTTTGATTTGGCCCCAACAGAATATGCAAACCATATCCAAAAGGCAACCAGAGTCACATCAGAGTGGCACTACAAAATCACACTGCAAATTGCATCAAATTTGCATTTTAGTAGTGTGAACCAAGCTCTACTGTTACTGTTTATATTTGATTGAACTGTCTGTGATGAGCGAGATCTGAGTTGGGCGTCTGGGTTGAGCAGCAAAGAAGTGTCGGGTCTGTGATATAAAGTACAGGGATTAAAGCGCTGAGAGCATTCATCCATCCTGGGATTAGTCACACACATGCAATCAGTGAGTGTGGGTCTTGTAAGCATATTACCTAGTTTTGGTGCTGGGTTAACTGGATCTGTGGATTCACTTCACAGCTGACATAATAATTCTTCAACTTGTAAAAGGCACAAATGCACTTTATTGATTGTGGACACTGTGTTCATTATTTATTCATTAATACATTTTGAAACTTCATTTCTGAACATGTATTGATTGATTATACATATGGGACCTTTTGCTTATTGATTGATTGATCGATTTATTCATTTATATGTATGTTAAAATGTATTTCATTAGTGAATTATGTGCACTGAAGGATTTCTCATAGTGAATTTATTATCGGCACTAATGGATTTGTTTAATTATATATTGATATACGGTGTGTATATATATATATATATATATATATATATATATATATATATATATATATATATATATATATATATATATATAAAGATTTCATTGTTTATTAGTGCTGCAATTCATTTATTTTCAACAGTATTGTATAGTTTTTTTTCAGTGTCTTTAGCCACACGCTTGTAAAAGAGATCTGCTCGATGTAAATAACCTTGAATTGTTAGTAAAAGCAATTAAAAAAAGAAAACATGTCATACTTAACTGATCTGTGCAGTGGGTTTTGCCCAGAGCAGCCCCAATCCTCCTCTTCTCAGGGTACCCTCTCTGGTTCTCCTGGTCCCTCCCTCCTGCCCCCAGAACAAACAGCTAGCTATGGGGGGCACCCAAGCAGGCTAGCTCCTGAGCTGTTTTTCTGTGTGTCCATTTACACACAGAGCCACGGCTCTGTCCCACCCTCTCAGTTTCCTCATTAGCTCACTGACTGTGATTGTCAGTAGCGGGAGCCAATGGGTCGCCCATAAAGAGTGAGAGTCCCCAGAGAGGCGAGACTCTCGTGCACATCGCCGGATCGCGATGGGGCTCAGTTAGGTAATAGGTTAATTTATCTTCATGCATAGAATGCTTGAATGTAAAAAATAATGAGCCTTTAGAATCACTTTAATGACCTGTTCTGTGTTAACACCCTTACATGTAATTTGTAATTAAATATGTATACAGTATTGGCCAGTCATGAATGTACATTTAACGTATTAGATAAGGCGCAGATGTATTCATTTTGCTTGTGCTAGTGTAGCGGGGTGCCACTTTGATATGAATAGAAGACTACTATCATTGTAGATAAAGAAGGATTTCGGCTCCCTCCAGTGGTCAAGTTGTGTTATAGCCACCTGTTATTTACTTTTGCATGGAGTACAGGGAGAAACTGACTACATTACCCAGAGAGCAACTGCACAATCCCAGAATGCTTTGCTCCCCGCACAGCCTTCTGGGGGAGGTAATTTAAGGAAGAGGACATACTTGGCTCTCTCTCTCTCTCTCTCTCTGAACCGCCTCTCCAAGCAAGAAGGAGACCTGTGTGAGGCTTGTCTCCTGAGTGAAGCCAAAGCCTGAGGCCTTTCCATACCCAAGTGGATCACTATCCAGCGACAGAGGGAGCATTCCTGACGGAGTGATCGCACGCTGTCCCAGCACAAGAGTGACTTGTGAGAGAACCAGAGAGTGTCATCCTGAAGGACTGTGAATCGGAGCTTGCAAACGGAGTGTTCCGGAAGGACAATGCCTGATCTGGTTGGGTGAGACGGGCACCTGCCCAAACCTTCTGACTGTGTTGCAGAGGGGTGGATTGTTTACATTCAACACTGTGGTTTAACTGTTCAGGCATTTTCCACCAGTTGACTTTTTGGATTACAAATTACTCTTTGCGCGCCAAAGCATGCCTACGCGGGATTAAACGGACTGCTGAGATAATTTGTATTGAGGTTTGGTCTGGCCCACCAAACTAAGTTAGTGAAATATACTATCTAGAGACTGCCTATTAAATATAGCGAACTGTTGATATCTATTCACATACCATTTAGTTAGGTAATTGGTTTCATTATTACTGTAGAGCACTGTTATTAAAAAGAGCTGGGTGAGGCTTGGCAAGGAGGTGCCTCAGTGTGGATTTCTTGCTGAAGGGCCCCATTTGCTGTGTGCTTACCCAGGTCCGCATAGTTATTATAATTTATTTTGTATTTATCTGTTACCACTAATTCTGACTCTTGTAGGGCCCTGCAAGAAGTCCACTGTTGTTTTACCTTTGTTTCTTTGCTTTTATTTGGACAAGTAAAGAGTCACATTGGTTAAGCTGAATTTGTATGCGGTCCATCTGTCATCCTGCAGGATTATTACAACTCAAGGTAACCATTTGTTCACACAATTTACTGTGGTTGACAGGACATTGTGCCCTCCAACATCTATTGGGGTTCACAATTCCCACCGATACCGGTTGTGCCAAGGGAGGGTTCGAGACAGTTTAAGAGGTATATAGCCAGAGTACACCCACCCAAAAATAACCAGCAGCTCCTCCGGGGGAAGTGCTACACTAGCAAAAATCCAGGTTTTTTTCACATTATTAACTAACATTCAGTTTGCAAATTAAATATACTGTACCATATGATAAATCAGCAGCCTTTACTCCTTCAGTATCAACCCCATGAATAGCCTAACACTAAAAATATCCCAATAACCTAATTTTATCTTAACATGTTATGGTAAATCCCAAATCTCCTTTAACCACTTAAGGACCTTGGATGTTTTTCAGATTTGGTGTTTACAAGACTAAAACAGTTTTTTTTTGCTAGAAAATTACTTAAAACCCCCAAACACTATATATATTTTTTTCTAACACCCTAGAGAACAAAATGGCGGTCATTGCAATACTTTTTGTCACACCGTATTTGCGCAGCGGTCTTACAAGCGCACTTTTTTTTGGAAAAAAAATCTTTTTTTAATAAAAAAATAAGACAACAATAAATTTGGCCCATTTTTTTTATATATTGTGAAAGATAATGTTACGCCGATACCCAACATGTCCTACTTAAAAATTGCGCCCGCTCGTGGCATGGTGTCAAACTTTTACCCTTAAAAATCTCGATAGGCAACGTTTAAAAAATTCTATAGGTTGCATCTTTTGAGCTACAGAGGAGGACACTGTTTTCATATGCGGGCGCTACTCACGTATGCGCTTGCTTCTGCGCGCGAGCTCAATGTGTTTTTCTTATCGCTTGTATTTCTATTACAAGGAATGTAAACATCCCTTGTAATAGAAAAAAACATGGCAGGTCCTCAAAAAGACCTCAGATCTCATATTTAGGCTTAAATGCAAAAAAAATATGGAAATGTTGTCATTTGAAAAAATGACAACAAAAATAATGTCCCTTTAAGACGCATGAGCGGAACTTTTTGACGTCACTTCCATCCTGCTATGCTATAGGAACGGGTGGGGGCCATCTTGCCCTCACTCACATCCCCACACAGGAAGCAGAAGGACCCGATCACCTCCGCCGCTACCGACGGCTCCAGTAAGCGGCGGAGGGCACGGGAGAGCGGCCCCTCTCCCGCCGCCGATAACGGTGATCTCGCATAAAAGGTGTGGTATCTCGCGCCAATAAAAATTAATGTGACAACAACATATAATTATAGTGAATAAGCAGCTCCCCTAAGATAGAGACCTCATCAAAGGTCTGAACTGAACATTAATAGTATATGGAGGGGGCGCTAATAATGAATAAGAGAATAAACAATAAAGTGAAATCTAATAAATGGTCCGTCTGAACCAACAATAGCAGACTTAGTGAGCAGCAACACACTGAAAATAGTGAAAAAGAAATAGATTGTACAAAAAAAAAAAAGGATGAATGAATAAATAAATAAATAAACTCAAGTCCATTCAAAGAGTGTTAGATAAAGTCCAATCAAGGCTAATCTTTCTCAGATGCAAATTAATGAAAATTCATTGTAAAAGGTGTCCACCTCCACCAAGAAGATCCCCCAAATGTGCACTAATGGATGGCTCCTTACCGCACGGTGTTGACCTGATTGTTTAGAAAAGGTCAAATACAGCAGTTGGTCACTAAACCAGTTGAATGATTCAGCTGCGCAGCTCTATGTTTCCCGGAATCAAACACTCTCATGAAGGAGGGAGAGGGGAAACCACCATAGTGAAGTACAGTTTATTTAAAATGTCACAGATAAAACAGCATAGCCAAATGGCCTCTTACTTTAGTAGTGCCTAGGACCCGGCACTGAGGCTAGTCAGCATGGCAGGATGGGCTATGATGAGAGTTCCTCGCTGGGGAACTGGGGTGAAGTCCAAGCCGGATACGAGTTCCTCGCTAGGGAGCTGGCGTGCGTTCCAGGCCAGGGGACCAGCGGGACCGGAAGTGCGTTGTTTTTACGTATCCAGGCGCTTCGACGTACGTTTCGTGATTAACACGTCGTGTTAATCACGAAACGTACGTCCAAGCGCCTGGATACGTAAAAACAACGCCAGCTCCCTAGCGAGGAACTCTCATCATAGCCCATCCTGCCATGCTGACTAGCCTCAGTGCCGTAATTTGCACCCCACGGACATTTAGTGCTCCTTGAGTCCAGGGCCGGATTAACAGAGGGGCTGATGGAGCTGCAGCTCCAGACCCCTTTCTCAAGATAGGCCCATTTTTTTTTTTTTTTGATTGACTTCAGGGGTTGTAGCTCGATGACCAGAGGTCACAGAAACCCCACATTTGGGGTGTAGTCAGTTGAAGACCTACCCCACAACCGGTTAAAATATGGGATGGCTATCATTTATGGTTCCGGAGATACGGGCCTGCTTGCACAGCCTGTCAGAAGCTACATACAGAGCAGCCATTATAAATACAAGCTGACACACTGAGAAAAAAAAAATCATCATTTGTTTTTTGCTAGAAAATTACTCTATGGTGGTCTTTGCAACTTTTTATGTTGCACGGTATAGAGCTGCACGATTCTGGCTAAAACGACAACTGCAATTTTTTTGCTTAGAAGATAGATCACGATTCTCTCACGATTCGTACGGCATAACATCATCTTTCACATTAAAATGGAAAAAAAAAAATGGGCTAACTTTACTGTTTTGTTTTTATGGTTTTTATTATTCATTGAAGTAGGCAAATGCAGTGTGACATAAAATATTGCAGCAATTGCCATTTTTGTCTCTGCTAAAATATATATAATGTTTGGCGGATCCAAGTAATTTTCTAGCAAAAAATATTGGTTTTTAACTTAAACAAGTGTTGGACTTTAAGTGGTTACATTTCTTGCATATACACACAGAAGTTTGATCTAAAAAGGAAGTTGGTTACAATGTTTCATGTTGTTTACAAACTTGGCAGACAGTCGGATATTTTCTTTACACACAGAAGTTTACCCCTTTGATATAAGAAGAAAGCGTTAGTTACAATGGCCCAGATTCACGTACATCGGCGCATTATTGGACCGGCGTAGCGCACCACTTTTCCGTTAGACTTGCGCAATATAGCCGCGTAATCCCGCGATTCACGTAGCTTTTGCGCAAGAGATTGCGCAAGCGTAAGGTTTTTTCCTGAGGCGTAAGGAGGAGTAATACAAATTGGGAGGGACGTGGGCGTGTTACATTGAAATGAGCCGTGACCCCATGCAAATGAAGGGCCGGCCGACTCGCGCATGCGCGCGTGAAGGAAACCATGTCAGCTCCGTTGTGCGCATGCTCACAACTCGGGAGCGGCGCAATCAGTGAAATTGGAAATGGACTAGGGCAACGTTGTGAACTACGCAGACAGCATAAATAGACACACACAAACGCACTTCCATTGCAAAAGTACATCCCTTTGTGTCCCTTCCCATTGAATCAAGTGCTTTTGCTCTGTTGTTCGTTAGAGTGTGTTTTGTAGTTGTCAGATTAGTGTTCTGTGTGATCTAGTGCTTGTTGGTATTTTTGTGAAAGTGAGTTTTGATAAGTGTTTGAGACTGTTTGTTTGATTGATAGATTTCTGAGCGTTTGTTTTCTTGCTTTATTTTTTCATCTGATTTTTTTTGTGACTGTTTCTTGCTGAGTGCTAGTGTGATTTTTGGGTGTTCTTTTTCTCTTTGTGTGTGTTCTTGTCTGATTGGTTGTGCTTGTATTTGTGACTGATTTTTGGTGACTGCTAGTGAGTTTGTTTGGAAGTATGACAGAGAGAAAAAGAGAGCTTAATTTTACAGTGGGGGAAAAAAGAATTCTTGCCCGGGCCATTAGCGAGTATGGGCGTTTTCTCCACGGCCCGCAGAGTGCCACCACCACCCCGGCCAGGAGGAGGGAGATATTGGATATGATCACGGAGCAGGTCAATTCATCGGGGGAGGGGGAGACACGGACCCGGTCTGGGATTGAAAAGAAAATAAATGACCTCCGGCGTGAGGTGAAAAAAAAAATGGCCGCAATAAATGCCCATGCCAGGGGCACAGGAGGGGGCCCACCATGCCGGATTAGATTTACAGCGACGGAGCGTGTGGTGGCCCTGACCTTTCACCGGCATGAAGTGGAGGGCCTGCCAGGCTTTGACACAAGTCCGGTCCCCGCGGTGCCAGGTAAGGTTTTTATTTCTCTCAGGTGTGTAGCATGTGTGGGGGAGGGGGTGAAAGGGAATATGTGGCAAGTGTGTGGATCCTCCAACCTGTGAATGGTTTGTGTCATCCACAGCTGTGCAGGAGGGTGCAGGGCCATCTGGCCTGACCGCTCCAACGCCAGGACAGCAGCCTAATGAGGCCCCCCCAACAAGGCCAGAGTCCGCGGAGGAGGAACAAGAGGAGGAGGATGATCATGCGGAGGACGATCATGAGGAGGAGGAGAATCATGAGGAGGAGGAGTCCATGGCAGGCACTGGACATTTGGTTTCTGCGGACTCTTCCCCTCTGGCTGCAAGAAGCCTGCCCTCCCTAAGGGGGAGCCCCCCCCCCTCCTCCCCCAACATGGCTCCCCTCACAAGGGCCTCCCCTTCTCCCCGGCCACAACCATCAGCTGGAGCCAGGAGATCATCCCAGAGCACCAGGGGGGCGCCCAATCTCCTGCCCGCCTGTCTGAGAAGGAACCTGGCCACCCAGACCCGCCTTCTGAGACAGCTCTGCCAGACTATGGGGCGGGTGGATCAGAGCCTGTCCTCCATCAACGATAGGCTGGGTAACCTGGACTCCCACTCCCGGGCCTCCACAACCTGCCTAAATGACCTGCAAACTACAGCAGCAGGCGTTGGGCAGGATGTGAGGGCCCTTACCCAGGCTATCCAGGGCAACACGGCAACACTTGGTGCTGCCCTGGACAGAATAGCCGTGGCCTTGGAGGGCAGGTGGGCAGATCTCAGGGGCTGCTCCTCCTTCCCCGGCTTTTCCCCTCCCCATGCGTCTCCCCTGAGGGTCCGGGGCCGTGGCCGGGGGCGCCCCAGGCGTGGCTCAGGCAGAGGGCATTAATTTTTTTTTCCCCCTTTTTTTGGTTTGAAAGCATTTTTATTTTTGTTCTCTGCTTTTTTTTTTCTATGCATTTTTTATTTTTCTATGCATTTTTTGTTTTTTTTTTTGCTGACATTTTTGGCATTTTTTGGGTTGTGAATGATGTTTGAATGTGGGGGTGACATTCCTGCTGGAAAAGGGGTGTCATCCTCAATTTGGGTGGAGAAGGGTTCCCCAGGACCAGGGAGAAGTGATTCCCAGGTCCGTGTGAATAGTGTATGAATGTACAGTGACATAATTGGAGCCTTGACGTGGCGTTACTGCTCACCAGTCTTGCATGGTGGACTGGTGCCAATCCAATTTGATGAGGATGTGGGGTGTGTGTGCTAGGGACCATAGTGGTGTGCATGCATGCATTCTCATTGTGCCATGATTAATGTGTGTGTTTAACGTGCAAAGATGCATAATGTGAGCTGGCATGAGATGGGGTCATGAGATGGGGTTCCAGTTCATATGCAGAGTCACCTTGAAGGGAAAAGACAGGAGGATGTTAGTCATGCATGTGCCACTTGTGAGGTGTGCATCACGGGAGGGGATAGTCATGCCTGCCACCCATGTCACTCACCAACCAGCCAGCTGTCCCCATACATGTTCTGTTCGAAATCTGTGGGGATGGGGCTCTGATTGTATATGTAGCTGTCATGGGTGTCATGGGTGGTGCCATGTGTTGGGCTGGTGATGTCCTCCTGCAGGGTTGTGGTTAATTCCAGGATGGCATGAGGGGTGAATCTGAAGATGCGAAACACCTCAGAATCACTCATGCCAAAGATGTCTATGCGTGTGTGATATATCAAGTGAAGAGTGAGGGGCTTGTATCAGATAAGAATATTGTATTAGATTAATTTAAATTGTAAATTTTATATAAGCAAAGAAAAAAAAAAACATCTCCCGTGCCCTCCTTAGTGCCATCCTCCGTGCCCTCCTCCTTCTTTGTTCATCTAAAGTCAGTAGTATAGCTATGCGCGACGATGCCCCTGGCATGTTGGCATACAGATTGTTGGGCAACACGTGTGACTGCTGAACTCCTCACTAACAGTGTTGCTTTATCTGACAATTAGACTTTTTTTCAAAATTTAGACCAGCTTTTAGGTCCTCTAACTTTAGACAGAACATTTTGCTGTTGCGCACATCGCGTAGCCTGCGCAGCAACTGCGTTTTTTTGTGAATCCCCGTAACTCCCTCATTAGCATATTTGACTAGCAAATCAATGGTGTGTCTAGCGCAGTTTTGCGCGAAGGGAAGCGAAGGTCTAACTCAATTACGCCGGACCAAAAAACGTAGATTTCTGGCGTATATTGTTTTGTGAATCGCGTGCAACTATACGCACGCGCACATTTAGACTTACGCACGCGCAACAGCAGTTGCGCACGCGTAATCGCTCTGTGAATCTGGGCCAATGTTTTCTGCTATAAGAACTTGGCAGACTGTCCAGATATTTTCTTTTGACAGCTGAAAGTCTCTCCATTTGTTATATGAAAGAATCAGCAAACTCTGCATTGGAGATGACAGGGGGGTTGAATCAAGATCACAATTTGTTAACGATTAATTGTGCAGCTCTAGCACGGTACTGTATTTGCGCAGCAATTTTTCAAACATGTTTTTTTTGGAAATAAACTGTTTCATACATTAAAAAAAACACTAAAGTTAGCACGATTTTTTTTTTTTGGTATCCTAAGCGATGCTTTAAACATTTTTTAGGTTAGATGTTTAGAGTTACAGAGGAAGTCTAGTGCTAGAATTATTGCTCTCGCTCGAACGATCGCGACGTATGTAACCTGTGTGTATCTGGCTCTGATACTAGCCAGTGCCTACCCAGCTACTGGCTGGTATCTCTCCCCAGCCTGTCCCCACACACCCTCTCACCTGCTGACCTGTAGATGGGGGAATCACTCCTGTAGTGTTATTGTGTTCTGCCAGTGTTGCTATCTATAGCTGGCAGCACTGATTGTTTTTGGAAAAACAGGCTGGTTGTACTCAAGTCGATTAATAGATTGACTTGTGTAAAACCAGCTAACCCATACATAGATCGACTATGGCTGGTCTCGGCATAATTGGTGTAATTTCAATTCATGTATGACCCGCTTAACCACTACGCAGTCCCTAAACATCCTTCCACTCCTATACATTGTGCCCACTGTCATACCCTCCACACTCCTCTCCTGTACATAGTGCCCACTGTCATACCCTCCACACTCCTCTCCTGTACATACTGCCTGCTGTCATAGACTCCTCTTCTGTACATACTTCCCACTGTCGCACCCTCCACACTCCTCTCCTATACATAGTGCCCACTATCATACCATCCCCATTCCTCTCTTGTACATACTGGCCACTGTCATACCCTCCACACTTCTCTCCTGTACATACTGCCCCATGATACCCTCCACACTTCTCTCTGGTACATACTACCCTCTGTCATACCCCCACACTCTTCCTGTACATACTTCCCACTGTCATACTCTTCACACTCCTCTCCTGTACAAACTGCCCACTGTCATACCCTTCACACTCCTCTCCTGTACATAGTACCTGCTGTCATACACTTCTCTCTTGTACATACTGCCCACTGTCATACCCTCCACATTCGTCTCCTGTACATACTGCCCACTGTTATACCCTCCACACTCCTCTCCTATACATAGTGCCCACTATCATACTGTCCACACTACTCTCCTGTACATACTGCCCACTGTCATACCCTCCACACTCCTCTCATATACATAGTGCCCACTATCATACCATCCACACTTCTCTCCTGTACATGATGCCCACTGTCATACCCTCCACACTTCTCTCCTGTACATTGTGCCTTTTGCCGTACCCTTTGCACTCTTCTCCTGTACATAGTGCCCAATGTTAGACCCTCCACATTCCTCTCACTCACCTGCACATACTTCCCACTTATATACCGTCCGTACTCCTCCCCTATGTCGCTTACCCACAAAAACAGTTCTTTAAAATGATACTGAATACCCTCAATGTTACCAGCTCTAGAATGGACACACTTGTTAGTTCAACTAAAGGAAATCTCAGTTCTCATAATTGTTCTGTCCCATTATTAGAACTTATTTAATGTTGTGATTACTACAGTGATGTACAGAGGAACATCGGGGATCTCAGCTACTTTCCTGACATTACTAGTTTTTAGAGGCCCTGGGGTAGGTTATGCCACAATGTACAAATATGCACAGCATATTAGCACATTAGGGTACACTTACATTTTCAGACTGGGCCCTCCATTGCTGCGCTGTGATTCCCACGCATTTATTTATTATTTATAAAAGGCCCCACCAAAATCCTCAGCACCAGGCCCATGATGTTCTTAATCTGGCCCTGCTTGAGTCCCTTCCACTTGTACAGTTAAAAAAAAAACCTTCTGGTACATTTTAAGATGTGCCACTCTCTTTGTTCTCCTTTCTTTCCCTTTTATTTCTTGCTATCCTAATTTCTTTTTTTTGTTCTTTCTCTTATTCTTTCTCTCCTTTTTCTTTGTTCCACCCCCTCTTTTGCTCTCCCTTCCATGTATTCTCTATTTTTATTCCTTCTCTTACTCCTTGGTGGGGGGGGGGGATGGGATGAGTGGCAGTGCTGGCAGGGAGTTGGGCTAAGTGGTAGTGCTGGGGGAAGTTGGAATGAGTGGCAATGCTGGGGGGAGAGTTCTGATCGGCCAACTTAGGTGGTGTTCTTAATCAAGGTCATCTGCTGATCTGAGAACTGTAGTGTTGACTTATAATGGCAACTATAATCACAGGTGGTGTTACTCACTGTGTCTCCGACTTTGTGGTGTCTCGTAGCAGTGACACCTATGCCGAAATTAGGACATAGGGTCTCCTCCAGCCTTTCCCACTTCACATTCCTCACCAGTCAGCTGACCTCTAGTCTCTGCCCCCCAGCTATGTTGTGAACTCAATAGGCGGCTGCGGGCTTCAGGAAAAGCCCTGCTGGGTGGCTGCAAAAAAGCTGGGAGAGCAGCGTGGGCTTCAGGAACAGCACAGAATTTGGTGACCCCTGGCAAATCGTCATTCGACCCCCGAGGGGGTCCCGACCCCCAGGTTGAGAACCACTGCCATAGATGATTACATTTTATTTCCTGTAACAATGCTTTGCAGCAAATAAAGTCACTTGGTTCCCCCATCAACACAGTCAGTGTCCCTCCTATTGTGTTGTGCCGGCAAGAGAGATCACATTGTTAGTTTATTATTCTATATTTAAGATATATGATATGATATATATCATATGATATGATATATAAGATAAGATATATGATATGATATATATCATATGATATGATATATATATATATATATATATATATATATATATATATATATATATATATATATATATATGCATATATGATATATGGTTTAATGAGTTCTGTGACCAGAGTGAAAGCTTTAACATAACACACATTTATTAGAGAAAAGATATTAGCTATCTAATATACTACATACATTTACAGTCCTTAAACTAAGGGAGTAAAAGTTAGTTTGCTAATAAAAATTAAGTACATCACACCAAAAAATATCACACATTACAAATTATGACAAAGATATGGTAAGTGCGTGGGAGAGGATTCCTTGATATTACCTTGAGAACTGTATTTCCTGGGCCCAGGGTCTGTTCTAAAATTCTCCTCCTAACTTGACTGAGACTTCTTAATTTATATCTCTGGGGCCTACTCTGATTGGCTCTGGGTATCGTGCCCAAATACGGTCATAGCTTCCTTCCACCTTAAATTTAGGGATGAATAGATTTGAAGACAAGTCAATTAACTCATGGTTCCATTAACTTCCCTTCAATGGCTATTCATGTACAGGAAAAGGCATTTACGCTGTCTCCGTATAGTCTGGCGTCCCGCTGTGTTTACTCTTCCTGGGTTATTGGTGTCTCAAAAAGGTGTGGTGGGCGGGCCATCTCTTGCGACATTATCCACTCGCCTTCATGCATATCAAACGGAGGGTGTTAAATAGATATTTACAAACTAGACTGTGAGTCTAGTTAACCCTTCCCTGGAATCATTATTTTCACACTACCCATCTTATCATTATCGCATATTATATATCTATGTACAATTATTCCCAGTTGCTAATGGCGATTAGACATAACATTTTTATAAGGCAACAACATGATAAAAATTCTGACAGGCTGGTTGTACTGAAGTCGATCAATGGATCGAAGTACATCCAACCTGCCAATAAATGAATCGAATCTCAGCTGGTCCCTGCTGAACTGATTCCATCCATCTATGGCCAGCTTTGAATTTTGTTAGATCTACGATAAAAAATGATTAGGGCAGAAAATACTGCAGATAGTAGAAATGATTGTAGAGGTTTCAATTTTTTCCAATACAATAATAAATATGTCATATTTACCTGCACAGTTCAGTGGTTTTGCACAGAGTAGCCCTGGTCTTCCACTTCTGGGGTCCCCGCCAGAGCTCCTAGGTTCCTCCCCCTTGCCGAATGCCCCCAAAGGAAACTGCTTCCTATGGAGACACTTGCAGCCAGTTCAGCCTCCCCCCTGCTTTTTGCTCACAGGTTTTGACTGACAGCAGCAAAAGCCAATGACCCCTGCTGCACTCAGCCAAGCCTGTGAGAGTGGGGAGAGAGGAGAAGAGCTGCTGCAGATGTACTGTACACAGTGCTGGTTTAAGCTCAGGTGAGTATTTAGGCAAAAGGGTACTATTAAAAGGTTTTTACCTTAATACAGAGAATGCGTCAAGGTAAAAAAAAACTTTTATCTTTACAACCACTTTGAGATATTAAATATAAACTAAAGTCCATAATTTAAGAACAAAAATGGTTATAAAAGGGCATACACATACAAAATGAATACATATATCTCTGAATTGATGGGAACTGAAAAAGTTATTTAAAACAGTTCTCTTTGTTTTGTAAAGCTTTCTAGCTATGTAATGTATTTATGTTCTTTATCAAATGCCTACTTTAAATTGAAAAATAAGGGGGTACTGGGACTTTATATGAGGTTTGTCATTAAAGTGGAGTTCCACCCATATATTTTTTTTTTACCAAAAAAAAAAAATGAAAAAATAATATTTATACTCACCAGAAAGCGCTGTTGCTATGCGGAAGTATCTCTTCGGCCTCTTCCTCCACCGCGGTCCTCTTCTTCTTCGTCCTGCGTTGCGGTGTCTTTTGGTGAATGGGGCACGCTGCCTTCTGGGAACTGTGTGTAACCCAGGAGGCAGCTGCCCATTCACAAAGCGCTGCACGAGTTGCGCATGCGCAGTAGAAAACAGGCAGTGAAGCCGTAAGGCTTCACAGCCTGTTTCCCTTAGTCAGGATGGAGGCACCAGGACCGATCGATCGACGTTGGGGGCCCATCATCGCTGGCGCCTAGGACAGGTAAGTGTCCTTATTAAAAGTCAGCAGATACACTGTAATTAGCTGCTGACTTTAAAAAAAAAATTGGGGGGAAGGTAGACACCCCAAGGTAAGGTGGAAACTAGAAAGCTTTTTGAATTTGAAAACTATTCAAATTTTCGGATTCGTTTAATATTGGTACTATTGTAATTCGGAAATTCGGATACATTGGGAATGAAACAAATCTAATGTGATTTTGCATGGTATGGATCTGGATTCTGTAACTAATAAATGTAGATCTCAATCTGCAATGATGTTATTTTAAATTGTATTTTGTCTTTGCATATACATTGGGCCCTTGAGGAAAGGCAGGGGGAGCCATTTAAATAGCCCCCCCCCTTTCTCTATGGGATCACTGCAGCAGCAGGTTATTCATTTAGGTTGGTTAAGTCAGGTGCCCGGGTTATGTAGAGGTTGGCGTTTAATTAAGGCTATTTTAAAGGGATAGATTTGGGAGGTAACAGCTAGGCTTAGGATTGGCTAGAAGAGTCAGGTGTTTAGGTGAGGTTAGGACGGTGAAAGGTCAGACAGGTATTGGCCCACATTAGTCAGGTGATAGTCAGGAAAGTTCTGGAAGGCCAGCAGCAGCCTATTTAAGGGTCTGGGCTGGTTCGGGCCAGTCCCAGCTGATTGTCGGAACCAGCAGAAGGAGCTCCCCGTTGTGCGTTTCATTATGGATCCCTTATGGTGGCAGCTATTGGAGAGAGCGGAAACTGAGGGTGGGAAAGCTTGGCTGCGTCAGTGCCTTTCCTTACCTGTACCCAGGACGCTGGAGGACGGACAAATTTGTGAAGAGCCTCTTCCGGGTTGCAGTGGTATCAGTAAGCAGCAGCAGTCATCTAGGATGGAGAGGGAGAAGGAAATTGCGGAGTTATGGATCCCAGAGGTCGCGAGGTTGGAGGAAATCTCATCAGAAGCTTCGGAGGGGCGGAGGACGAGCAAGAGAAAGCGCTTACAGCGTCAGCCCTACTCCGCCCATGTTGGGCGGTGCGGGGCATGGTGAGCCTTTTGTGTCTTGTAGGAAACAGCGGGACGGCTCGATGCCTTCTGGAAGAGGTCAGGGGCGGTCGGCCCGCGGAGCAGCAGCAGCGGCAGCCAGTGGGCACTCCTCTCCCCAGCCAGGCGGTTCAGAGACTCGGCAAGGGCGTTCTCAGACCAGAGGAAGAGGAAGCAGGGAGCCTGCGGCGTCCCCACAACCAGCGGTCCAGCAGGCAGCAAGCGCTATCCCTGTGAGGTGTAGTTCACCTTCAACAGCCCCTGGAGTTATCCGTGCTCAGGGGTTGGCAGGTGAGTCCAATCCGGGAGCCCAGCTCTCAGCCTTGTCGGCCTCTATAGAACAACACATAGCTATTATGCGGGTACAAGCAGAATCTCGCCAGGAGAAATAGGATGGTTTACCCCCCAGTGCAGCAGGTGTTTGGTCAGCAGTATCTTCTGACCCTAAACCTATGCCTCCTTTTCCTCCAATAGTCATGAGTAATGTGCCTAATACAGCAAATGTACAGGACAGAATGTCAAGACAATGTATGCTTTGCCTGCTTTCCCCCCTGGGTTTTCATGTAGCTAGTGCACTGAATTTGACCTGAATTTAATTCTTCCTCCTGCCAAAGAGGCTTATAAATATGACAGAAAAGAGGACAAAACAGAGGAAGAACGTTGCAAGCCTATAATAAAATCTTTTTACAGTTGGTTACTAGTGTTGCTCACGAATATTGCATATTCGAGTATTCGCGAATAACTCGAATATCGCGGTGAATATTCGCTATTGCGAATATTCGTATTTTTTCAAATTTATTTTTAAAACAGATCACATCCTAGTGATCTCCATCGACGTCTAAAAGCATTGCTGGTATGATTAGAGACCCTGGGCCGAGTAGCTGAGGCGATCCTTTTATGTTGCCGAATATTCGGGATGCGAATATTCGTATTACGAATATTCGCGAATACTTTCTCTGCCCTTCTTTTGCATCAGAGCCAATCAGAGTTCTCCTACCACAGTTGTCAGAGGTTAGCAACCTCCATAGCAACCAATAGGAACCTGCCTGCACGACCATTATATAAGATCACTCCCAGCAGTATTTCAGTGCAGATTCACAAGGTGGCTAGAGAGAGTGGAGTGTTTCTGTTTGTTTTTCTGTGTATTGCGATCTTAGAGCTTAGCATTGTGCTTCCTATAGTGCTTTCAGTTCTGAGTTTCCTGCTTCTAAAAACAAATGCTTTTTTCAAAGCAAAAGACCCAACAGCTTTTCTAAAAGCTCAGATTTGTGTTGTTTTGTCCAGGTTAGTGTAGCTTAGTGTTAGATAGATTTCTGTGTAGTTAGTGTAAGTGTACAATTCTTTAAGGTAGCTTAGTTTAGTGTGTATTTAGTCTCTGTGTTTTGTGTATAAAAAAAAAAAAAAAAATTGCTTTAGTTTAGTCATATAAGTTTGTGTAAGTAGAGTTAGTGTTTAGTGCATATTAGTTTATTATTTGTAGTCCTCGTCTTTGTCCTTGTCAGTCAGTGTAAAAAAAAAAAAAAAAAAAATTGTAGCTTTAGTTAAGCCATATAAGTTTGTGTACGTAGAGTTAGTGTTTAGTGCATATTAGTTTAGTATTTGTAGTCCTCGTCCTTGTTTGCATCCTTCAGTCTAAAAAAAAAAAAAAAAAGTTTTAGCTGTAGTATTTTAGTTCCTGTTTAGTAGCTGTCCGTGTCGTAGTCTACGTCTTTGTCCGTGTAAAAAAAAATAAAAAAAATATATATATTTTTAGGTGTAGTAGTTTTATTCTAGTTTAGTAGCTGTCTACGTCTTTGTCTGCGTCTTTGTCTGCGTCTTTGTCTGCGTGCCTGTCTTGCTAAAAAACAAAAAAACACTCCTTTCTCACATTCCCCCCCCCCCCCAATAAAGTTTCCCCCCCCACATCAGCAAGTATGAGCAGCATACGTGGCCGTGGCTGTGGCAGCAGGGGTAGGGGAGTTACTCCCAGTGCTGGGTCGCTGCCAGCACGTGGTACCTCTCGCGCCCCTACTAGTGGTAGTGGACCAGGTGGAGGGGGAGTCCGCCTCATCCGCAAGTTTTTTCCCTCGAGCAGCCGCCCGATATTTCCTTCTCAGGCTCCAGTAGTGTTGGAGTATATGGGGCACAGCAGTGCCACAGAGTCGTCAGTCCCGACTCCCAGTAGCACCACCAGTACACCGGTGCCTTTAGGACCCGCCCCCAAGGGTCCAGCCTCTTACTGTTTGACAGCGACAGTGAGAGGGATATCTTGGGGGAGGTCCTGCATCAGGCAGACATCCAGTTCTGTACTGATGGTCAGGACTTTTTGGAAGGGATGATGGAGGAGGAGGATGGGGTACCTGCTGTCTGTATCCCAGAGACATCCCTTCCAAGTGGTGCTGGTGTTTTTGGGCAGGAAACATCCGCACCTAGTCAGACCCAGGCGTCGGTGAGGGGACAGCGGAGCCAGGCTAGCGGCTCCATGTCAGCTGTTTCCCTCAGACCACCACATTTTAGCCCTGGGTCTGACATATCTGGGGGCGAAGAGGAGGGTGACCCAACATGGGTGCCACCTGACTTGTTGGTTCACAGCAGCAGTGACGACGAGGAAGGTAGGCACCCTGGGGAAACGGTGCGCCAGATCACCAGGGAGACCAGCGTCAGGGTCTCCACTGGTGATGGCAGCAGGAGGTGTCAGCAGCAGCAGCAGCAGCAGCTCCACCTGTGCGCACCGAGTCCCAGCAGGTGCAAGTCAGCGGCACCCCATCTGACAGGAGGGAGGCGCTGAAGTCACCTGTCTGGGCCTACTTCACCCTGGTAGCAGATAACCAGACCATAGCCATCTGCCATATCTGTTGTGCCAGGGTGAAGAGAGGGAAGTGCTTGGCTCGGGTGGGTACCACAGCTCTGAACCAGCATCTGCGAATCAACCACTGGCAGGAGTATGACCAGATGAAGCATGGTGGTGGTGGCAGCGCCACCACCACAAGTGTGCAGGGTACAGCAGCCCCTGCCACAGCTTCATCTGTTCCCAGCAGGTCATGCCCCCCCACTCCCTCTAGTAGAGGTACTGGTACCGACAGCCAGACCTCTACTTCCACAGCACCCTCCTCTTCTGTGTCCTGCACTGCTGTCCGGCGCCAGACGTCGCTTTCCGACGCCTTCGAACGCACCACTCCCTTCCCCCCAGGAGACCGACGTGTGCGTTCCCTCAATGGGCTCCTGGCAAGGGTTATTGCCCAACATCTGCTTCCCTTCAACATTGTTGACTGCAACCCCTTCAGGCAGATGTTGGAGCAGGCCCAACCCCAATGGCGTGTCCCCAGCCGCCATTTCTTTGCCAGGACTGGTGTCCCTGCCCTACACCAGCACATTGTGCAGAATGTAACCCTGTCGCTGGATCACGCTGTCAGCGACAGGGTGCATCTCACAATGGATGGCTGGACCAGCAGGCATGGGCAGGGCCGGTACATCAGCTTCACGGGTCATTGGGTTTCCCTCCGAGGCGCCGGGGAGGGATCGGCGGCATCAGATTTTGTGGTGCCGCCCCGGGGTGTCCAGGGGAGAACTGCTGGTCTCCCTCAAGCCACTGTCTCCGCAGCTGCTGAGCCTCACAGCAAGCGCCCCCGTAGCTACTCAAGTGTGGGGCACATGCGCTGTCAGGCCGTGCTCCAGCTTGTTAGTTTAGGGGACCGGAGACACACTGGACAAGAAGTGCTGACCGCACTTCAGGCTCGGGTCCAGAAGTGGCTGACACCCCGAAGGCTCCAGGCAGGTATGGTTGTCTGTGACAACGGCAGCAACCTACTCTCCGCCCTCCAGGCTGGCAGTCTGACCCACGTGCCCTGTCTGGCACATGTCCTCAACCTCGTGGTGCAGAAGGTCCTGCGCACCTATCCTGGGTTGAGTGACATTGTGCTAAGGGTACGTAGGATTGCCAGCCACTTCAGGCACTCCCCAACCGCTACCGCGTCCCTGTCCAAGTTGCAGCGGGACAACAGCCTGCCCCTTCACAGGCTGATTGTGGACAGTGTGACGCGGTGGAACTCCACCCTCCACATGCTGGAGAGGTTGTGGGAGCAGCGAAGGGCGGTGAAGGAATACCTGCTGGAGCAAGGCACTGCCGGGCCATCACAAACACTCCCGTACATCACCAGTGCGGAGTGGGGGCAGATACACCAGGTCTGCCATGTGTTGGCCCCTTTCGAGCAGGCGACCAAGATGGTCAGCAGGGAGCATGTCGGCCTCAATGACGTGCTCCCTATAGTGTTCCTGCTGGACAGGGCACTAGATCGCCTGCTCGAAGCTGGGGAGAGTGCCTTGGTGGAGCAGGAGGAGGCAACACTGCTCCACCAAGACCAGGCCCAGGACGAGGAGGAGGAGGATGATGATGATGAGGAGGTTACTGGTGATGCCCTGGAGTCAGGGCCTGGTCAGGAGGGACAGCCGGTGTTGGGGCCACCGATAGTCCGGGGGTTGGGCATCTCTGAGCGCGAGCAGCAGCGCCTCCAGCATGAAGACTCAGACGTCATGGACCCGGTCAGCCATGAGGAGTCACAGCGGGCTGTGCTCTTCCCCATGGCTGCCCACATGCTGAGATGCCTCAGGAGGGACCCCCGAGTTAAGACTATCAAGGAGAGGGATGATGCAAGGGGAAACTGGAGCAGTTCCTCCCAGCCAGCCGGAGGCAGCACCGGATGGAGGAACTGCAGGCACGCATAGTCAGCCGGTTGGAGCAGGCAACTCCCCAGCCTCCAGTTGTCCCCCCTCATCTCACCCAGCAGGTGGCTGCACCCAGCAGCAGCCGAGCAGGGGACCTAATGGGTGAGATGAGGATGTTCTTCCAATCTGAGCGACCCAGTACCAGCAGCAGCAGCAGCAGCAGCAGTCACCACCAGCGTCTGGCCCACATGGTGGCAGACTACATGGGGTCCATCGGTGCTTCTGACAGTATGAGCACCGACGACCCCATGGAGTACTGGGTTGCCAGATTGGACACCTGCCGCGAGCTCACTCAGTATGCGCTGGAGTTATTGTCTTGCCCCCCCTCCAGCGTACTATCTGAGTGAACATTCAGCGCGGAAGGTGGGGTGGTCACGGACAAGAGGACCCGTCTGTCCACAGACTCCGTGGACAGACTCACATTCATCAAGATGAATGAGTCCTGGATCGGCGGTGACTTTTTGGCACCCGCCGTCGGTTCAGGGCGCTGAAGGGTCCCTTGTCATTCATTCCCTCTCCTTGGCTCTCCCTCCACTCTTGCCCGAGTGATTTGACACTATATTGTCTACTATTACTACTACTGCTGCTGCTCACGACACCTATGTCACAAGTTATTTGCTACTATATACTACTATTACCACTACTGCTGCTGTCAAGTCTTGCCCAAGTGTTTAGATGATATCTAGTACTATTACCACTACTGCTTGTAAATGTTGCCTGTGTGATAATTACATTATATTTTAATACTACTGCTGCCTTCATGCTGAGTAATGCTTCATGACCTCTCTGGCACAGCGGATCCACCAACAGCCTCCGCTACAAGCTACCAGACCGGATCGTAACAGCAAGTGTGACTAAAAGACTGAACTTTATGTTAAACCCTGGTTTGCGGCCTTTATAGCGATCCGAAAATAGACTGGCAAAGATCCAGGAAATGATCTCTGTTTTCGCGTGTTGTTCGTGCGCATGCGTGGACGAGAATTTTGCAATCAATTTTTTTTTTGATAAAATATTGCGAATATTCGATATTAACGAATATTTCACGAATATTCTTCTATATATTCGTGAAATATCGCGAAAACTAATATGGCGTATTCCGCTCAACACTGTTGGTTACAGGCATTTTTGATTTTTGCTAGTATTTTATGTGAGAAGTTCCCAGAAAACAGTTGTTTGCTGTTCCAACATATAGACATAATCTTAGAAGCTTACAGGAGCTTTACCATGGCTGTCCTACGATGAGGCATTTAGACAAAAGCTGGCAGTACAGCCCTCTCTCCAATAGGGATCTAAAGATGTGAGCCTATGGCTGAATTTATTTCTTCCCCAGAGGCAACCAATCTCTCGCCCTTCTAGTTCAGCCATGCCCCCGGTTGCGGCTACTTCAGGTTATAAGAAAGGTTTATGCTTTGCATACAATGATTCTCAATGCAAGTGGATAAATTCTTGTAAGTAAAAGGACGAGTGCGCTTTTTGTTCAGGGTCTCACCCAGTAACCAAGTGCTTTCGCAAACTACAAGCACACCCCAAAGATGGGTTTTCAAAAAGTAACCTCGCCTGTGATGTTTCCAAGAATTCTTCCATGGTTACAAATTTAGAAACAGATGGATGGCTTACCTATTAACTGAAGGCTTTTCGCGTGGTTTCCAGTTGCCAGCTTTTACTGGGACAGGTTGTTGTATAGTTGACAATTTACAGTCTGCCAAGGATTCACCCCACTTGGTGAAGCTTAAATTGTTGAAGGAAGTGGAATCTGGTAGAATGGAAGGTGCGTTTGAGCACCCGCCTTTCAAGAATTTCAGGATCTCTCCGCTTGGTTTGGTTCCAAAAAAAGAACCAAATGAGTTTTGGTTAATACACCATTTGTCATTCCCCGTTGGGGCCTCTCTGAATGACCAGATTGATTCCTCCGCTTCGTCATTATCTTATACCTCTTTTGACGCTGCGGTGGAGAAGATCTGCTGTTTAGGGAGGCACGCACTCCTGGCAAAAGTGGACATTCAATCCGCTTTCCGACTTCTCCCATTGAACCCAGATTGTTTTAATTCACTAGGGATTCGGTTTGAAAATCAATTTTATTTTGACAAAGCACTACCAATGGGTTGCTCATTATCTTGTTTTTATTTTGAAGCGTTTTTAACTTTTTTAGAATGGGTAGTAAGTAAGGTGGCGAGGTCAGAGTTCCTGATTCATTATCTGGACAATTTTTTATTTACGGGACCAGCGCATTCTGTAAATTGTTTAAAATTATTGGAGACTTTCCAGTTGGTATGTGAATATTTTGGGGTTCCTCTTGCTAAGGACAAGACAATTCTTCCTACCACTTGCATCAATTTCCTAGGAAAAACATTAGATACTTTGGCCATGGAGTTTAGATTACCAGAGGATAAGATTTATGGGCTATCCCAACTTCTTCAGCTATTCATGAGGAAGAATAAAGTGACTCTGAGGGAAATGCAATCATTGTTGGGTCAGCTGGCATTCGCTACACGGATATTACTCATGGGCAGGGTGTTTTCCAGGCGGCTATACTCATCTATTTCAGGCCTAAGAAGTCCGTCTGCCCATATTAGGATATCAGCGGAAATCAAAAAGGATTTGTTAAATTGGATTCAATTCTTAGAGCACTACAATGGTAGGACGTTGTGGCAACAAGAGTTTGTCCTTGATAGCGATTTCCTACTAGAAATTGATGCAGCAGGTTCAGTTGGTTTTGGAGCAGTTTGGGGGGATCAATGGTGCGCTGCCACTTGGCCGGACAGGTGGGTCGAGTTGGGGTTTTGTACAAACATAGTCCTGCTAGAGTTATTTCCTGTAATTGTGTCCTTGGCCCTTTGTTTACCAATAGAAGGCTTCTAGTAAGTACAGACGACAAAGACGTAGCATTTGCAGTAAATAGTTTCTCATCTAAATCCCCATTGGTTGTATCTTACCTAAGGCATTTAGCTTTTCTTTGTTTAAGACGGAACATTTGAATTAAAGCAGGGTATGTTCCAGGAAAGAATAACGAGATTGCTGATGCTCTTTCTCGCCGACAGATGGACCGTTTTTTCATGCTGTTGCCAGGGGCAAGGAAGGCGGGGTGCCCATCCCCTTACACTTATGGGATCTAATATAATCTGCCAAAACATTCAGAACTCAGTAGCCTCATCTTCTTGGAGGAATTATGTTTCTTCATGGCTTTCGTGGTCAAAGTTTTTAGGTTCTATGCAGTTATCTGTGTCTGAGCATTCAGAGCAGCTGGCATTTCTGCATTCATTAATCCTAAAGCATTTCTCTTGGTCCCACATTAGTAAGACACTATCAGGAATATCCTTTTTCTTGCGCCTATATAATCTTCTGGCTTATCATAGTTTTTTCTCCGTAAGGCAGGTTCTGAAAGGATACAGAAGGAGTTGGGCAACTCAAGATGTTAGGTCCCCCATCAGTCTGCATTCTGTCACGGATTTGTGGGGCAACCTATTTGGTATGTTCATCTGGTTATGAAGCGAGCTTGTTTAACGCAGTTTTTTCTTTAGCGTTCTTTGGAGCATTCCGGATTTCGGAGATTCTTTCTTCCTCTGGAAGCAGTGGCTCCGGAATATTATTTTCGGATGCTATGGCTTTACAGGACGGTATAAGAGTCTTTCTGAAATTTAGTAAGACAGATCCTCTAGGCCTAGGGACCTGGGTCTATCTAAATAGATGTCAGGATAGTGGCATTTGTCCAAACCTAAAAAAATTATCTAAGGTTTCGCCCCCCACTTTCCATTTTTTTGTTCATTCACAAGAATGGAACCCCTGTGACAGTGTACTAATTTTCTGCGGTACTAAAGAAAAGCCTTGATTTTCTTCAGCTGGGGCATTTGAAAATTACCACACACTCTTTTAGGATAGGTGCGCCCACAGAGGCGGCTAAGATGGGGCTGGAAGAAAGTATTATTAAGAAGATTGGCAGATGGAGGTCAAATATTTACAAACTTTACATACGCCCTTATTAATCTTGTTGTTTTATTACAGGATACTAGGGATGAGCTTCGAGTTTGAGTAGAACTCATGTTCGACTCGAACATTGCCTTGTTCGCCCAACAGCAAACTATTTGGGGTGTTCGCGGTAAGTTCGTGTGAACTTTAGAACCCTGTTAAAGTTTATGGGACTCAAACTTTTGAAATCTAAAGTGCTAATTTTAAAGGCTAATATGCAAGTTATTGTAATAAAAAGTGTTTGGGGACCTGGATCCTGCCCCAGGGGACATGTATCAATGCAAGAAAAAGATTTAAAAACTGCATTTTTTTGGCAGCAGAGATTTTAATAATTCCTTTAAGTGAAACAATAAAAGTGAAATATTCCTTTACATTTCGTACCTGGGGGGGGGTGTATAGTATGCCTGTGAAGTAGCGCTTGTTTCCCATGCTTAGAATTGTCCCTGCACAAAGTGTCATTTCCGAAGGAAAAAAAGTAATTTAAAATCACTCGCTGCTATAATGAATTGTCGGCTCCCGGCAATACAAAGAAAAGTCATTCATAAAAAAAAATGTGTGGGGGTCCACGACATTTTTTTTTTTGGGATGGAGTTCCCCTGAAGGGTCTGGAATGGATATTTGGGGGGAACCCCACATCATTTTTTTTTAATTTGATGCAGGGTTCCCCTTAATATCCAAACCAGACCCGAAGGTGAGTGATTTTAAATTACTTTTTTCCTTCAGAAATTACATTTTGTGCAGGGACAGTTCTAAGCACAGGAAACAAGCGCTACTTTACAGGCATACTATACACCCCGCTAGGTACGAAATTTAAAGGAATATTTCAATTTTATTGTTTCAAACTTTTTTTGCATTAATACATGTCCCCTGGGGCAGGACCCAGGTCCCCAAACACTCCCCTGGGGCAGGACTGGGTCCCCAAACACTTTTTAGGACAATAACTTGCATATTAGTCTTTAAAATTAGTACTTTAGATTTCAAACATTCGAGTCCCATAGACTTTAACAGGGTTCTAAAGTTCACACAAACTTTTAATCTGTTCGCAGGTTCTGGTGCGAACTGAACCCAGGGGTGTTCGACTCATCCCTACAGGATACCAACATTCTGTTTGGATTGTAGGGCACTCTTTTGTTTTCTGGGCCCAGAAGCGAGCAGCAAATAGAGTATATTTGGAGAATTTGGGCCTGGATCCTGCAGTATTCCGCATTTTTTGGTATGGACGCAGGGGCATGTTATGGGAGGATTTAATTTCCGAATTAGGTAGGTTATACGCAATTTACAACGCTCCGGATATTTTAATTTTACATGTTGGTGGAAACGACATTGGGAAGAAGAAGAAAACGTTTGATTTAATTTCTGAAATGAAAGACACATTTAAGTTTCTCAAAATACGGTATTTGTATTCTCTGAAATAATACCAAGGTTGCGGTGGTTAGAGTTGCTGGTTTTCAAACCATTGGAAAAGGTTTGTAAGTGCATCAATAGAGCGATGGCAATATTTCTTACCCCTGAGTTAGGTATCTCCTTCCGTCACTTGGAATTAGAAGGGGGAATACAAGGTCTATATAGAAATGATGGGGTTCATTTAGCAGACATAGGTTTAGATATTTTTAACATGAACCTACAAACATGCATAAAGTCAGCCTCGGTCTGGGGGTGTGGGGACAGAAGGTTTGCAGGGTGCACCCCTTCTGTCGGCTGGGAGATTCGGAATGAGATTTGATGATTAATGATGGAGCAGCTCGAGTCTCAAGTGGCTGGGCTGAATTGATGGTATTTAATTTGATGGGTTAAAAAAAGGAAGTTATAAATTGTTTGATAAAGTTTGATATGATAACAATGTTTTTTTTAAAACCAGTGAATCAGGCCCTGTCCAATATTATTCCAAAAAATAAAGAAAAGAAGTTATAAAAGTCATATATGGTGTTAAATATATGGACTGACATGTGTGGTATCAATAAAAAATGTATGCATTATTTTTGGTTGTGGTGTGTTCATTTCTCTATGCATGTTTGAGGATTGCTCTATGGTGCAGGTGATCCCATGAGGAAAGGAAGGGGGAGCCATTTAAATAGGCCTCCCTTTCTCTATGGGATCACTGCAGCAGCAGGTTATTCATTTAGGTTGGTTAAGTCAGGTGCCCGGGTTATGTAGAGGTTGGGGTTTAATTAAAGCTATTTTAAAGGGATAGTTTTGGGAGGTAACAGCTAGGCTTAGGATTGGCTAGAAGAGTCAGGTGTTCAGGTGAGGTTAGGAGGGTGAAAGGTCAGACAGGTATTGGCCCACATTAGTCAGGTGATAGTCAGGAAAGTTCTGGAAGGCCAGCAGCAGCTTATTTAAGGTCCTGGGCTGGTTCGGGCCAGTCCCAGCTGATCGTCGGAACCAGCAGAAGGAGCTCCCCTACCCTCCCCCCCCCCCCCCCCCCCCCGTCTGTCGCGGCCGATTCACGTGGTGGCTCACTCTGGTGGAAGTTGCCGGAGGGGAGATTCGGAATGAGATTTGATGATTAATGATGGAGCAGCTCGAGTCTCAAATGGCTGGGCTGAATTGATGGTATTTAATTTGATGGGTTAAAAAAATGGAAGTTATAAATAAAGTTTGATATGATAACAACGTTTTTTTAAAACCAGTGAATCAGGCCGTGGACAATATTATTTCAAAAAATAAAGAAAATAAGTTAAAAAAGTCATATATGGTGTTAAATATATGGAAATTATACATTATCAATGAAAAATGTATGCATTATTTTTGGTTGTGGTGTGTTCATTTCTCTATGCATGTTTGAAGATTGCTCTATGGTGCATGTGATCCCATTACTAGATCACCATTATTTATACATATAATTTGGAAATACAGCTGAATAGAAATATAGAAGTTTCAAGCAACCAATAGTTTATTAAAGATTAGTCTTGGAAATATGTAACTAAACATTACATTCAATTACTACTTAGTTAGATACCGTGATGCCTTAATAACAGGTGTTACTTGTTTTCCCAATCACACTGAACAGAGTTTGAATGCGTTTGATGAAGCTATATACAATATAGCAGGATGTGTAGGACAGTTTAAATGATTGTAAACCAGGAGCCAAGACGGTAGCATTTTTCCTGTCAGAGAAGGCTTAATATTATTCTAACCTACATTTTATAGAGCTTTGGCTGATACTTGGGCATTTGCCAAAAATACAGAGACATTCTCTCTTCATGCTGTATTCATTTTTCTCATTTGTTTGGCTCAACTGATGATTTGCAGTTTTATTCAGGAATTGTTTTTGTGTGAACGACTGCTATATTATCATGAACGCATTGTTTTTGTTATTTTATGTGTGAGCAGCAAAACTCTGCATAAAATATAAACTTCTGCATAGTTTAATGGTATACTGTAAGCAAAACTGAAAATTAAAGATCTTTTAAACCCAATCACTAAATCACATATCAGGTTTAACATGCTTGTGATATTCCAAAAATTGTTCTAAATCTTTCTAGAATCTGCAATTTTTATTTTAGAAATATCTAGGGATCATGCCATGGGTGTCCTAATTTTTGGTAATTCTATTATAGGGTGACAACTGTCTACCTACTATGTTCTGGGTTTTCATCCTTTCACATATGCCCCTGGTAGAGATGACAAGAAGCTCACTAATACTACTCTCAGGACGCTGGTGTGTAGCTGAAGCTGCATGTAGACAGGAAGCATCTGAGACACAAAAGATCAAGGAATAAAAAGAAGAAAATAGCATCATAAAAGAAAAACAAACAAAAAAATCACACTGCACAGCATGGAGATGACCTGCAACAGACACAAACACAATGACCAACGCCATAACTATAATCTCCCACCAGACTCATCACAAATGTCCCCTGGTGCTGCTGTAATGTATGCAGTGCTGCAGGGGAACCTGACTGATGTCACTGACTAAATATGCTCATTATTATATTTGGTCAATTATGTCACTGGGATTCCTCTGCCACTTTGTTTAAAAACAATTTAAGCACATTTAAGCCTTCTAAGGGCCTTAATTTATTAAATTAATTTATCAAATTTCCTGACTTAAAGTGACTTTTTTTGATGTCACAATGTAGAGTATAAGATTTCCTATCATCTGTGCCCAGTCTTGCCACGCAGAGTTAATCCAGCGCTGAGTAATCCTCTAGTAATGTTCAGTGCAAATTAACAGAATTCCAGATAAAAACTTGCCAAATTATAAAGTCTGTTTCTCTGTTTTTGCTTTCAGTGACAGGTTATCTACAAATCTAGCTTGGACATGTTTATCATATGTTATGTTTTGTTTATCATAACATGAGGTGATCCAAAGTTCATTGTATATTACCAGGATGTGTTATGTGGGGGAGGGGTGGATTTCTCACTGTTATGATAAACATAACATAACATATGAAAAACATGTCCAAGCTAGATCTGTAAATAAACTGTCACTCAAAGCAAGAAGAGAGAAAACTGACTTTTTATTTAGGCAGGTTTTTATCTGGAAGGCTATTCATTTTACTGAACATTGAAAGAGGATTTCTCAGATCTGGATTAACTCTGTGTGGCAAGACTGGGCACAGAGGATAGGAAATATTATACTCTACATTGTGACATCAAAAAAAAAAAAATTTGGGGGTTTACATCCACTTTAATATTTTTGTCACAAGTTTTGGGAGAATGCTAAATGAAAATGAAAATTACTTTTTTACACAAAGTTGTCAATTTAAAAATATATTTCTCACACACAGCATGGGCATACTTAGAATTGCATCCCAAAACACACTCTGTTACTCCTTCTGGGTACGGAGATACCGCATATGTGAGACTTTTTCAGTGCCTTGGCTGATTATATACAATACCAGACATTGTATCTTGTGTAACACACAAATCAACAAATTGTATAAAAATTAAGGTACTGTAATGATGACCTCTATATGAGAGGTCATTAAATATAGCTTAATGTAAAGTCCCCTATAGCATACCCTGTTCCTATAAGCCAAGAAAGCCTAGCCTACTGATACGTGGCTTCCCCCCAGGGTTGCAATATTTGTTGTACAGGAAGTAAAGGTGGCTAATGAAAGGAGTTATTGCGGTTCCAGGAGTGCAGTTAACCACAGAGTATGGCTGGGACTGGTGCCTCACATAAACATAGTCAGTCAGACATGCAGATGTGTCAGTTCAGAGAAATTGTCAGGAAACAGGCAAAGAATTAGTCCAGACAACAGGCAGAAACATGGTCAATACACAGGCCAGGGCTAGTACAGGTGGCAGGCAGAGGCAACATTGCACTGGTGTGGCAGTGATTAGGAACGCTGCTGATGGCTTACACTGACCTGGTGACACTGGAAACCAGTGTGGTCGCAATCAGAAACATTTCTGATACTGGTCTGGTGACACTAGGACTGGTGTGACAAAAATCAGAGACACCATTGCTTACTTACACTAGTGTGATGACACTGCCACTGGTGTGGGGTTAATAAAGAACACTGTTGCTGGCATACACTGGTCTGGCGACACTGTGGCTGGTGTGGTGGTGATCAGGGGATTGTGACTGGCTGCGCTATTAAGGCTTGTTCATAAGTGAGTTTGTGGGGTGGTTTAACCACTCCTCATCTGCTTCCCTATTTAGCCTCAGAAGCAGTGGATGAGAGCATACACATGTCACAGCTGTGATGTGCTGTAACCTCTAGTAACCAATCAGTAAGCAGTATTGATGTGCAGTAACCTCTAGCAACCAATCAGTGAGCGGTATTGATGTACAGTAATCTCTAGCAACCAATCGACAAGCAGAAATCGTGTGCTGTAACCTCTAAAAAATAATTAGTGATCCATAGTGTGTGCTGTAACCTCTAGCAACCAGTCAGTGAGTGGTATTGATACACTGTAACCTCTGACAATCAATTGCAATCACTGCCTGATCTGATTCAGTAAACGGATTTTGAGTCTTGCTGCTATTTATTGTATGTCTCAGAGCAGGTGGAGAGCAAAACTGCATTGAGTGGGAGGGGGGGTCAAGATTTTTTTTTGTCCAGGGTCCAATCAATATGGAAGATGGACCTGCAAACCTGTGCTTCTTTATCCATAGTGGGGGCACATTTGCAGGGCCATCTTCCATATTGATTGGACCCTTGGCAGAACAATTCTTGACCCCCCCCACACTCAATGCAGTTTTCTCTACACCAGTGGTGGCCAACCAGTGGCCCGTGGGCCACATGTGGCCCGCGGAGCCCTCTGATGTGGCCCGTGACCTCCTGCTCTGGAATGGCGAGTTGGCAAGCCCAGATCGCAGGTTGCCGACTCGTCATATCACAGCATCAGTGTTGTGCATGAAGCTGGTGGTAGAGGAAGAAAATACCTAAGGAGCAGAGCCCCATAAGCCAATGCTTTCTGTACAGTGCCAGTTTTTGCCACAGGTGGAGTCTATGGCAAAGTTCAGCTAACCCACAGGACAGACATACAGTAGGTGCACTACACTATACCCGCAGTGTGGGTAAACTGTAGCACATCAGTGTGAAAGCATTTCACCTCTACAGAGCGGCAGATGTAAACAGACTTTTGTCCGTTTACGCCCGCCTACCTCCAATCCCATCCTCTAACAAAAAAAAAAATAGAAGGGAATTCGTCCCTTTCCATCTGTGCAGATCGGATCAGAGGGCCTATAGAGTAGCCATGACATGTTATCCGCCTGCTCCGCTCATTGTGGCAGGTGACTAGTTACCAAGTTGCTTAAGTGGCCCTTGCTCTTCAAAAGGTTGGGCACCCCTGCTCTACACCTACTCTGAGACATACAATAAATAGAAGCTAGACTCAAAATCTGTTTACTGAATCCAATCAGGTAGCAATTGCGATTGGTTGCCAGAGGTTACAGTGTATCAATACTGCTCACTGACTGGTTGCTAGAGGTTACAGCACAAATTACGGATCACTAATTTGTTTTTAAAGATTACAGCACACTATTTCTGCTTGTAAAAGAGATTACTTATAAACTGACCAATATACTGTGGTGGTAACTCCAGCACCTTTTTTCTACACCTAAATAATTTATATAGAAAACATTGCCAACATTATCTACTGATCTAAATGTGGATATAGCATGTATACCTCAGTCTGGAGACAGGAATCACCCCCTACCATCCAACAGTAGCTTTTCATTATTTCAGAAATCCATCGCATGAAAGATTTAATGTTGTATTAAACCCAAAACCCAAAATGTAATATATTCCAGCTTATGAATCATTAGATGTGGTGGCTAAATCTGTTTTACACCTCCAGTAATGTAGCCCATCTAAGAAGGAGAGTTTGGGTGAGCATGCTCGTTTCCATAAGAGATCTGGGCTAGTCCTGTAATCTGAAATCTTTAACATGGAACATATTGGATTTTATCAGTGAGAACTACTAAGATTTGTGCATTACTGGATTCAAATTGGGGTTTACCAATATTGGCATCATATCTATGACTTTATAGGTTATGGAAAAGAGTAAATGGAAAATTGCTACTACTTGTAAGGTGGGTTCAATGAGTATTAAGTTATTTAACCTCTTCCTGCCGATGTTGTGCATATATGCAGCCTCTTGGCGGATGGGCTTTAACACAGAGAGACTGCATACTGTATATGCATCTCTATGTAAACAACTTTCTGGGCTTTGAGTGCATGCCCTGCACGCTCCCAGCACAGACACAGATGGGGACCAAAAAGTTCCAAAAATATACCTGCTTTTAGAAGCTTTCTGATCATGTAATTGTCTGTCAAATGAACCGAATGCCCACCTCCGCCTTCAAGGATTTGGAAGCTCTAAAAGGGCCAGGTGGCGGCAGCCGGTTAATATGCCTATGGTTTAGCCAGGGGATACATTGTGGGAGAAATTGGAAAGTAGTTTGCTCTATTCGCACCTTATAGTCTTGATGGCGGCACCAGTTAATATTCCTGGCTAGATGTGTTATGTGATAGTATATGAGTAGGTCAGGATGGCCTATGCCCTAGACCAGGGATCTCCAAACTACGGCCCTCCAGCTGTTGCGGAACTACACATCCCATGAGGCATTATAAAACAGACATGACTAGGCATGATGGTAATTGTAGTTCCTGAAAAACTGGAGGGCCATAGTTTGGAGACCCCGGCCCTAGACAATATGTATTTTCGATTTCTATGTAGAGCCACCTTGTGGCCCTCAAACTACAATGGCCCGGATACGAAGTCGTTAATAAAATCTCTAAAGACATACATTAATTTCTATCTTTAGTTTGTTTTCTATGTTACCTTAAACTAAACAAAAAAAAAATAAATACATTCCCAAATGGTTCACCTTCATGCATCTTTGTTGGCTAGAGCTCAGCAAAAAATGCTTCCACAGCGGACTTCCCCTGAGGTCACATTATGCCAATGTGAGTTACCATTCACATTTGTTACTTCAAGAAATTGACTTTTTTTATATTCTTTATATGACACTAGCCAACTACAAGTGTCCTCACTAATAATACTTTAGAAAATATGGGTCTAACTATTTTCTACAGTCTGTTACATCAGACTGAAACCAAAGTGAATAAATCGACCTAAAGTTCCTAATCACAACTCATACAGCAGGAATCACAAATGGTAACAGTCTTGGCAGCACTTGAGTTTTTCATCCAAAACCTGCAGTAAATTTTCTGTCATTTTATCATATTACAGGATTCTACAGAACCACATAAAGCTAGAGAGTAAAAATATTGATAAACGTAAGATTGAGATCTTTTATTTTAGGACAACTACAATGAGGTGCTAATATTATTACATCCCAGCAATAAGAAAGAACTGTAAAATTGCTAACCATGTGCAGAATCAGGGGACTGTTTTTTATTCAATTTTTCAGAAAGCTTTCTGAACCTGCATTTATTTTTTAAATAGAAGCACACTAAATATTTTTTTTTTTTTAAGTTATAATCTCTGCATTCTTTTTAGTGTATCCATTGTAGCCTTTTCTAACCCCCTGATAAAGATTACCTTTTGTGAATAAAAACGCATTGGGTTTTATACTGTAATCTATATACAGTCTATATATGTTGGTGTTTGATTTACGTTTATCAGACCCTGCTTTGTTTGTAACTGCCTTTGATTCTAATATATGTAAAATAAACTTATTATAATTTTTTTTTTTGCTGTTCCGCGTTAAGTGTCTAAAAAATCCCACTCATAGGAGGAGATTTACTAAAACGGGTGCACACAGAATCTCGTGCAGCTGTGCGCAGTAGCCAATCAGCTTCCAAGTTTTATTGTCAAAGCTTACTGTATTTATTGGCGTAAAACACTCACTTTTTTACCCTGAAAATGGAGGATAAATTGTGCCTGCGTGTTATACGCAGGGAGCTGTGGAAAGTTTTTTTCCTGAAACTTCCCTCTTAAAGTTAGGGTGCGTGTTATATGCCTGTGCGCGTTATACGCCGATAAATACAGTAATTGAACAAGCTAAAGTTAGAAGCTGATTGGTTAATATGCCCAACTGCACCAGATTCTATGTGCGCCAGTTTTTGTAAATCTCCCCCATAGTTTTTGCTTAACAAGCTTATTATAATTAGGGATAAGGCAAGTTTTGTGTCACTGCTATTCCATTAATCACCAATTACTTTGGATGATTCAAATTTAGCTTAGCGACTTCATACCTTTTTATCCTCAGAAGTCCTTTTTAATGGCAGATTTTAAAGGAGCAGAATGGTACAACCTGATGTCTAATAATCATAAATTATTTGGTGAAAAAAACAAGCCTAAGCCAAAGAAGAGCTTTCTTCTTTATTTTTTAGCTTACAAAAAGTTTGAAGAAAAAATGTGCCCTCCATTGGCACCCCAAGACCTTTGAAAAATATATTAGCGAAGAGGGATACAATCCCAAGGGACTACATATAGAAATCTTCCCAAACATTCCTAAAGTCTCGGATGAACTTAAATGGTAAGAGAATCTTTCTATTTGTATTCAAAATATGAAACCTATTTGACAAATGGCAAATCTGGATAAGAACATTCAACAAATGCAGTCTTCCTTAAACCCTTGACATTCACACACTACAATTGATGAATGCGAGCAGAAACGCAAAAATTATTTAGAGGTATTTTTTTTTTAAGTGTATTTTGTGTGTGAACTCTAGAAAGGAGCCAGACTGCAGGAGTTGGGAGTAGGCAGACCTATTCCCCCAGAGGCAATCTGCCATCCTTCTCCATGCCCCCAGGTGGCAATGGCAGGTGTGAGGGAGGACCTCCCCCTCACCCCAGACTACCTGCTCCGCTTGGGAGCCCAACGGGACCCCGACGGGGCAGAGGGACTGCCCCTATTAACCCCCTAGTGGTTAACCCCTTCACTGCCACTGTCATTTTCACAGTAATCAGTGCATTTGTATAGCACTTTTTGCTGTGAAAATGACAATGGTCCCAAAAATGTGTCAAAAGTGTCCGATGTGTCCGCCATAATGTCGCAGTCATGAAAAAAAAACGCTGATTGCCGCTATTACTAGTAAAAAAAAATATTAATAAAAATGCCATAAATCTATTCCCTATTTTGTAAACGCTATGAATTTTGCGCAAACCAAACGATAAACGCTTACTGCGCTTGTTTTTACAAAAAATAGGTAGAAGAATACGTATCGGCCTAAACAGAGGGAAAAAAAAGATTTTTTTTTGTATCTTTTTTGGGGATATTTATTATAGCAAAAAGTAAAAAATATTGCATTTTTTTCAAAATTGTCGCTCTATTTTTGTTTATAGCCAATATCACCAAAAGAAAGCTCTATTTGTAGGAAAAAAAGGACGCCAATTTTGTTTGGGAGCCACGTTGCACGATCGTGCAATTGTCAGTTAAAGCGACGCAGTGCCAAATCGCAAAAAGGGGCAAGGTCCTTATCCTGCATATTGGTCTGGGTCTTAAGTGGTTAAGCTGTGTACACATGATCGGATTTCTGATAGACTGAAATCCGATGAATTTTTTAGTCGGATATCCGATGAAGCTGACTTTCATCAGTCTTGTATACACACTATCAGACAAATTCCAATCGTGCCAAAACGTGGTGACGTAAAACACTACAACGTGCCGAAAAAAATAAAGTTCAGTGCTTCCATAGGAACATTTTTAAACATGTTCTATTTTTTTACATCGATGAAAAAAAGACATCAGACAAACCGATCGTGTGTATACGGCTTTAGTCTATTCAATATCTTCACAGAAATGCTCTAGACAAAAAAAAACTTTGCAAACTACATCACTGCGGCTTTGGTCACACTTCTAAAATAAAAAATAAATTAAAAAAAACACCTTAATTTCAAAGAATTCTTCTAATTCCTCTGACCTGATGACAGGTAACGTGGGTTATGTTTTTTTCCACACGTTTTCTCAAGATACAGCTCCTATGGCAAATATGAGTGGGGACTGTGCAAATCCCATGGCCCTGGACATTGTACCCAAACAATCTCATCACTTTGCTATTGTTCACTACCCTTCTTCCTTTTTACTAAACACTCTCCCAGATCAAACACAATCTATCAAATGCCTCAAATGGATTAAACTATACTTGAAATCCCTACCTCCACCCAACAAATTGAACTAAATGTAGTGAATCTGTCTTCCTATACACTATCCTCTGAAAATCTGGAGGTTTTGTCACTTGGCTTAGGTTTTTGCCCATCTAGAACGATCAATAAATTTGATATAATAAAGGACCTACACCTTTTTTGCCAGAAAGATATTTCTTAGTTTGTCCCATGATGGAGCCACTGAGGAAGGCCCTTCTGAAAAAAGTGCTCAGTGACCTCTCTTATTATGAGGAATCTAATGTTGTTTACTTGATTGACCAGATTGATCTTGATGAAATCTTGCAGATTAACTTTTGCCTCTGACTTATTTTATTCAAGAAAAATCTGACAAATTCCCATCTGTATATACCAATTCCAATATAGCAGCTTTCTTAAAATGTGTCACCAGGGTAGTGGAGGGGATTTTGAGTACATTGTATGCAATGCCAACTTAACACCCAAACAATCATTGGCTTTACACAAATTACAATTTAATATATCCATAATCATAAAAGCTGCAGATAAGGATGGTAATACTGTGATAATCGATCAGTAAGACGATCGCAAAATTATTAAACCTTGAATATCTTTTCTAATGCTATCCTGGTGACCATTGTGGTGGAATTGTTATACTGCTCCATTCCCCACAATTGGGGTATTAAGGTAACTAAAAAAAATATTGTTCAAAGAATGTAACATTCACTATATTTGACTTTGTTATCTATGTCTTGGCTTTCAATTTGAAGCACAATGTTTTCATATTTAATGGTTCCCACATCCTCTAGGTACATTTATAGGGTATAGCTATGGGAACGTGTTGTGCCCCATACTATGCCAATCTGTACCTGGGGGAGTGGGAATGTTTTTTTCTTCATTTGAATGATTTTCTGTATATTGTGCCCTCACCCTCACCTGACTTTGATACATTTATGACATATTTCTTAACAATGACGGTCCTCTTGAGTTATTGCATAAATGTCTTAGATTAATGAATGCAAATGACTATCATTCACATCACATAAAAATAGCTATTCATCTACATCATAATCATTGTTCCATTGAGAGTCTGGTAATCGGCAGCAAGATAAAAATCAAACACTGTCCATAGAAGTCTCAGGTAGAGGGTCATTCTGGTCAAGCCCAGAGACCAGGGATGGACTGGCCATTTGGACTACAGGGAGTTTCCCGGTGGGCCGATGGCTCAGTGGGACGGCTTCAGTGACAGCGGACCGCCGCCCCCCTCCGCTCCTTTGTCTCTCCCTTCCTGCAGCGCTCACCTCCTCTCCCTCCCGCAGGACTCACCTGGGGGGAACAGAGAAGCAGGGGGATGACGACAGAGGAGCATGGGGGAGGGGACAGACAGCTGACTCAACAGCTATAGCCTGGGAGTTTCTCACTTCTGCCTAATCTTGTCCCATAAGGGGGGGGGCACCGAACTGATTCTTTCCCCCGGGTGAAATAATGTTTAGCTTCCCCACTGGTACTGCCTATAACAGTACCAGCAGCCGTTCTACTCTAATAAAGTAGAATGGCTAGTGGCTAGTGAAGGGGGAGAGGGAGATTGGGTGGTCTGGGGGGTGCGGAAGTTGTCTGGCCGCCATGGGAGAGACCTGTCAACGTGGGCCAGTCTGGAAGAAGTCCAGGGCCAAACTTTTGGCCCAGTCCAGCCCTGCCAGAGACAGATGCTCAGCAACACTAAGGCCTCGTACACACGATCGTACATATCCGATGAAAACGGTCCGCGGACCATTTCCATCGGATATGTCCGATCTGGAGTTTGATCCAATGGCGTGTACACACCATCGGATCAAATTCCCCGCCGGCGGACGGCGCGGTGACGTGTCGGTGACACGGCGGTGACGTTGACCGCCGCCACGTCACCGCTACGTCACGCACCAGGAAGTAAAAACACTTCGCGGCAATGCGCCCGAATCCATTCGGCGGCGGCGCGGCGGCGGTGGGGGACGACATGTCTGCTGGTAAGTGTACTAACCAGCAGACATGTCGGGGCGGACAGATTCCCACCGGAAAGATTTCAAAGCATGCTTTGAAATCTGTCGGGTGGACAAATCTGTCCGCTAGCCCATACACACGAGCGGAGATGTCTGCTGAAACGGTCCATCAGACCGTTTTCAGCGGACATATCCCCTCGTGTGTACGAGGCCTAAGAGATGATCAGAGCATTTTAGCTATTATGGTATGGTTTTGTACTAATATTTATTACACTGCTGATGTGATTTAGGCTGGATGAAAGTTTCTTGAATGTATTGAGCATATGAAAAGGGGCCTTTAGGCTGGAACCAGCAATCTGTACTTTGTAGCATAAGCTGTCTCCTATAGCAAACTGAACTTAACTCACAGCACCATACCCAGTTTCCTTGAGCTCTCTGTTTAAGTTCTTTCAGTCACTTTATAGTCCCCAGCTTAGGAAGAGTCACCTCTGGTGCTTCCTTAGAAATTCATCCCTCTCAGCACTTCCTCCAGGTACTGAGCAGGCTCTTCCTTGCAGAACCTTGAGCACATCCTCACACACCCACCTAGACTGCAGTCTGGGCGAAGAAGACCTAGATCCCCTGACTTTGTGCAAATAAATGCCTTCTCCCAGCATGCATAGGGGCCAGTCTGATTGGCTGAGAAATGTATGTTTATTCATAATAAAATGGGGGGTAACTAAATGCGCAAACCACACTAATTATTTAAAGACAGATTAACTACAGCAGCAGCCACAACGATTGGGTGTTCTCACACTAAACAGTATTTTAAGGGTTAAGTGTGGGGCGCTCGCTAATTGAGGAATGTATTAATAATATTACTAATGACAATAAATAAAAATTCTGATTGTAGATTATATATTGTATTATTTGTATTTATTGTCATTAGTAATATTATTAATACATTCCTCAATTAGCGAGCGCCCCAACACTTAACCCTTAAAATATGTTTATTCATAACCTGACTTTTATTGTAGCCCATCATACTAATGTCAGAGGTGACAGTGTCAACTACTGACAAAAGGGAGGACGCCCATTTGATCCATAAAAACTACAAATTAGTTAGGCTAGCTACCACCCAGCATAGCTACATTTACCTGTAGCCCTGTTTTAAGACAAGAGTGCTACATTCTCCCCCTGCCATGGAGACTACTTCCTTGGATTCTGCAAAAAAAAAAACAACATATGCTCTCTAGCCTGAGAGTGGATGTCCTGGCAAAAAGTGCATAAGGAAGGGTAACGGGGAAGGATAAACTTTGAATTACAAATACGTGTGGCATTCTACTCGAGAAAAATGCAATAGGCAATAGGCAAATTACATTATATCCTGTCTTTATATCTAATACTATACTCTAAGTAGTAGAAAAATACTGTAATCATTATTATGCAAATTCAAGACACTTTCTCTCCTCAGCCAAGGAAGATGCATTCTATAGAAAACACATATAAGCAACTGACTAGTCAATATAAATATGAAAATTAGCATTGCTGTACAATTTTGAGGTACTGTCTCTCCTCAGCCAAGGACGTCATGATACGTATAGAAATGTGGCAACACTCTATAGTATAATCTACTATTAAATAAATATATAAGCAACTTAATCATTTATATATATATGTTTAAAATGTTATCTATCCACAGCCAAAGAAGACAATTATTGTCACTATCTGTTACAAAAAAAAAAAAAAAAAGGTATCCCTATATACATATTTAGAACATTACCTACTCTCAGCTGAGGAAGACAAACATTTATAAGGTAAGCTCACATTAGCATATCTTAATATTCTTTACCCTTTTAACAGATAACTGTACATAGAAATCTTAACATCATGAAGGGGACCCCATACCCTAGAGAGTGACACATCCTTCCAAGAAGTATATATACATTCTATCAATATACTTTAAAGCATTCAATTCCTAAGCATATCACTATGAAGATAAAGATCTCACTGCTCACTCAGATTGGCGCCTTGGTGCCATCTGGTGATAGTAAAACAAACAAAAAAAGTTAACTTTAGTATACTTTGCAGTCCATAAGTAAAGGTTTCAGATGTAAGCTTGCCCCAGGACCAAAATCACAGCCTACCTGTCTACCTAACTAGAATATCAAATTATCTCTGTAATCCTGTCAAATGGGCACAAATTATAATGTGAGCATTCTTGTTGGCTCTGACAAACTAACGTTCAACATGTACTTTCCTTGGTTTTTGTTAGTATCACAAAGTTCCATTGTAAATTAAAAATCAGTTGTTTTCCTTAGTCACTGATTCCATGGACTACAGACTTGAACTGTAGTGTTGCAGACTTTCAAACAGTCAACACAGACAACTTGAACATTAATGAGGCTATTTTGAGCAGGAGACTGAGGCTATTTTTCTCACACATGGAGGACAAGGCATACTGGCAATCAAGAGCAACAGGCCAGCCTATGATTTTCAGGGCACTTCCTGCAACTGCTGGTCTCAGAAGCACAATCCATCAGCAAACAGTACAGGCAGGAGTGTCCCCACAGCAGGATTGTCCATGTGAAGAATTCATTCCTGTGGAACCAACACAGCTAAACTGAGCAACATAATTGTGTTCCATGCTGACTTGAGAACAATAAAGTCTTGTGACATTACCAGTAGTAATGGGATCCAGGCAGCTGAATTGGTTTCCCAGATGATTCAATGGTAATGCCGTAAGTCAGCTTAGTTAGGCCTTCTGATAATGACACAGTCTGAGTAAATGTGATGACCATAATTCGAGATTTTCCTAGCTTGTGACGGAAAATATTGATTATAAGAAGACAGGAGGCGAGTATCTTAAGCATTAATCCTTCTTTAATTAATGCTCATAGCAGAGAAAAAACAATGTTTCAACTGTTATAAAGAAAAAACAAGGTGAAAAGGCACTATGTGGACTACGAGTCCCAGCATGCCTAACGTCCGTAACCACTCCCCTTAGTGCCTCTATATAAGGAACGGCTCCTCTCAGAATCATCTTCTTTCTTGATGCGAAAAAACTTGATCACTTCGGGTTCTATGTCGATCCACGTCTCCCGTCATTTATCTTCGGCCAGCCGGCCCGATCTCTCTTCTCAGAAGCCCTTGAGTGAAAACTGTGACCATGTCCCAACAGGGGATTTAACCATGAACCATCCGGAAGAACCAACGTCCGATCTCCGGAAAAACTTGTTTATGCGGCTCCAGGCCGACTAAGATCCTTGATGCGATCTTCCTCAGAAACCTGGAAGGAAAACAGAGATATATATGACAGGGAGGGTAGGGAGGGAAGATACTCGCCTCCTGTCTTCTTATAATCAATATTTTCCGTCACAAGCTAGGAAAATCTCGAATTATATTTCAGACAGGAGGCTCATATCTTAAGCAGCTTCAAAGCTTAACCAAATACACAATGACAATAACCATCAGTATATCTCCTGTCTAAACGGATCCGCGCCCGATCATAGGACGATCATGGAAACGTGGGTTTCTGGTCTGAAATAAAAAGAACGGAAGGTGGATTCTGAAGACCAGTCCGCCGCTAGTAGGAGGTCTGATAGAGAGGCCTCCCGCCGAGATAACTTTGGTAGCCATGGCACCTCTAGAGGAGTGTGCGCCAAAGAGGGTTACGTCTATGCCGGCTAACTCCATGGTTGCTCGTACCCATCGGGCTAGGGTGGCGGAGGTGACCGGGTGGTGGGGTCTGACATATGAGAGTAATAGTTGTGGAGAATCAGGCGACCTAAGGGATGCGGTCTGGGTTTCATAGGCCTGTAGGCATCTAACAACACATAACCTTGGATGTGTGGGAAAATATGGGTAGAAAACCGTCTTTAAGTCCGTCTTGGTTCTACGGACCACGGAAAACCGAACCCCTTGGGGGGAAAATTGGCGTCTAGAGATGTCTAGAGCCCTCACGTCTGAGACTCGTTTGATCGATATCAGACACAGGAGAACCGTTAGTTTGAACGTCAGTAATTTGAGAGATAGCGCCTCGTTTATCCTCCCAAGCTGAGAACATATCGAGCACTCTGGAGACGTCCCAGGTCGATTGGTATTTAGGGCGTGTGGGGTCTTTGGAACCTCATGCCCCGCATTAGTTTACAAATCAATGGATGTTTGCCTATCGGCAGGGAATCTATCGGGAGGTGGTAGGTAGGCCGAAATGGCTGACCTGTATACATTAAGGGAACTGTAAGCTTTACCGGCGTCAAAATTTTCTGCCAGGTAATTTGCTATCGTGGTTATAGGGGCCAGAGTGGGATCAACCTGTCGTTGATCACACCAACGTACCCAGAGTCCCCAGGCTGATCGGTATGCCGATCGAGTCCCGGGGGCCCAGGCCAGGGCAAGAAGGTCTCTAGCTGATGTTGAAAGAGCGTTGTCTGCGTCTGGCATCCCGAAATCATGCCTGCTATCAAGGTAAGAGAGTCCTCCAGAACCAGAGGGTGGACACCCTTGGACGGTGTGTGAAAGGATGTGAGGGATCCGGGGTAGGAGCCTGGGGTAGTCTATTATCATCTCTAGCAGAAGGGGAAACCATGGTTGTGTCGGCCACCATGGGAATATCAGGACTACTGTCGCGTCCTGCTGTGCTACTTGTAGTAGTACTCTGGGGATCATCGAGAAGGGGGGAAATGCGTAGTGAATTTCCCCCTTCCAAGACTGACGGAAGGCGTCTACTGATATGGAATCTGGGTCCGGTCTCCAACTGAAAAACCGAGGTAGTTGGTGATTGAGAGCGTTGTGTGCGCAAAAGGTCTATGCCCAAAGGGCCCCAGAGGCGATCTATTCGCGCAAAAAATCGAGCGATCCAGCTGCCAGTCGCTGGAGTCCGGATAGGTGTCGGGAATTCCAATCTGCTACAGTATTGGAAGTGCCTGGAATATATTCCGCCTTCGGGATGATGTTGCGTGATAGACAGAATTGCCAAATGGTTTTGGTGATTGTCCGCCAGGGTTTTGGATCTGGTGCCCCCTAGACGATTGACATATTGCACTGCTGCGATATTGTCCATGCGTAATAGTACGCAACAATCGGATCGCGCTCCGAGAGGAAGCTCTGTAGGGCGAAGAGTGCGGCCAGAAGTTCCAAGGCATTGATATGAAGGAGGGACTCTCGGTTAGGACCAGGTCCCCCCCGTCGAAATCTCGCCTAGGGCGAGCGCGCCCCAGCCCAGCCCTTCAGGCTCGCGTCCGATTCTATTATGATGTCCGGACGGGAATTGAAAATCGTTTTGCCATTCCATTCCGTGGCATGACGGAGCCACCATAGTAGTTCCACTCTGGCCTCGGCAGAAAGAGGGATCTCGTCTGCGTATCGCAGACCCCGACGCAAGTGCATGATTTTGAGCCGTTGAAGAGCCCTGTAATGCAAGAGGGCAGGGAAGATGGCCTGTATGGAGGCTGCTAGGAGGCCCACCAATCTGGCCAGTACTCGCAGGGACAACACTGCCTTGCGTAGTACCGCTCTGATCTCCTTGCGGATCAGAGCCAGTTTTGTCTTGGGTAGCCGGAGGACTGCCTGGTTGGTGTCCACCAGGAAACCCAGGAACTCCATCTCTTGTGAAGGTATGAGGACCGATTTCTCCTGATTTATGAGAAAGCCCAGGTTTTGAAGTAGTTCTATTGTCCAGCCATGTGGCGGTGTGCTTCCGACTCGGAATAGGCCATGATGAGGATGTCGTCTAGGTATATGATAAGACGCACCCCCCTGCTCCTTAGTGATGCCACTGCCGGTTTTAGGAGTTTGGTGAAGCACCATGGGCCGATGACACCCGAAAGGTAGGCATGTGAATTGCCACGTGCGACCCCACCATCTGAAGCGAAGGAGGGGTTGCGATTCTGGGTGAATGGGGACGGTGAGATAGGCGTCCTTCAGGTCCACCTTCGCTAGCCAGTCCCCGGGTTGGAGCAAGTCTCGGAGGCAGTGAATGCCTTCCATTTTGAAGTGCCGATAGGTGACATGTTGGTTTAGGTCCCGAAGGTTTATGACGGGACGGTAGCCTCCTCCCTTCTTTTTGACCAGGAATAGATTGCTGATGAATCCTGGGGGAAAACGGGTCGGCTTCGATCACCACCTGTTTTGGAGATCAGCTTTCCCATCTCGTCGTCTATCAGTGTCGCGGTTGCTTGTGTAAAGCGTATGGGGGGGAGGTATGATGTTCAGTTGGGGAGAGGAAAAAAGCTCCACTCTGAACCCTAGGATGGTGTTTAATATCCACGCGTCTGCCGTAATCACAGACCAAGCGTGGGTAAAAAACTGAAGTCTCCCCCCCACAGGTGTGAGGGGGTCTAGTATAAGAGGTGGGCTTACCGGTGTATGGCCGGGATCGAGGGTCTCCTCTGTTTCCTCGTCCTCTCCAAGGTCTTCCGCGGGGCGGGAAGAATGGTGCGGGTTGTGCCACCACGCGGTATGAGGGTGGAGCCTGGTTATATAGTGTCTGGGCGGCAGCCCTGTTGACATGTCTAAAGTTGGTGGAGCGGCCCCTGCCTCTACCGGCCCTGGCAAAAACTCTATGTGTCCCAGTTCTCTTGAGCGACGTCTGCGCTTTGTCTAGGCTATTGAAAAGGCCCACGAATTTGTTGATATCCTTCATCAAGGAATCACCAAATAAGAATCCTTCCGCCGCTGGGCCTGGCTCGGTCTCTGCCAGGTGGGCTAGTTGGGGATCTAATCTCATTAGTATGGACCGTCTGCGTTCGGTCGAAGCATGCAGTGTTAGCGCTGCCCAGTAAGCATATGGCCCTTTGAGCCCAACCCCGGTAGTTGGGGAACGTCTACTGCATGTTGTGCAGTCACGGCCTGTTCAGAGATGTTTAGAATTTATTTAGGGAGAGCGGGCGGGCGAGTAAGTCTAGGACGCGGTCTTGGATACTTTTATTATGAATGAGGGTCAATGCCTCTTTTGGGGGCTTTCCCTGTTTTGGCAGGTATTTCGCCAGGATGGGGTCTATTTCTGGCGTAGTGGTAACCTTTCTGGGAATGTGTGTCGAGGGCATTCCGCTCTTAGTTTTATTGCGGTTGTTCTTATTGAGGGATCTGCGTGTCCAGAACTCCACATACTGCGCCACGTGTGGCAAGGGAGACCAGTCCCCAGATCGGGGATGAGTGATTGCGTCGGGGTGGAACAGAGGTTCGCCTAGGGCGTCTGTTATTGTTGTACCCTGTGTTTCAGGGTCAGCGTCTTGGTGGAACGCTATTGGCCCCAGCATCCATTCCAGTATCGTCTTCGGGACTCGGGAGGACTTTCCGTCTCAGATGATTCGGAGGATGTATCTACCTCCGAATCGATGACAAAAGAATCGGGGTTTTGCCCGTCTAGTTGTCACTTGCCTCTTTTGTGACTCCCTGAGGCTCCGGGGTTGTAAAGAGTCCGAGGGATGCATGGGGTTGCATTCCGGTTGTGGAAATGCTTCGAACATATTATGTACTTCCCCTGTCGGGGAGTCCTGAGTGACCCCAATATGTTTCCTCTTCTGAGAGGATTTGCCCTTCTTTGGCTGCGGGTTTCTTCGCCGGCCGGTAAGGGATTAGGGGTAATAGAGGTACCCTGATGCAGACCTATGGGGATGGTAGTAGCAGATAGGGCTGCTAAAATGGATGAGTTAATGAGTTCCTGTATTTGAGCTAGTGGAAAGAGGCTGAGGCTGTTGTGTGTAATGGTGCCTCATTGTGTCCCCTTAGGGGCTGTACAGTCCTCAGACATCCTCTCAGTGGGTGTTGTGTGACTCTCAAGGAGGGAGGGGGGGGAAAAATTTTCCGCTCTCTCTAGGGATATTAATGAGGGAATGAAACAGGATTCTAACTTCCCCTATAAATGAATGTGTATATGAATATATATTATGGCTATATATATGTGTGTAAGCCGCCCTGACAGTTCCAGGCTCCTACCTCCTCTCTTGCCGAGTTTCCAGTGCGGTGGGAGGGGAGCCTGGGAGCGCGCTCATGCGCCGAAATCCCGCGGGATCTCGCGCCGAAATCTCGCGGGATCTCGCGCCGAAATCTCGCGGGATTTCGTCTGCCGAGATTTGTGGCAGAGACGGCCGCCGTAGTGAATATGATGGCTGAGGAGAACGAGGGGATTTCCTCAGCCCAGCGCCGAGTATCAATAGAAGCTAGGGATAGCTTCTAAACGGCGGCGCAAGAGACCTGTAAAAGCGGGGTTGTGAACCGCACAAGTAGAGAAATCAGGTAAACCATACAATTATTCAATATTGAAAAATCATATATACTTATCTGAAGTTTTGCCATGAGCAGAAAGAAAGAGGATGATTCTGAGAGGAGCCGTTCCTTATATAGAGGCACTAAGGGGAGTGGTTACGGACGCTAGGCATGCTGGGACTCGTAGTCCACATAGTGCCTTTTCACCTTGTTTTTTCTTTATAACAGTTGAAACATTGTTTTTTCTCTGCTATGAGCATTAATTAAAGAAGGATTAATGCTTAAGATATGAGCCTCCTGTCTGAAATATAATTCCAAGTTTTCAAGATAGTAGTGTATCTTCCTGCATTCCTGGGGGACAATTTCTTTACATCACAATGAGCAGAAATTTTCAGTTAGTCTCTGATAGCAGACCGGTATCAATCCACTGTGCCCGCCTGCATTGGATTTCAGCAAACAGAGTCTCTGACACATATGGGTACAAATAGCCATATTTCTTAGCCACCATTTTCATCACAATACCTTGCCGTTTGAACAATTTTGGCAGAAGTTTAAGGTCCCCACAGCCAGATAACACAGGATTATTAGACAGAATAACTTGCAATCATACTTGGCTTTTAAGAGGTGCTTGAAGATGAAGAGGATACTTGCCCAGCAGCATTAGTGATTCTAGAACGGTGAGTCCACAATTCCTCTTCTATGTAACTTGCAATACAAGGAACAGGAGATGTGGACACAGACAGCCCAGGCCTATTACTGGAGGTATGGACAGATATCTACAGGCTCAAACGGCTGTAAAACTATCAGTCCATCTCTCTTCAAAGGACACAGTGACGGAGAATAATTGAGAAATTGTATCTGACAAGATATCAGAATCTGACTCAGTGAAGAACTCTTCAGCTAGGAGAAGGTTAGGCTTTAAACATGCAGCAGCAGACATTCATGACTCTGCTCCCTTGGTGGCTACAGGTTTCACTGTCCCAACAGGCACACTGCCCTCAATCACATCAAGCTTACCAGGCTCTGTAGTTTTCTCCCTGGGCAGTTCCACCAACAAGGAATATAGGAGACCTCGACCATGGCCGCGGGAGGTCACTGATGCCTCCGGCCTTGAAGTAGGTACAATAGGATATGTGAATATTAATCTAATATTGTGTGTATATATTAGAAAATTGTGCAAGTATGCAAACAGTAAGTATAGCACATTGACTGTGCAAATGAAAATAAAGTCCTAGGTGCAAACAGCAATAAATGAATATAAATACAATTCGTAAATTGAAATGACTAAAAAGTCCATATATATGAAATGGCATTGTAAATACATAACCCATGAGGGGGGAAAAAACAGTCCAAACAGATGAAATTAAATCAAGGAGGCGCATGCACGGAGTCTAGCAGGACGGACATGTCAGGCTAGAGCTCCACTCTGTGAGGGAGAAATACTGCGGATAACTCAATAATAACAGAGCCGCAAACAAATAGGATAACGAGAATATCACTAGAGGAGGTGAGGGGAACATATCAAGAAGAAAATGGTGCTGGGAGGTGCACGGAGCAAGGTAAAATCAAATCTTAGCAGCGGCACCCAGCAGACCAAAAGCGCAGCTAAAAAGGCGCCAGTCCCCTGAGAGGCTCTCTCCTCTGGGAAAGAAAGAAAGCGCATACCTAAACAAATGAAGCCCACTACATCCCTGGGAAACTTAAACACAGACAGGGAAGATGAAGAGGAATATGACACCTCACAAGCTGCCATTCACAACGCAGCTGTCCCCTCAGGACTATTAAAACAATTTGAGAAAATGCTGAACAAAGCATTGAAACACACCTCAGACCAAATTACCTTAAACCTCACTAAAGAGATTAGGGAATTGGGAAACCGCACAGAGGCACTGGAAACAAAAGTTGAGGAAATTGAAGTTTTTACACAAGAATGTCTGTCTGAAATAGACACACTTAAGGAGGAAAACTTAACATTACAGAACAGACTGGAAGATTATGAAAACCAAGCCAAAAGGTCCAATTTAAGATTCAGAGGTATTCCAGAATCAGTCATAGACCTTCATGCCACTATACTAGCACTATGTCAGGAATTGCTGCCAGGAATAGCAATAGAACAGATGGAAATGGACAGAGTCCATATGGCACTTGTCTCCAAAAAAGCAGAGGGTCCCCCTAGGGACATTATTGGCAAGTTCCACTACTATAGAACAAAGGAACAATTAATGGAAGCAGCCAGAGAAAAGAACAATTTAACATTCCAAGGATATACCGTATTTTTCGGACCATAAGACGCACTTTTTTCCGACAAAAATATGGGGAAAAACGTCCCTGCGTCTTATGGAACGAATGTTTTACAGGCACCGCTGCCCGCCGACGCTGGCAACGCCCCCACCACTGCTGGCAACGCCCCCCCCCCGCTCAGTGCAGTGCTGTGTTTTAATCAAAGAACCCACTCCCCCTGCACGAGAAAACCACCCCAAAAAAAAACCAAAAGCCTTCCCACTGCCACCACCCCAGCACACAAATGCAGCCCCCAGCGGCCGGCACATTTCACACACAGTGACCGATGTGAGCCTAGCTTAGCGATGGGCAACGAGCGCCCTGTAATTAGCCAAATGGGGTAAATTTGCGGTTGCGCCCGACATGAGCGTCCGCGATTGGGTCCCAGCGGAGCTTGTCACATGTGGAGGCGAGGCTGTGTCTGCGAGTGATCGCATTTTATGGCGACCGGAACAGCTGCACCTGTGAGTCCCGCCTTTCTGCCTGCCGGCTGTGTGTCTCCTAAAGGTCTCCCTCTGATCATTCCGTCAGCCCTCTGATCACAGCTCAGTCAGCCCCCCCCCTCCTTTCAATAAGCCTCCTCCCCCTCTGTCAGTCAGCCCACCTCTCTCTCAGCCATAGCAGGGTGCATAGTGCCAGCCACCCACTCACTGACCTCACAGTAGGGAGCCAGGCCAGCCACCCTCAGCAGAAGTGTACCATGCCAGCCACCCACAGCAGGATGCACCATGCCAACCACCCACTGACTCACATCACAGAGCCAGGCTAGCCACCTGCAGCAGGGTGTACCATGCCAGCCACCCTCCCCACTGACCCACAGCAGGGAACCAGACCAGCCACCTACAGTGACCCACCCACAACAGGGCCAGGGTGCCAGCCATCCACCCAGGGTGATGCACCCACACCACCAGAAAAACCAGCCAGCCACACACAAGAGCCAGCCAGCCACGGTCACCCAGCCACAGCAGGGAGCCAGCCAGCCACAGAGTGACGCTGGGAGCCAGCCAGCCACAGAGGACGCGGGAGCCAGCCAGCCACAGAGGACGCGGGAGCCAGCCAGCCACAGAGGACGCGGGAGCCAGCCAGCCACAGAGGACGCGGGAGCCAGCCAGCCACAGAGGGACGCGGGGAGCCAGCCATTAGCTACAGTACTAATAGTTAAGGTAAGAGGAGCGCTACTTTGTGAGAGGTTGGGGCAGGGGTGAGAGTCATGGTACAAGGAGGGGGGTCCAGTGAATGAAGGTGTTCACTGTACACTCTGTTAGGAACAGGCCCCCCTCCAGGTCCCATTATATACCTTTTCAGTCTCTAATGGGACCTGTGATGGGACTGCAAATCGTGCTGCATTATTGGCACAGGGTCAGTGTGCATTTCTTTGGCACAGGTCTGGCTGCATTTCATGGGCACTGGTAAATATTTTAGCACTCCATTTGGTTAAGAATATTTTTTTTTCTTGTTTTCCTCCTCTAAAATCTAGGTGCGTCTTATGGTCAGGTGCGTCTTATAGAGCGAAAAATACGGTAGCTACCAGATATTTGCTGGCATCTCACAGCTAACCATATCTAAGAGGCGAGCAATGAAACCACTTCTAATGGAACTTCAACATTACCAAATCAAATATCAATGAGGATTCCCCTTTTCCCTGCGCTTCACATACCAAGGATCAAAAATTGTTTGCAGATCTCCTGACCAACTACATCAAGCCGTGCTAGATCTCAAGCTTATTGAATGAACTGCCACAACAACCACCTCACGCAGAAGAACAGCGTCTACCTCTTCCCACAAAAACTCATCCCAGTCAGGGATAAACAATGGCACGCAACACTCACACAAACGGGGGAGATTCGCACCCCAACCCTAAGACCAAGAAGACACAATGGACTGACCATCCCTCACAAGAAACTCCAAATTCCTCTTCTTTTCTGCCACAAAAACACTCCATGGGAAAGAAGCATACAACCTAATCAGATAGAAAGTCTTCTTTCTTCTACTCCTTTCTCTCTTCATTCCCAAACAAGGGAATAAGTGCCACACTTAATTCCCATTTCTCAGCATTTATTTTCATTTCTTTTTTTCAATCTTTTTCTTATTTTTCTTTCTCCACTCTATATACTTCTTTCCTCTCTCTCAACTAACATTCTTATTCCCTGTACTATAAGGCCTTGTACACACGACGGGAAATATCCGCTGTAAACGGTCCCCGGACCGTTTACAGCGTATATTTGCGCCGGGATGTTTTTGATCCGATGGCTGTACACACCATCGGATCAAATTCCCCGCCGGCGGGACAGTCGCGGTGACGCGCGCCGGTGACGTTGACGCCGCCACGTGACCGCCCACGTCACCGCACCAGGAAAGTAAAAACACTTCCGCGCGCTATGCGTCGGATCCATTCACAGGATACGACGCATGTGCGGCAAGATATGTCCGCTGGTTTGCCGTACTAACCAGCGGACATATCTGCCAGCCAGCTATCCGGCGGAAATATTTCAAAGCATGCTTTGGAATTTTTCCGCCGGATGAATCCGGCAAAAAGCGTCCGTTTGCCCCTACACACGAGGGGATTTTTCCGCTGAAATGGTCCGTCGGACCATCTTCAGCGGATTTATTCCCTCGTGTGTACAAGGCCTCAGAAGGCTTAACGATAATATTTATCTATGTGTGCAGGCTATACCTTTATATCATCTACAACTTGTATGCCTATTTTGAATAACACATTTATCCCCCAATAACATTCCAGCCAGATAGAAACAATACAGGGACTTGTCACTCAGTTTAGCCTCACAAACACTCTAGACTTTCAGGTTGCTAGTGGAAAATAGATACAAACTCACCTTAAACATAAGCAAAAAGTTACACCCCCTTCTTAAATTGTTACTTTTAGCTGGTTAGGTACTCAGGTTATTTTCACCACAATATCTACATTATAGCAGGGATATCTTTTCAAAGCTTAAAGGGGTTGTAAAGACAAAAATATTTTCCTCTTAAATTAAAGTCTGACAGTAGCTGATAAAGTAAAAAGTAATGTTTTGCAGTATAACTAGTTTGAAATCAAGCTGTTTTAGTCATCTTCGTCACTCCTGAATCATTATTCTGACTGACTTCCTGGTTTGCGGTGCGCATTCATTCTTGCTACATCATAGCCTAATGGGAACTACAGTTCCTATTAGGCTTAGCCTCCATGCCTATGAGGGATAAGAGAGCATCTTCACGCAGGGCTGTAGTCATGGGGAGGGGCTGATCACATTCTGCTTTCCACCATGCAGATGCTGGTGGAAAGCAAGAAGAGGAGAGACAGGAAAATGCATTTTCAAACCTGGATTACTGTATTTTGGAAGTCAAAAGGAAAAACGAGGTAAGTGATATTTAAATGCTCTAGCTTACAGCAATCAATTGATCTAATAAAAAACAAACCTTTAGTGTTCCTTTAAATACTACTTTAGAAACTTTAAACAACTCCTCATCCTACTTTGAGATTAGGATAACATAACCAGCAACTCTCCTGTTATATTGTCATAAAAACACAAAGATACAGCGCTCAGAATGTTCAGTGATGTTTGTTGTTTTGGGATCTTTTAATTTGCTTGGGGCTATTTTATTTTTAAGAGTTGGAGCCCTCCGATACGTAATTTTATTTTCAAGCCTAAAATTACGTATCGGAGGGCTCCCAACTCTATAAAAATAAAATAGCCCCAAGCAAATTAAAAGATCCCCAAAACAACAAATACCATTTGTCTGATCCCCCTCATAGGGATGTTCAGATGTAACAAATCCCGCTGCAAAACTTGCCATTTTGTCACTCATGGCCAAAAATATTTTACCCAGAGACAAAATCTACCACCTAAAAAATTTCTATAATTGTTCCACCGATCACGTGGTATATTGCCTTACATGATCTTGTGGTCTACTATATGTGGGCCGCACTATTAACCCCCTCAGGCAACGTTTCGGCACTCACCGACGCCTCATTGAGGCTGGTTGTGATGAGCACAGCGTACCACGCCATTTTTTGCAACATCATAACCAATCCACAGACAGCTTGCGAGTATGGGTAATTGAATCTATACCCAACAAGCTATCTGAGGCCGAGCGTTTCTCGCGATTATGTGAACGCGAGACCTTCTGGATTTTTACCTTAAATTGCCTTGCCCCACTTGGCCTTAACGAGGAACTGGACGTCAATACCATTCTCTGAGAAAACAATGACCTCAGTAAAGAAAAATTAACATAAAATAAAAACAAAAACAAAACCAAAAATATAGATGTAATAATATATGCTATTCAAATTTACTGTCCCTTGATTTTTTTTTTTTTTTTTTTTTTTTAGAGATGTAATAACATATGCTATTCAAATTTACTGTCCCTTGATTTTTTTTTTTCCTTATATTCCTTTTCAATCAATGTTCCATCATTTTTATATATTGTATATATATTTTTTATTCTAATAGCCCCCCCCCCTTAGCGATCATTAATATTTCATTTTATTGCGCGACTACTCCATATATTATATGATTTTGCATCTTACATATGTTCGTATATACATAGACATATTAGCCTTTACCTTATCTATTGTACAGAATATCCTCTCATTAATGGGTAACCTACTAATCAACTCTCCTCTATATCTCTTTTCTTGATTAACTAAGTTTATAAATTCTAGGAGATTATTTTGCCATTGTTATTATGTTAGGCGCAACACCCCATTCAATGAAATGTATCTAATCACTGCATTCCCGTTTTTTACTACAGTTTTCTTTTCTTTTTAATTCTAAACACAAGCAAAAATGTATGTGCTTTTTAACATTATTACTATAATTCTTTAGTATTATCTTTCAGCTCCATTTTTCCTTTTCTATACTTCCTTCCAAATTTTCCCTTCACTTACACGGCAGCTCACTACACAAAACGATCGTGTTTTGAGGCTTCCGATTGGCTGTCTAACCCCCCATGACTGCTTCTTAAGTTTTTCCATTCCTGTCCCTGCCTTACACTTTGAGAAAGGAGCGCGCGGTTTCTCCTATGGACCTGCGATATGCTCTGAAAACGCGTTGTTTGTGAACTTTTGGCCCTGATCAGCCACCGTCCTCCACTGTCCTCCTGACGTCACCACCCGGAACACAAGCTGTTTCTCTCAGAGCTCCTTGATCCTGGACGCCGCTCTGCACCAGCCTATTTTCAGCCTAGGATTGCTGACACCCTGATGAACTTCTCCCTTACCAGCCGCTCCCCTGTCAGCACGTCCATCTCCTGCAGTGACATACTCAGCGCTTCTGAAACCATTGATTGGACGTTCAATACAGCTTGCATAAGCCTGAGACCTTCCTGCTCTCCTAGACTGCCAGCATTTCATCTCCGGTCGATATCACACTACATGTAAGTGTTAGATACGTCCTACCTGTCATTAAAAATCCTACTAGATAACCCAGAGGCGCTTTTCTCCTTTTCTTTTCTCTGTTATATTGTCATGGTAGTCTTCCCCCCCCCTCCCCCAACTTGCACTTGTGCAGGATATCAATTACACCCTATTCACGATATTGTTATATTTAGATAAGGATAATTTGCACCCCAAGTGGTGCTTATATCACACTTTAGTAAGCGATTCTCCAGCGCATGGAAAATACATGTGCCTCACTAGGACCTCCCCGGGTCCCCATAATATTATGTGGGGACTTGACGAGGTCCCCTTTCCCCCTGGTGGGGCACTTTTTTCCCCTACCACGGGTAAACCTTAAGTACTTTATTTGCATATTGTCGCTCAAATATTTATTAACCTGTTTTGTTTCTAATTTTTTTTTTAAGGTTGTTTTTTTCGGACTCCCCCCTCCCTCTCTTTCCCTTAAGTCTGCACGGAATGGGGCGGGTAACCACTACATAAAGAATAACGGTAAGATTAGCTTGTTGGTTAGGCTATCATGGCTCCATTGAATTTGTTGACCCTTAATGTACAAGGTCTTAATGTACCGCAGAAACATACAAAAGCATTTAGATCCTTTCAGGCCAAAAAGGCCCATATTGTTTGCCTGCAAGAAACCCACTTCACCACTAACACAACCCCTAAATTTTACAATGCTTTTTTTATCCACAAGTATATACAGCATCAGCTTCTACCAAGAAAAGGGGAACCCTAATAGCATTCCATCGAACCACACCATTTACACTGAAATCAGAAATCAAAGACCCGGAAGGTCGATACCTTATTTTAACAGGATACATCATGGACTTTGCGATCACAGTAGTCTCCTACTATGCACCCAACCTTAATCCAATACACTTTATGTCACACCTCTTCCAAACCATTAATGCACACAAAATGGATTCTCTTCTTTTATGCGGTGACTCCAACCAGGTCCTCCTCCCATTCTTGGACAGAACCCCCTACACCCCACCGAAATATCAAGCTAAATGGACCCTCCCCAATCTCCTATCCAAATATAACTTAGTAGACTCCTGGAGAGAAACCAATCCCACAAAACGCAACTACACATATTTTTCTAACCCCCACCAAGCATTCAGTCGCATTGATCATATATTCGTGACAATTGGAATGGCACCGGAAATACTTAATTCCAACATCATACCCATCCCATGGTCTGACCACAATGCAGTACTCACCACAATAGCATCTGCTATTCCTAAAAACCATGATCCAACTTGGTATCTTCCAGAAATATTGCTCAAACACCCAACCTATTGCCTAGCAATCGAACAAGCCCTAAAAGAATACCTAGAATATAACACAAGCCCAGAAATATCCCCACTCACGCTCTGGGAAGCACACAAACACAAACACAAACCTGTACTAAGAGGTACATTTTTCTCACAAATCCAACTACCACAAATGAGCCAAACACAAAAAACACAACTAGAAAAACCAATTACACAAGAAGATGTATCTACAGCCATTAAAGAACTCAAACTAAACAAAAGGCCAGTACCAGACGGGTTCCCAGCTCGGTATTATAAAACCTTTAAAGAACTCATCTCCCCAAGAATGACAGATGCATTTAACGACCTATTAAAACAAATAACCTTTAGACAAGAATCACTACTGGCCACGATATGCATGATCCCCAAACCGCGCACGGGCGACACCCTCAGTGCTAACTATCGTCCTATTTCCATGTTGAATACGGATATTAAATTACTAGGCAAAATATTAGCTAATCGTCTTAACAAAATTATCGGCAAACTGATTCACCGAGATCAAGTAGGTTTCCACTCGACAAGCGGGTGACAACATGCGAAGGGCAAGCTTACTAGCACACATAGCAAAAAAAAGAGGTATCCCAGCGTGCTTCCTCTCTTTAGACATAAAACAAGCTTTTGACTCCATTTCATGGTCATACCTGAGTTATACACTTCAAAAATGGGGCTTTGGCCCAAATTTCACTAAATGGATCATGGAACTTTATAACAACCCAAAAGCATATGTTAAATACGCAGGATACAAGTCAGACACATTTAGCATTAAAAGAGGCACACGGCAAGGATGCCCACTATCCCCACTACTGTTTGCCCTACTTATCGAATCACTCGCACAAAAGATTAGATCCGATCCCACTATCCTAGGCATATAATTAGGGGGTCATAAATATCGTCTATTTGCAGACGATATTCTTTTATTTTTATCGTCCCCCCAAGTATCAGGCCCAAACCTTATCCCAATCCTAAACCAATTCGCAACATTCTCAGGCCTAGTAATCAATCCTAAAAAATGTTTGGCACTAAATATATCCCTCTCAAACATAGAACTAAGAGCGGCCAAAACAGGCCTCCCATTTGAATGGCCAAAAAAATGCATCCCTTATTTAGGAATACATCTTACTGCAGCCGTATCAGACCTGATCTCGAACAATTATCCCTCACTCCTAAAACAAATTTCAAACCTATTAAACTCATGGACCCAGCTTCCATTATCTTGGCTCGGAAGAATTAACGCTGTTAAAATGACAATACTACCAAAACTATTATACCTCTTTAGAGTGCTTCCCATCCCAATACCAGCCTACTACTTGAGAATAGTCCAGAAGAGAGTTTCATCCTTTGTCTGGAATTCCTCCAAACCAAGGATTAAATCACAAACTCTACACCTCCCCAAAGTAAATGGGGGACTAGGATACCCCAACTTTACACACTATTACAGAGCCGCACAAATATCAACCCTCACTAAATATCACACAAACCAGGAACTACCTCTCTGGGTATCAATTGAAGCAACAGAATGGATCTCTCCCAAACTGCGCAGAAACATAAACAACCCCATCATTAAACACTCACTTTCCCTGTGGGATAGAATCAAAACAAAAAAACACTTACAATCCCCCCACAATCCAAAGCTATCATTTTATAAAAATCCGGCATTATACCCAGGATGGGTCTTCCCCAATACATTCAAAGGAATGGGTAGTTAGGGATTGTTTGTACATGCACAAATTTATAGAATCTTCAGGTTTCATGCCTTTCCCGACAATTTGTGAAAAATATGGTATTCCGCAAACAGAACTGTTCAGATATCTCCAAATAAAAAACTTTTTCATATCACTAATGAACTCCCAACCTTTGTCAACCCAGCTGTCTACTTTTGAAAACATCTGTAAAAAAGATCCACATGCCAGAGGTGCAATATCTGTCATCTACTCCCAATCACCAACTCAATCCAACAAGCCAAAGTTATCATATGTCCAAAAATGGGAGGATGGTTTAGAACTTGAACTCAAAGCCTCTGACTGGAACCAAATATGGTATAACACCAAAACATCCTCCCCAAATGTAATAGCAATGGAGACAAACTATAAAGTGCCAACAAGGTGGTACTTAGTGCCGGCTAAGATAGCAAAATATGTACAAAACTACTCTGAGCACTGCTTTAGGGGATGCTCTGTTATGGGTACATACTACCACATTTGGTTATCGTGTTCAAAGGCGCTGACCTTCTGGACGGAGATTCCCCCAGACCCCAAAACAGCTCTGCTTAATTTGAAACCTGACAACCTAACACATGCACAATTTAAACTGCTAAAGCAGCTTTTTACAGCTGCAAAACAGACTCTAGCAAAAGCCTGGAAAACTCCCAACCTGCCAGTGAAAGAAGTGATAAGCAGAATGAATAATGCAATGACTCATGCCAAGATGGAGGCATTAGACACGGACACGATCACCAAATTTGAGAACATTTGGAAACCTTGGATTATGTATGTAATGCCTTATGCTTTTAACAATGAAGTGTTGATGCCATGGTAGCCCAGCCATTACACCTATACATTGCATCTAGCTAGTGACAATGGATTTCTGCCTATTCCTGCAGACTGTTCTACTTTAGCCCTCTCCCCTCCTTCCTATACCTGTGTTGTCTAATATATATGATTTCTTTTTCTTTCCTCTCTTTAGTAATTTTGATGTGATAGTACACTATAGAAACTCTTACCATTAACACAACTTATAACTGTATTAAACTGAAGCTCTAAGTTATGAATATATTATACACTCGAGAATACGGTAATACAGACAAAGCTTTTGTTTCTCAAGTATACGTTACCAAGTTTTTCCCCTTGTTGCCTAATATTATAACAGTTATACCTTTCTTTCTGTACGAATTAATACAAATTTGCTAATGTGCAAAACAGTTTCTCTTTCCAGAATCGTAATTATTACATGTTACCTGTACAATTTACTTTTCAATTACTTAATAAAGATATTTTGACAAGGAAATTAAATCACAAGTGTTTAGGTAGAAATCAATGTTTAAATTGAAGATATATTCCATCTCTGAATGATAGGCCACCATCCAGTAATAAATCACCATAGATTGTAAATCCACCATCAATGAAAAAAAAATGGATACTCTTACCGGACTCTGCGGATCAAAAGCCAGCAGCATAGAGTCAAACAGACATGGAACTGAGAACGTGGTCACTCTCAGGAAACAACATGTAAGGTCAGCGTCCATTCAACCTTGTCACCTGATCCATTCGTGGACAATATTTACAGCATTGGCCGTGGTCACTCCACATATGCTGCATATGCTGCGGGAGCGTGGCCGATGCTGTATTGTTTAGGATGAGAGTGCTACATATATTTACTATGGATCCTTAAAGTGGTTGTTAACTCTTTCATATACCCAGTGAAATGAATAGCCTCAGATGATGCACAGAGATGAAACAAATCCTCCTACATAAGTTTTACTTGTTTATCTGCAGTGTTCTCTTTTGTACACCCCTTCAAAAGTGCTGATTGTAGATACAATACAATCCTTCTGCATTTTTCAGTATCACAGATGAGGGGGTGGATCACTGCAGTTAGAGGTCTGAGACACTGTGTGAGAGCTGATTGGAGGAAAGGAACACACCCCTTTCACACACAGCAGAACTGTGTTCTGAATAGAAAAGCTGTGTCATGACCCCCTCCCCCCTCACCCAACACAAATTGTATTTCATGTGTTGGGAAAACCTGAATCCTGCCAGCGAATTCCACCTCGTGCAGTTTCCTGTGCCAAGGTTCCTGAATTTAGAACAGTGTTGTCACCCTCATGAAGTCGTCTGTGCTGGCTTACTCTACAGATGGCTGACAAGATGTTTAAGGGAAGGGGTGTTATTAGCATTGTCACTGCTGATACACAAATCTGTAGCATGTCAATCAGCAGCTATATCCAGCCCTGCCCACTGCTTTCTAGATCTGCTTCCCTGTGAGTTGTCCTGAATATATTTTTTTTCTATAAGTGTGTTTACATATGTTTTTTTTATAAATTACAGTTTCTACCACTTTAATATACCTCTTCCATCTGAAGTACAGTAATACCTTGGATTGCGAGCATAATTTGTTTCGGAAACATGGTTGTAATCCAAAGTACTCATATATCAAAGCGAATTTCCCCATAAGAAATAATGGAAACTCAAAATGATTACGGCAATACAAAATACAGTACAGTAAAAAAAATGGAAGGTGCAAAAGGTCGGGGGGGGGGGGGGCAAAACGAGTAGTAGAATGATTTGAGTTTTAATGTAAAAAAAAAAGTGAAATTACACTCACAATGTCAAAAACAACATACCACGTAAAGGATTCTGGTGCACATCCATGTAAAGTATTACTGTACGTCGCCAGGGGGCCGGGGCGCTGGTGGCTTCCTGGAGAACTCCAAGACATTTGGAAATGCTCGGGAACTGTTGACACTTCCGGGTGCTCCGAATGCACATTATGCCCACCCCACCTATCTGGGAGTGTCTCTGAGTTCTCCAGGAAGCGCTGGGAGCCACCAGTGCCCCCAGACCTCTGGCCACATACAGTACTGTATGCACCAGCGGCTTTACATGGATGAGCACCATACTCCTTAATGCGGGATATACATTGTGAGTGTAATTCCATTTTTTTTTTTACATTAAAACTGTGAATCTGTGATCTTTATACTGCCTATTTTGCAAGACAGCGCTTGCCTATGATGCCTATGCCCCCAAGAACACCATCCCCTCTGTCAAACATGGAGGTGGAAACATTATGCTTTAGGGGTGTTTTTCTGCTAAGGGGACATGACAACTTTACCGCATCAAAAGGACAATGGACAGGGCCATATACCGTCAAATCTTAGGTGAGAACCTCCTTCCCTCAGCCAGGGCATTGAAAATGACAATGACCCAAAACACATAGCCAAGGCAACAAAGGAGTGGCTCAAGAAAAAGCACAGTAAGACCCTGGAGCGGCCTAGCCAGTCTCCAGACCTTAATCCCATAGAAAATATGTGAAGGGGGCTGAAGGTTCGAGTTACCAAATGTCAGCCTTTGAAATCTTAATGACTTGGAGAGGATCTGCAAAGAGAAGTGGGACAAAATCCCTCCTGAGATGTGAGCAAACCTGGTGGCCAACTACAAAAACATCTGACCTCTTTGATTGCAAAAAAGGGTTTTGCCACCAAGTACCAAGTCATGTTTTGCGAAGGGGTCAAATACTTATTTCACTTATTAAAATGCCAATTGACTTTTTTAATAACTTTTTTGAAATGCTTTTTTTGTGGATATTTTTGTTGTTATTCTGTCTCTCACTGTTAAACAAACCTACCATTAAATTATGGACTGATCATTTCTTTGTCAGTGGGTAAACATACAAAATCAGCAGGGGTCAAATACCTTTTTCCCCCTGACTGAATTGGGTGGTTTTGGAACATACCTCCTCTCGTAAACAGCCTGCCTCTTGAAAAAGCAACGCTTACCCCCACACTCAAACACAGTCTGCATCTTGCCTTAAGCCCTGTACACACGGCCAGGAATCTCGTCAGGAAAAAAAACATTGGTTTTCCTGATGAGATTCCTTGCAAGCTTTCCTTGCTCACCAAGTGTACACACAGGCCATTCAAAAGAACCGCCATTCTTTTGAATGGCAAGAACGCGGTGACGTCATCGACTACGACGAGCATGCGCTCGTCACATTCAATGCCATCTTGCTACACCCTACTCTGCCCTTGTAAGCTACTGCACATGCGTCAAAGTCTCATCAAGCATGCGCAGGCTTACCGGGGACAGGTAAGCATATACACATATACACACGCTTGGTTTTCTCGGCAGAAAAACACTGCCAAGAATCCAGACGAGAAAATCGAGAGCAGGTTCTCTGTTTCTCGTCGAGATTCCCGGCAGCACTCAAATGTAGCACTGATAGCCAGCAGTGACTGGCAAAGATTAGTGGCACTTGTGGGCACCAATTGCTGGCATTGGTGGGCACTGATTGCTGGCACTGATGGCGCTTTATTGTAATCAGGGCACTGATGATCAGTGCCCCGATTACATGTCTCAATGTCCCCTGCGAGGAGATGCTGCTGATCAGCTCTCTTTACCACACAATTTGTCAGTGTGTTGAGAGCCGATTACCGTCATTTCCGCGTTTACATGTGACCCGCTGTGATTGGACACAGTCAATGACATTGTTAAAGTGTAAGTTTACCTTTATAGAAAAATCTGTAAGGTGAACTTACACAAGACCCCCTCCTCGCGCCCCCCCCCGGTCCCGCTGACCTGGACCGTGGAAATCTCCAGTTCTGAGCCCCGGTATATCCGCGTCAGGTGTCCGGGGCTTAGAAATCCCCTTGGCAGCCATATGTCTTCTTCATAGCTGACAGGACAGGCTATGCGGCTGCTGATTGGTCGGCACTGCCCATGTGATGCCACTGACCAATTAGGATGCACCAAAATGTCCCTCCCAATGAGGTATGTTTTGGACATTCAGTTCAGATTTCTAAGCCCTGTACTCCTGACGTGGCTCTTTACAGAGATTTGGGTCACGCTGTACCCTAGCAACACTGTACGGCCATGCTGCTTGCCCCCTCATTTGACGGTAGGCTGGTGGCAAGCAGTAAAAAATAATAAATCTGGTCCAGCCCTGTGTGTTTATTACCAGTCTCTAGTAATAAAAAAGACTGAAGCCCTGTACACACGATCGGATATCTGATGGAATCTAATCCGATGGACTCCTCCCCAGGGCTAGAACTGAGCTCCTGTAGTTATCAGCGTGCGCTCCTAGCAGTAGGACGCACGGCTCCAGGAGCCAACAGGCAGGGTTTTCCTCCCCTCACCTCTGCTGTCAGACCCCTGCTCTGGCTCACGATCCTCCTCCCCTGCTCTCCCCTCCATCCTCCAGGAATCACCTCCAGGAGCCCAAGGTAAGCCCCTGACACAGGGCACTGGGCATTTTCTTCCACCCCCCCTGTCCTTTTCAGGACAAGACGCAGCAGCGGCCCCCGTGCTCCGTACCCCCTATTCCATACCATCATTCCCCACATCATCCCGCACATAAGGAATCCTTCCACCATCTCTCCCCGCAATTTCCGTGGCCTCTGGGCGATTTTTTTTCTTAACCGCGCCAGCCTGGTCACAATCGTGGCAGCCGCGAACTAGGAAAGGCCGCGGCTTCACCCGCGGCCTACCGGAGCACCGCTCCACACCCCCTGCAATCACTGTTCAATCACCCTAAGTTGCCCAGAAAACCCCCCCTACCCCATAAGAGTACCTGCTCTCCCCGATTATCGTCCCAGTCTTTCCACAGCAGCACTGACCCATTTAGGATCCCAGCCCCCTTCCTGGACCTTGCTGCAGCATAGGCAGCCATCTTGCTACACCCAGCCCCATTCTCCCCCGTCCCAAAACCATTAGTACTTGATCCAGGGTTTGTCTGATCGCCTCTCAAGGGGTCAGGAAGGAATTTTTTGGCCCTAATGCAGGATATTGGCATAGCACTGCCAGGGTTCTTTTTGCCTTCCTCTGGACCAAGTCAATGAGAGAGGATTCATCCGAATCCTTGAATCACCACCCCCCCACCTTCCCGGGGTTTGGCGACCATGGTTAATCGGCAATATTCCGCGGAAACCATTTGGGATCTGAGGCGATTTGTCGCAACGTTACCTGCCGTCACCAAAAAAGCCCTAAGAAGTCTGCAACTTTTGAGAAACGATCAAAGATCGACTATCAAAAATCGCAGCCATGTATGCCAGCCTAAGCACATAATCATGTGCTTTGGTCAACACAAGATCGGCAGTAAAACACCGATTGAAAATCCATGATTTCATATTGCAATACGATTTAGATTGCCTCTTTATTACAGAGAGCTGGTTGACAGCCGACTGTAACACCATTCTTGGAGAACTGGTGCCAGAAAATTACCGTATCATAACGGAAAACAGAATAGGGCAAAGAGGAGGAGGACTGGCGGTGATCCACAAGACCCATCTTGCAATCACTAAACCCGTTCTTCAAAACCCTCTTCCATTCATGGAAACACTTACGCTGGAACTACAAACAAACTCCCAGGAGACCGTCCGGATTCTACTCTGCTACAGGCCATCGGGCCATCGCAAATCGCAGCTGTCTATTGACAGGACTTTATCTCCACCTATACCCTTAACAGCAAACACCTTTTGCTGCTCTGGGATTTCAACCTCTGGGCCAACTCCCCACAAAACCCAGTTGCCAACGCCTGCATCGACCACCTGAAAGGATTAGGGCTACAACAACTAGTATGTGGGCCCACACATGCTTCAGGGCACACACTCGATCTTATTTTCAGACAAGCGCTGGAAATAAAAATCCTGGAAAATGAACCATTGCCATGGACAGATCACCATGCAATTAAATTCATTATTTCCGACTTCCCTCCCTTAACAAAAACATCAAATCCAGTGACCACACACTGGACCAGATGTCAGAAGAAGCTCCACTCGGAACACTTCAAAGCCACATTAAGGAAAAAAATAAAAACAATTCAGCCGCATCAAAGGGCTGAAGAAACACTGGTTGCCATAAACACAGCCCTATTACAGTCAGCTGACTTAATAGCGCCGAAACGTAAAACCCACATCCGGAAAAACAACGCAGGCTGGTTTAACAACCAACTGTCATCACTGAAGCAAGAGCGTAGAAGGGCGGAAGCCGCCTGGAAAAGAAGCTCTTCAGATGAGAACTTCACCATCTACAAGGCAACAACTAGAAAATACCACAAAGAAATATTCAAGGCCAAGAAAAACTATTTTTCTGAGGCTATTAATAGTGCCCTAAATCGCCCCCGCAAACTCTTTAAGTTGGTCACTCAGACCATGAATCCAGGATGTCTTGAAGCCCCCAATTCGGATTCACAAGAATTTTGCAATGAGTTATCGGATTACTTCATTAATAAAATTGAGGGCATCCGGCAAAGCATTCCACAAGACAATTCCCCACCTACCCCTCCCAGCAATGATTTACACCACACTCGCAGCAACTCACCACAACCAGGTGAGTTTACACTGGAACCCATCTCTATCCAAGCCACTAAAAATATCATCGGCGCTCTGCGTAACAGCACTGCGCCAAATTATATCATCCCCACTAAACTGCTGAAGGAATGCGCCGACATCCTGGCACCTCCTATCACGCAGCTGATTAACCAATCCTTCAGGGAAGGCATAGTGCCCTCCCAGCTAAAGGAGGGCATAATCCGACCCATCCTGAAGAAACCCTCCCTGGATCCCAAGGATCCACTCCACCGCCGTCCCATAACAGGCCTAAATGTACTCTCCAAAAAGTAGTGGTACAACAGTTGCAACAGCATCTAGATACCCACAATCTACTTGATCCATTTCAATCAGGTTTCCAAACCGGACACGGGACGGAAACAGCATTGCTCACAATATGGGACGACGTTCTCGAGGCAGCAGATGAGGGAGAATCTTGTCTTCTGGTTCTGTTGGACCTAAGCGCCGCCTTAGACACAGTAGACCATAAGCTTCTATTGACCCGGCTAGCCGAAGTAGCCAAAGTCGCAGAAGGTGATCAATCTTGGTTCTCCTCTTTTTTGGAAAACCGATCGCAAATAGTGAAGTTAGGACCCTTCACTTCTGAAAGACGCACGGTGTCTTGTGGAGTCCCTCAAGGGTCCCCACTGTCGCCTGTGTTATTCAACATCTATCTTCGTCCTCTCTTTGAAATCATTAGCAGTCAGAAACTGCTCTATCATTCATATGCTGATGATACACAACTGTATTTCTGCATTTGCAATAAGAAGGATCACCACCTCAATCTAGAGACATGCCTCTCTTTGATAGAGGACTGGATGACAAAGAGTTATCTTAAACTCAACGGAGCGAAAACAGAACTTCTTCTGTTTCACGCCAAGCGTAGTAATCAACCGGCAACAAATTGGACCCCCCCCACCCATTCTGGGCAAAATCATCACCCCTAGCGCCAAAGTCAAAAGTCACGGGGTCATCTTTGACTCCTACATGACAATGGACGCACAAATAGGGTCAGTAGGCAGCGGATCTCACCATCTGCTGCGCCTACTACGCAGACTTATTCCTTTTATTCCCAATGTAGACAGAGCGGTCGTAGTGGGAGCAATTGTTAACTCCAGATTGGACTATGCAAATGCCCTTTACCTCAGACTCCCTAAGTACCAAATCGCTCATCTTCAAGTCGTTCAAAACACGGCCGCCAGACTTGTGACTGGGAAAAAACCTTGGGAATCAATCTCACCCTCACTGAGATCCCTTCACTGGTTACCAGTAAAAGACAGAATCACTTTTAAAGCACTCTGTCTAACGCATAGATCAGGGGTGTCAAACTGGTGGCCCTCCAGCTGTTGCAAAACTACAAGTCCCATGAGGCATTGCAAGGCTAACAGTTACAAACATGACTCTCGCAGGCAGAGGCATGATGGGACTTGTAGTTTCGGAACAGCTGGAGGGCCGCCAGTTTGACACCCCTGGCATAGATGTATCCATGGGAATGCTCCCCATTATCTATGCAAAAAAAAATAAAAGCTCATAATCCCAATCGCGTTCTGCGATCCACCAATCAAAATCTACTCCAGATACCGAAAGCCAGTTACAAGTCCAAGGGAGAAAGGAGATTCGCGGTCCAAGGTCCCAGACTATGGAACGCTTTACCAACCAGCATTCGGTTGGAGGAGAACCACCTAGCATTCAGGAGAAAGATCAAGACTCATCTCTTTTGATACCAAAGGAGACAGGAACAACAAGCGCCCAGAGGCGATTCAGTTCGCATGTGCCGTGCTATATAAGTTTTTCATTCATTCATTCATATCCGATTAGGCTGACTTTCATCAGTCTTACCTACACACCATTGGTTATAAATCTAATCGTGTCCAACGCGGTGAAGTAAAACACTAAGGCCTCGTACACACGATCGGACATATCCGATGAAAACGGTCCGCGGACCATTTCCATCGGATATGTCCGATCGGGAGTTTGATCCGATGGCGTGTACACACCATCGGATCAAATTCCCCGCCGCTGGACGACGCAGTGACGTGGCGGTGACGCGGCGGTGACGTTGACGCCGCCACGTCATCGCCACGTCACCGCACCAGGAAGTTAAACACTTCCGCGCATGCGCCGAATCCATTCGGCGGCGGCTCGGCGGCGGTGCGGGACGACATGTCTGCTGGTAAGTGTACTAACCAGCAGACATGTCAGGCGGACAGATTCCACCGGATAGATTTCAAAGCTTGCTTTGAAATCTGTCGGGTGGAGAAATCTGTCCGCTAGCCCATACACACGAGCGGAGATGTCTGCTGAAACGGTCCATCGGACCGTTTTCAGCGGACATATCCCCTCGTGTGTACGAGGCCTAAGGCCGCGTACACACGATCAAATCTGTCTGCTGGAAACGGTCTGCTACACCGTCCCAGCAGACAGATTCGATCGCGTGTACGGGCGAGCCGACGGATTTGGCCACCCGACAGATTTCAAAGCATGCTTTGAAATCTATCGGGTGGGAACCCGTCCGCCCGACATGTCTGCTGGTTAGTACACTTACCAGCAGACATGTCGTCTCGCACCGGCGCCAAATGGATTCGGCGCATGCGCGGAAGTGTTTTACTTCCTGGTGCGGTGACGTGGCGGCGTCAACGCCACCGCCACGTCACCGACACGTCAGCGCGCTGTCTGCTGGCGGGGATTTTGGTTTGCTCGTGTGTACACGCGAGCAAACCAAAATGACAGCAGACAGATTTGTTCAAATCGGTCGGACAGACCGTTTTGAACAAATCTATTGCCTCGTGTGTACGAGGCCTTAGACGTGCTGAGAAAAATGAAGTTCAATGCTTCCGAGCATGCGTCGACTTGATTCTGAGCATGCATGGATTTTTGACCGATGGACCTTCCCACAGACGATCGTTTTTTTCTATCGTTTTTTTATCCATAGGAAAAATTTAAAACAGGTTCTTTTTTTTTCACCGATCGGTCCATTTTCATCAGACAAACCAATCGTGTGTACAGGGCTTAAGGGTTACTCAACATTTTATGTATGCCTTGCAAAAATATAATTTCAATGGCAGTAAGATTACATTAAATGCAGCAAACACCATAATACTCGCATTTTGTAAATTCTGCTGTTACATCAAAACAGCCTTAAAGACAACACCAGTGTATGTCGATATCCATTACACCTCCATAGCCACAGGCTTGTGAATTTCAACAAAATAAATATCACATGCTCTAGCAGAAGCCAAAAAAAAAAAATTGTTGCTTGATTCATGTTTTTATGACTTCCCTCTAAGGCTAATTATCTTTCAGAGTAATGTATATATGTTAAATTTACACTCTAAATACAGAGCTAAACATTTCTGTCCAATTTAATCCTCATTAAACTAATCTAATGTCATGTCAGGCCAGCTATCCTCAGGAAAATGGATTAGCTAACGCAAGTGATCAAACACAGAGACCTCTGTTTCAGCTTCACTGTAATTTTCTGTCATATCTTTATTTAAAACCTACAGTAACTCTATTGCAGTTCAGTTCTTTCTAGTAATTGGTATAAAAAAAAAACACTGTAGAAATCAAAATATCATACCACAGAAAAAGATAAAATCATGGGATTACTTTTTGTGAGCATTCTTTGTTTACTTTTCTTTATCTGACATGGCTATAGATGAAACTATGTGTATCACCCTCCTAGTATAGGTGCTAGGGATAAATTGTTAGACTAGTGTAGTTTGGTAAAGGATATAATTGCGCTAAAATCAACCCATATATTAGCAAAACACACCAGCTATATAAACATGTAAAGTGCTACTGGTCATGACGTGGGGTGTGCATATCCAAAAATGTGAACCATACATGTATCAAAAAAACATAAATATATATCAAAGGTAACAAACAACCAGCTAAAATAAAGTCCAATGTGTTGGTCTGATAAGGGACACTGCAGAGATCTTTTCCAAAATGCAGCGATCCCTTAAGAGTAAATGGAGTGGTATTAACAAACAAATATATTAATAATAAAGTGCTGATAGGTAAGTGCACACTGTGTACATCCAGCACATAAAGTGCATGAAAAGATCAATAAACAAACATCCATAGAAATTGTAATGTGTTTGTCTTAATAAAACACAGCGAGGTGCTTCCTGACATACACCAATCCTTGCTAATTAGTAGGCAGATCCAGGTGTTCGGTGTAGTTTTCCTTGTCCAGGGTTGCTTCCAAACAATAAGGGCTCATTTCCACTGGCGTTTTTACAGCCACTTTTCTGGGCGTTTTTTGCAGCTTAAAAACGCCTGTCCATGTTAGTCTATGGCCTCATGCCCACCATGACGTTTTTGAGCTGTAGATGGCTAAGCTGCAAAAAAAACACGGGACCAGGGCGTTCTGAAGCTCCAGCAATAGAGCTGTAAAAATGCCAGGCATTAAAAAACGCTCAGAAAAGCCCAAAAACGCTCAAAAACGCGGCCGCAGTGTTTTTAAAGCTCCAGCTAAAAAAAAAAAAAAAAAAAAATTTTTTTTTAAAGTAAACATGGACAGGCGTTTTTAAGCTGTAAAAAACCCTCAAAAAAGTGACTGTAAAAACGCCAGTGGAAATGAAGCCTAAGGATCTCAAATAAATAAGATAGAGCAAAACATAGCGTAGTATGCTGGCACTGGCTTAACCACTTAAGGACTGGACCAATAACCAATATGCTGCTAAATGCCCAGAGGCGTTTTTACAATTCGGCACTGCGTCACTTTAACAGACAATTGCGCGGTCGTGCGACGTGGCTCCCAAACAAAATTCGTGTCGTTTTCTTCCCACAAATAGAGATTTCTTTTGATGGTATTTGATCGCCTCTGCGATTTTTATTTTTTGCGCTATAAACAAAAATAGAGCGTCATTTTTGAAAAAAAAAAATCAATATTTTTTACTTTTTGTTATAAGAAAAATCGAATAAACTAAACTTTAGTCAAACATTTAGGCCAAAATGTATTCAGCCACATGTCTTTGTTAAAAAAATTTGCAATAAAAAAAATTTGCTACCTAGCGGCAACAGTGACACTAATACAGCGATCAGAAAAATGATCGCTTAGTGACACTGGCAATAGGGGGTGAAAGGGTTAAATAGGGCGGTGATCAAGGGGTTAAAACTTTATTAGGGGGGGTACGGGGCTACCCTGAACCTAACACTAACTGCCTGTCACACTAACTGTCACACTGACACTAAATGCAGTGATCAGTAAATATATGATCACTGCAATCCGTGACACTGTGACAGGGGGGGGGGGGGGGGGTGATCGGAAGGGGTTAAATGTGCCTATGTGTGTGGTGTCAGTGTAGTTTTGGTGCGACTTACTGTGTGAGTCTTCTCTCCTCTCGGTGGATTGAAAATACCGCCGAGAGGAGAGCTGACATCACTTCCTCTGCCAGTGTTTACATTACACAGGCATAGGAAGTGACACGCGGGGAGGACGCGCATTGGCTGGGAGTGATCCGGAGGGGGCGGACAAAAACCAACAGCCGCCCCCTAATCCCGGATCGCTCGCACAGCCACGGAAACTGCCGCATGTACCGGGGGGGTCCCGATCGGACCCCCGACCCACGTCTAGGCAGGGACGTACAGGTACGCTAATGTGCCTGTACGTGCCATTCTGCCGACGTATATGATTTTGACTTGACCTAAACCATGTTGGCCCTTTTAGCTAAAACAAAATATTTTCTACTAGACTTTTTTATTTTGCAAGAGAAAAGGTAGAAGTCAGGCATGTGTTTTAAATTATTTTCACCTAACTCTGCAGAAGATAAATCCTAAGTGACTATACTACAGGTCCTGTGTTATCAAATTACCAGTGGTAACCTAAAAGTGCACATCTCCCTATTATAAAAAAGGGAACCACTCCAAATTATGTCACCACCTATTGAAAAGAGTGTGGAATGTGATGCAAGGTCAGCCCTGTAATTATATCACCCCTAGTACAATTCAGATTTGCGTCCCACAGTAAGAACTTGCAAATGTGTTGATAGCTTCTCCACTTAAATAAGTTATCATGTTCTAGCAGAGTTGTTGGATAGGCTCTGCTGTTTCTCCCTTGAATAACCTGCCCTGGTTGAATTCAATTCCATTGACACACCTGTGGCTTGTAATTGCTTTATTGTAAGGCGAAAACCCTGTGAGGAAGTACAAATGGAAAACTAAGGTAAATGAACAAAGCAGATATTAAGGACAGTAAAATATCTAATGGTTTGGTTAGGATAAAAGGGATCCTAATTAAACCACTAGCCAATGGACTCTGACTTCATTTATCTGGTGTTGGGGCCCTGGATCTCCTGTTGGAGTGCTGACTCCCAACTCAAAGTATTTGTAAACTCAAGGGAAATGGTGCAAAGCCAGATGTCCATGGGCTTCCATTATTAAACAGCAGTAAAGGAAAAAAGTCACCTAGTGACCTATCATTACTCCAATTGCCAAGAGCATCTTCAGAGGTAATTTTTCTCTCTATTGGAGTTTTCAGTGGCAACACAGAACAGAACCTGCAGTAGCTTAGTCTCTGACTGGTGCAGTATGGCAATTCTGCCTACAGTATTACAGGAACAGTGACAGCACTGAGAATTTAACAGTCCATGGTAGGCACAAGTCACAGCTAACAGCAGCAAAGTCTCTGGTAGGCCCAATACAGCAGCTCTGCACAGTGCCCACATGTCTCTGTAGCTTCCCCCCAACAGCACCACTAGTGCCACTCCAGGCTCCTGGCACTCTACAACAGGTCAGAAGTCCGACCACTTCCAGCACTAGTTTCCACATGTCTCCATACAATTAAACAAAGAATATGCTCTCCTCCTCTTCTTTTCATTGGTTCGGTGGGAGCATTCCATCTCTAGCAGCTGCTGCAGCTCTGGAGGATTCTTCCCCTTCCTGTTATCAAGACTGGGCACACATTCTAGCTGTCAAAGCAGCCAAAAGCAGCCTTCTTCCAGCATTGGTCTTCTCTAAATGGCAACCGATCCCCTATACTTGGCACACTTTTCCCTATTGCACTGTCTAGCAATAACAGGCAGGGAGCAATGAGCTGCAGCAAAGAGGAGTGTTTTGCTGAAAGGAATAGGGTCACCCGCCAGACCCCAAAAACTAACGCTTATGCATACCTCCCAACGTTTTGAGATGAAAAACGAAGGACACCTATTAGCAAAAGTATGTAAGCATAGGACACATCCACTGCCATACCCCCTTAAAGGAGAATTCAACAAATTAAAAAAACAATTCCTTTATACTGCCTTTTGACAAGTTCAATTTCAGCCATTTAGAAATTGGATGAAAAGTTTAGCACTGCAAAACACTTTTTGAAAGATAAATAATGCATTTTCTATACAACTATATATATCTGACCAAAATGAGGAACAAATAAGGAAGAAAGAGGGGCAGAGGGGCTTTGTTCTAAATCAGGGACAGTTGTTTGAAATCATGGATCTTATGGGGAGCTTATGTAATGCATAGTATCTGCCAGGGGGAAAAAATTACATATTCAACATCTTAAAAAAAAAAAAAAAAAAACAGAAAAAGGATAATGAAGATGATTGTCATGATAACAAATCATGCAGTATACTATTTATATATTATATTTATAGGGATGTGTTCTGGTCAAATTGGGTTGAATGCATAAGGGAGCATTTTTGAGCCAGTATTTCTACTGTATAATATCACAATGAACGTACATGATGTTAAATGGATTGCAAAGTTTCTTTATCTCTAAGTAGATTAAAGCAATAAACTGAGCACTTTCAGTAATTCATTGCATGTGTTACAGTGTGCATTGAAATATAATACTTTCATTAAACTGACATTCAGTATTGGCATTGAACAGTGAGACAACATCTTTCACCACCTCCACATGCAACAGGGCATTGTCTGAAAATGCTGCCAAAATATTCTTAACAATATCATTGCTTCCTTCACCAGAAATCTGTTCTGTTAATGTGTGTCTGTTGATTTTATTGATTTTTTTTTTCAATCAGAAGGAAGTGAAATGCCCACACACACATGTACAGCCATCATCCAGATAGACAAAGAAATGCAATTATTAAATATGAAAGGAATTATGAAATCAGTACAACATAAGTTTGAATTCTGAATAATTGTTGTATGTATGTATGTAGGTATCTATCTATGTATCTAACTTTCCTTTCACATACAGCTTTGCTAGAATCTGTCTCTATGTGTCCGTTTCTTTCTTTTTGTATTTCTTTGCTTCTATCTCTTTCTCTTTCAGTATAAACTATATATATATATATATATATATATATATATATATATATATATATATATATATATATTGTGACAGGAAGTCAGGTAAATCTGTGTGTGTGTGTGTGTGTGTGTTGTCCCAGACGGGAGATGCTTTTCTGCCTTGTTTAGACAAGAGATGGTCAGAGAGGTTTGGGGCGTTAAAAGGTTTCAGCTGTTCAGAATTAAGCAATTAAAGCCCCTATAAAGACAGCCTAGGGATGGCGACTGATTGCTGCATCCTGAGGCTGTGTGAGTGAAGGAGCAGTCACAAACCCTACTGAAGAGGTGAGGTGCTGATGGATATTTCTGTGTGAGAAATATCAAAGAGACTTTTTGTTTTCTGCTGTAGGACCAGCAGTGTCTGCCCAGCAGTAGGCTGTGCCAGACTCCATAGGTAGGTTCCTGTGTTGGGAAGGTAGACGCCCCAAGTGGCAAGGGTTTATTTTATGTTTTGTTTTGGTTATGCTGTTTTGATGCTTGCACGTGTATCCAGCAATATGGAAAAATAAACCATATCATTTGTTTTCAATCATCCTCAACTGCCTTTTTGTACAGTTCAGCGTGTAGTGAACCCATCCAGGGGGGTCACACACACCCGCTACCAAGTTAATCCCTCACAATATATATATACACACACACAAGATATGTCTATTAACCACTAAAAGACCTTGCCTGTTTTTCAGATTCGGTGTTTACAAGATTAAAACATGTTTTTTTTGCTCGAAAATTACTTAAAACCCCCAAACATTATATATATTTTTTTCTAACACCCAAGAGAATAAAATTGCGGTCATTGCAATACTTTGTCACACCGTATTTGCGCAGCGGTCTTACAAGCGCACTTTTCTTGGAAAAAAAATCACTTTTTTGAATTAAAAAATAAGACAACAGTAAAGTTAGCCCAATTTTTTTTATATTGTAAAAGATAATGTTACGCTGGGTAAAATGATACCCAACATGTCACACTTCAAAATTGCGCCCGCTCGTGGAATGGCGTCAAACTTTTACCCTTAAAAATCTCCATAGGCGACGTTTAAAAAATTATATACTGTAGGTTGCATCTTTTCAGTTACAAAGGAGGTCTAGGGCTAGAATTATTGCTCTCGCTCTAACAATCGCGGTGATACCTCACTTGTGTGGTTTGAACACCGTTTTCATATGCGGGCGCTACTCACGTATGCGTTCGCTTTTGCGTGCAAGCTCGTCGGGACGGGACGCTTTAAAATAAAAATAAATAGTTTTCTTATTTATTTTGTTAATTTGTACAAAAAAATAAAAATTAAAAAAAATGGCTATGCTACGGAGATGGGTGGGGGCCATCTTGCCCTCACTCATATCCCAGCTGAGCAGGGGACAGGACCACTCCCGTCGCCGATAATGGTGATCTTGCTGCGAATCCGACGAGGAGACCAACGTTATCGTTTACAGGACCACTCACTCAAAAGATGGATATCTCAGTTGTGGCAGCAGCTGCTGCCGTTACCGAGATATCCATCTTTAAAAAAATTACGTATATATACAGTGAGGGGTCCTTAAGTGGTTAAATAACGAGACTGTGATTCCACCTAGTAAATAAAGCAGTCAGAACTAGTTATAACTGCACGCATGGGGACCTTGAACAAATTTGAACCTGCATGACAAGCAGCAACACTCTATGGCATTCAGTTGATTGTGAATCACCATTTAGTTTGGTTGTATTTTCTGTAGTGTGCCAAAAAAATGCTACTTTAAAAAGTTGAACAACTTGTCAATTTGAATTTGTTTGTAAAATTGCACAAAACACCAACATAATGTTTTCAAATGCTTACTACAACTTGTGGGAATGACGGCCTATCTCGTACACATGTGTTTCACTGCCACAAAAGATTCACTGAGGGACGTGAGAATGTCGAAGATGATAAACGGCCCAGTATGACCTTGCACTTCAAGAACCAAAGAAAATGTAGAATAAATCAGTTACTTGGACGCAGGCATACGGACACCGATATACGCCATAAATCTAGACTTTTTAGACCGATGTAATTTCGTTAGACCGGCGCATCGTGCGCGCAAAAAATACGCTAGACACACCATTGATTTGCTAGGCAAATATGCAAATGAGGGAGTTACGGCGATCCACAAAAGTAAGTTGGTGCAGCGCAGGCTACGCGCTGTGCGCATCAGCTGCACGTCCTGTCTAAAATTAGGCAATATTAAAGCTTGCCTAAAATTAGACAATCCGTCTACATGTCAGCTAAAGCAACACTGTTAGTGACGAGCTGAGCAGCCACACTTGCAGGACAACAATCTGTATGCCACCATGCCAGGGGCATCCATGCTCATAGCTATACTACTGACTTTAGAGGAGCGCAGAAGGAGGAGGGCACGGAGGAGGGCACGGGAGAGGATATATCACACACGCATAGACATCTTTGGCATGAGTGATCCGGAGGTGTCTCGCATCTTCAGATTCACCCCTCATGCCATCATGGAATTAACCACAACCCTGCAGGAGGACATCACCAGCCCAACACATGACACCACCCATGACAGCTACATATACAATCATAGCCCCATCCCAACAGAATTCGAACAGAACATGTATGGGGACAGCTGGCTGGTTGGTGAGTGACATGGGTGGCAGGCATGACTGCCCCCCCCCATTATGCACACATCACAAGGGGCGCATGCACTACTAACATCCTCCTGTCTTTTTCCTTCAAGGTGACTCTGCATATGCACTGGGACCCCATCTCATGACTTCTATGCGGAACCCCCCAAACTTCGTATGCCAGATCATCGGTGCATGTTGCACAACTTCGCAGTGAGAAAGGGCCTGGAGATTGACATAAGTGATGACCTGACCCCCGAACCAGACAATCCCCCCTAGCCGAGGCTACCCCGTCTTCTGAGGGAAGAGCAGCCAGGGCACAGCTCACATTAGGCATCTTTGCACATTAAACACACACATTAATCATGGCACAATGAGAATGCATGCATGCACACCACTGTGGTCCCTAGCACACACACCCCACATCCTCATCAAATTGGATTAGCACAAGTCCACCATGCAGGACTTGTGAGCAGCAACGCCACGGCTCCAATTATGTCACTGTACATTCATACACCATTCACATGGAGCTGGTGATCACTTTTCCCCCACAAATGAGGGTGACAGCCCTTTTCTGGCAGGAATGTCCCACATTCCAAAATCATTCACAAACAGAAAAAAAAATAAAAAAAATGCCCAGCAAAAAAAAAAAGACCAGCAAAAATAAAAAATAAAAACAGCAAAGTAAACACAGAAAAGACAAAAATCTCTCTCCAAAACAGTCACAAAATAACTTAAAGACATGTCACAAACCAACAAACGCTAAGAAACAACAGAACAAAAGCACCTTTCTGTATAGGGAGGGATACAAATGGATGTAATTTTGCAAAGGAAGGGCGTTTGTCTCTGTCTATTTAAGCTCTCTGCGTAGCTCACTAAGTTGACTGGGCTTAGTTCCAATTTCACTGATTGCGCCGTTCCCGAGTTGTGAGCATGCGCAGAGAGGTGTTGACCATGGTCTGCTTCATGTGCGCATGCGCAATCCGGCCGGCCCTTCATTTGCATGGGGTCACGGCTCATTTCAATGGAACACGCCCACGTCCTTCCCAATTTGAATTATTCCGCCTTACACCTCGGAAATTACGTTGCACCAGCGCAAATTTCAGCGCAAATACTACGAGGATACAGTAATTGCGCCTCTACATTGCGCCGGTCTAACGTAAAGGAGGTGCGCTACTCCGGTCAAAAAATGCGCCAATGTACCTGAATCTGGCCCATTGTTTTTTATTCAAATTATTATCAATTTTTGAATATTTATTATCATTGCACTTTATATCATTGCACCTGTAGTCACTTGTTTGCAGAACTTTATATATTTAGAAAAAAGAAAAATTTGTAGGTTTTGGCGCCTCCTGGTGAAATACAAATAGGTATTTTTTGCAAATGGAAATTAGTAACCCTACCTATGAGTGTACCGTGGGATAACAATGCAATAAAAATAAATAAATAAATGTGCAATAGCGTCCACTATAAATATCAAAGATTAAATATATGTATAAAACATATGTATAAAAAAAAAAGGGTTAACGCTATATAAATACTAAAAATACAAAATTCATCAAAGGTGATACATAATAGTACATGTGCCGCAAAGTAATAAATCAATATTCCATATATAAAAAGTGTCAATAATATTGTCAAAGTGCTGAATTAATAGTACATATAACTTAAAGTGCCAATTGATAGCTGGTAATCCATATCTATTTAAAGTGCTAATTAATTGTCTATAAGATTCATGCAAAAATATACAATGTGCCGATGATTGGTGCCAAAGTGCTGCGTGCCAAACTAAGAGATACACTGGTGATTCACTCAGTGCCCTCTTCCTCCGTGCTCTGGTGTATCCCGCACTCACCAAATCAGAGACCCTCTCCTGGGGTACAAAGCCTTCACAGTGTGCGCCCTGTGGCAAGTATTTCCTTCGCCTCTGTATGGCTCAATCCAGTATCCACAAATCAGAACACCTTCCTGGGGTAATAGACATCCACAGCAAGCACCACAAGCTGCGCTTTATCTAATCTTTCTTTCCCCTCTATATGGCTCTCTCCAGTGTCAGCTCAAAGAGAAGGGAAATCCCAATAGTGTGATACCGTTTATAATTAAAAGTTTATTGTAAAACACTAAGTACTCACATTTAAAAATCATAAGACAGTATAATATTGCGGAAGTGTTGTGAACAGCGTGCGCTCGACCGGTTTCGTCATGTGACGTCGTCTGGAGCGTGACGTCTGGAGACGCTCCAGACGACGTCACATGACCAAACCGGTCGAGCGCAATTAGAGTGGCTGTTTACTATGCGATCTGTGTGGCCAATGAGAGATGATCTCAAATGTAAACATATAAGATCATCTCTCATTGCCGGCTCACACAGAGACAGCGTCCTGTCTCTGGAGAGGAGACCAATCTCTGTCCCTTGTACATAGGGACAAAGATCGGTCACCTCCCCCAGTCACCCCCCTCCACCTACAGTTAGAACACTATGCAGGGAACACATTTAACCCCTTCCTCACCCCCTAGTGTTAACCCCTTCAATGGCAGTCACATTTATACAGTAATTAGTGCATATTTATAGCATATTTATAGCACTGATCGCAATATAAATGTGAATGGCGCCAAAAATGTGTCCGATGTGTCCGCCATAATGTCGCAGGCCCAATGAAAATTGCAGATCGCCACCATTACTAGTAAAAAAATAATAATAAAAAAATAATAATTCTGTCCCCTATTTTGTAGGCGCTATAACTTGTGCGCAAACCAGTCCCTAATTGCGATTTTTTTTTACCAAAAATATGTAGAATACGTATCGGCCTAGACTGAGAATTTTTTTTTTTTAAATTGGGCTATTTATTATAGCAACAAGTAAAAAATATTGTATTTTTTTTTAAATTGTGGCTCTTTTTTGTTTATAGCGCAAAAAAATAAAAACGCAGAAGTGATCAAATACCACCAAAAGAAAGCTCTACTTGTGGGGAAAAAAGGACGTCAATTTTGTTTGGGAGCCTGGGCAGGAGGGGGGTATATGTGCCCAGTAAGCAAGTGGTTAAGCATTCTACACAACTGTTTCTGTTTCATTTAATGACTGTTCTTAACCTACATATACAATTGATAATCATTAGGACCTGCTTGAGATAATTGGTTAATCATACACTCGACTCTAATCCTACAAAATCCCTGACTATGTGCAAGTGTAAGAAATGAATCTGGTTAGAAGCCAAACGGCAGTCACAATAAATATTGATGTGATCTCTCACTTTGCATTTTGTATATTTATATATTTTTGTTTTCAGCATTATTACTTTATAGCATTTCTTCACCTGTGCATATATATATATATATATATATATATATATATTTATACAGTGCCTTGCGAAAGTATCCGGCCCCCTTGAACTTTGTGACCATTTGCCACATTTGAGGCTTCAAACATAAAGATATAAAACTGTATTTTTTTGTGAAGAATCAACAACAAGTGGGACACAATCATGGAGTGGAACGAAATTTATTGGATATTTTAAACTTTTTTAACAAATAAAAAACTGAAAAATTGGGCGTGCAAAATTATTCAGCCCCCTTAAGTTAATACTTTGTAGTGCCACCTTTTTCTGCGATTACAGCTGTAAGTCAAACGGCCCCAAGCATCATTCTTAGCTACAACACTCAATACAAGGATGTGGCTAAGGTGATCAATAGATACTGGCACATCCTGAGAAGTGATAAAGACCTACAGAAGATACTACCAGAGAAACCAAGGATCCTATATAAGAAAGCCCCGACTTTAAATACATAATTGTCAAATCCGTAATAGAACCCCCCCTTAAAAACACATTCTCCTTCTTTACAGGAAAGGGTTTCTACCCCTGTAAAAACTGTTTTGCATGCAAACATGCACAAAAGTTCCAAGGAAAAAGGACAGAATTTATTTCCACAAACACAGGAGAGAAATATGACATCAAAGATTTTATCGGATGTCATACAGAAGGAGTAGTGTATGTTCTCCAATGTAGTTGCAAACTACAGTATGTGGGAAGAACTAAACGAGCACTGAAGGTTAGAGTGAAAGAACATGTCAAAAAGATCATCAAAGGGTGTACAAAACATAATGTTTCAAGGCATTTTGAAAGGGTCCACAACAAAGACCCCAAGCATTTACAGTTTTGGGGCATAGATAAATATAATAAATCGTGGAGAGGGAGCCACCTAGTGAGGACCATTAGTCAATTAGAATCAAAATGGATACATAGTATGAATACTCTGACACCTAGAGGCCTCAATGTAGAATTCGATTTAAACTGTTTTTTGAGTAATTTTTAATATTTTAATATATTGATTTTATACTTGTTGCCTTTATACTACAGATTTTGGAATGTAAATGTGAATAAGCTATTTGAGATGAGGTGTGCTCAGTCGAGGTGTACGTCCGTTACCCTAGGCAGAAGGTATTTTAGCCCTGGAGTGTAATATGGATAAGCCCCTATTGGGATCTATTACGTCCCTTATGACCATTACACCTTATCATGGCTTTAATACTTTACAGTATCGATCGAGGAATCTTTACCAATAAATCTTTAGTCCCCTTTTTACATATATTTATAGTTTTATATATATTTTTACTAAATTTTATTATATTTTATACTTTATTTATTTTATATTATATTAAGTTTACATGTACAAGAGATACATGCAGACTACGTTTGATCTTATGGGAGTGTGGATGACTGCATACTGTGTCACTGGTAGGGATAGCCCGACTTAAAAAATAGGGCCTCCCTCTGAGTGATGGCAGACCACAATAAGGACTCTGAGAAAATGGCGGGGGAACGTCTTGGTCGGAGGTCCGGTGATGACGGGTTGTTTTACTTCCGGTCAATGATCGTATGTTTTGAACTTCGACAAAATGGCGAATAACGTCCGTCCAACGACCGTACGTACTTCCGGTCAATGATCGTATGCATTGAACTTCGACAAAATGGCGAATAACGTCCGTCCAACGATCGTACGTACTGCCGCTCAATGATCGTATGCATTGAACTTCGACAAAATGGCGAATGACGTCCACCTTACGATCGAACGCACTATACCCCGGCGGAGTGTAGAATGACGGAATATACACTTCCGTCTAACGTTCGAATCCACCGGACTTCGACAAGATGGCGAATCGACAATTTCCGTCGAACCCCGCAATTATGGCGGATTGGCATACATCCGCCAAGCGGCATATATATTGAATGCTGCCACACTAAATCAGGTTCCCCAGATGAAGGCAAGAGAGCCGTAACGCGTAGGGATTCAGACGTACACCTGGAAGTGACGTGAGATATATGGCAGATGCCGCCTTGTTTATTATTTGGTGCCTGCTTTTATTCTTTACTGATGTAAGGAGATTACTTTGTTTTTCAATAAATATATATGTTGTGACATACTACACCATTGGAGGCCTATCTTTCTTTATGTTTCCCCGAGTAATACAGCAAAGGGGTACTACAAGACATAGAGATGATTGAATAGCTCCTGGTGTCGTCCATTATCATTGAATTTACCCAGAGGATTTGTTTGGAGGCTTTGTTTGATCTATTGAGAGGTGAGAGGCCTGTGAGGCTGTGTGTTTGGAGTGGCACGGGCTATTTTGACCCATTATCACGGCATCTATATATGCCACCAAGGTGAGAGGCCTGAGAGGCTGAATGCACAGAGGAGCACTAGCACTTTATTGTCAGCTTTACAGCTTCACTGAGAGCAACTTTTGTGCACTGCACGTTTGCACTATATGGACTTTTCCAACACATATGGACTTTTATTTCTATTTTAATTTATTTATCTACTTTTCACTTATTACTTATTACATATTTATCACATATGTTTTATATTGATTGATGTGTTTTTTTGCGCAAATTCACTTTTATATTTATACAGCTGTAAGTCGCTTGGGGTATGTCACTATCAGTTTTGCACATTGAGAGACTGACATTTTTGCTCATTCCTCCTTGCAAAACATCTCGAGCTCAGTGAGGTTGGATGGAGAGCGTTTGTGAACAGCAGTTTTCAGTTGTTTCCACAGATTCTCGATTGGATTCAGGTCTGGGCTTTGACTTGGCCATTCTAACACCTGGATATGTTTATTTGTGAACCATTCCATTGTAGATTTTGCTTTATGTTTTGGATCATTGTCTTGTTGTAAGACAAATCTCCGTCCCAGTCTCAGGTCTTTTGCAGACCCCATCAGGTTTTCTTCCAGAATGGTCCTGTATTTGGCTCCATCCATCTTCCCATCAATGTTAACCATCTTCCCTGTCCCTGCTAAAGAAAAGCAGGACCAAACCATGATGCTGCCACCACCATGTTTGACAGTGGGGATGGTGTGTTCAGGGCGATGAGCTGTGTTGCTTTTACGCCAAACATAACTGTCATGGACCGTGAAATATTAAAGTGTTTCTACGTGAAATCCATATTCATGTATTGCAGAAGATGAGACATTGTGGATAGTACATATTGCAAGAGATACTGGAAGTGGCTTAATTTGTTGTGACTAGGTCACTAGGATAATAACACTTCAATACTTGGCTCCAACTAGTGACATGCTAAGTGACCCGGCTTGTGAGAGACATTCATTGTCCAGTGTGTAGAGGTGTTAATTCAGTCGGCTCTTTGACCTTTCTATTGTGCGATAACACTGTTTTGAGCCTTTTGATTATCAGGAGTATTGGATTAGCATGTCATTATCTAAAAAAGTGTGATCTCTCAGATGTAGTAATGACCTCCTCTCTATGCGGAGACAAGCCGGCTACATAACGTATTCTGTTAACTTCACTGATGTCATTGTCTACAGAAATGTCTCTGTATGGAAACCCCAGTGTGTGAAAAAGGGGGGGAGATTTCATTGTTCTTTGATTGACGAAAGCTGTAACCTGTATATAACAAGCTGAGTGTTTCAATAAAGTGGAGTTCTGGTTGAGCACACATACAACTAGTTTAATGTGTGTTCTTCATGGATCCAATCGGCACATAGCTGTAGGTTGGATCCCGGAATCTTGGATGACTGGACCATCAGATGTTGCAAGCTGCAATCTGATCGAATAGAAGCAGAGGAGTGTCGGGAGAGCAGGACCTGGGCGAGAAAGGGTCTCGTCACAATAACGTTTTGCATTGTTGCCAAAAAGTTTGATTTTGGTTTCATCTGACCAGAGCACCTTCTTCCACATGTTTGGTGTGTCTCCCAGGTGGCTTGTGGCAAACTTTAAACAACACTTTTTATGGATATCTTTAAGAAATGGCTTTCTTCTTGCCACTCTTCCATAAAGGCCAGATTTGTGGAGTATACGACGATTATTTTCCTATGGACAGAGTCTCCCACCTCAGCTGTAGATCTCTGCAGTTCATCCAGAGTGATCATGGGCCTCTTGGCTGCATCTCTGATCAGTCTTCTCCTTGTATACGCTGAAAGCTTAGAGGGACGGCCAGGTCTTTGTAGATTTGCAGTGGTCTGATACTCCTTCTATTTCAATATTATCGCTTGCACAGTGCTCCTTGGGATGTTTAAAGCTTGGGAAATCTTTTTGTATCCAAATCCAGCTTTAAACTTCTCCACAACAGTATCTCGGACCTGCCTGGTATGTTCCTTGTTCTTCATGATGCTCTCTGTGCTTTAAATGGACCTCTGAGACTATCACAGTGCAGGTGCATTTATACGGAGACTTGATTACACACAGGTGGATTCTATTTATCATCATTAGTCATTTAGGTCAACATTGGATCATTCAGAGATCCTCACTGAACTTCTGGAGAGAGTTTGCTGCACTGAAAGCAAAGGGGCTGAATAATTTTGCACGCCCAATTTTTCAGTTTTTTATTTGTTAAAAAAGTTTGAAATAGCCAATAAATTTCGTTCCACTTCATGATTGTGTCCCACTTGTTGCTGATTCTTCACAAAAAAATTACAGTTTTATATCTTTATGTTTGAAGCCTGAAATGTTGCAAAAGGTTGCAAAGTTCAAGGGGGCCAAATACTTTCGCAAGGCACTATATATATATATATATATATATATATATATATATATATATATATAATGTATTTGCAGTATCTCACAAAATTGAGTACACCCTTACATTTTTGTGAATATTTAATTATATCTTTAATTGTGACAACACTGAAGAATTGACACCTTGCTACAATGTAAAGTAGTGAGTTTACAGCTTGTATAACAGTGTCAATTTGCTGTCCCCTCAAAATAACTCACACACAGCCTTTAATGTCTAAACTGCTGGCAACAAAAGTGAGTACACCCCTAAATGAAAATATCCAAATTGGGCCCAAAGAAACAATATATTGTGTGGCCACCATTATTTTATAGCACTGCCTTAACACTTTTGGGCATGGGGTTCACCACAGCTTTACAGGTTGCCTCTTCCACTCCTCCATGATGACATCACAGAGCTGGTGGATGTTAGAGACCTTGCACTCCTCCACCTTCTGTTTCAGGATGCCCCACAGATGCTCAATTGGGTTTAGGTCTGGAGACATGCTTGGCCAGTCCATCATCTTTACCCTCAGCTTCTTTAGCAAGGCAGTGGTCGTATTGGAGGTGTGTTTGGGGTCGTTTTAATGTTGGAATACTGCCCTGCAGCCCAGTCTCCAAAGGGAGGGGATCATGTTCTGTTTCAGTATGTTACAGTACATGTTGGCATTTATGGTTCCCTCAATGAACTGTAGCTCCCCAGTGTCGGCAGCACAAATAAAGTCCTTCACCCGAAGTGGTATGTCAAAACGCTCACCAGATTCCCTCGGCCACCAGGTGACCCTCAGGCATGTAGTAAACCAGAAGGGGGGGGGGGCTTCTTTCCACCGATCTTCTTTCATAGGATGGACAGATCACAATCTGATCAAGAACGGTATATGTATGTTTATGACTACTTTTTATTAGAATCAGCTCACATCCATCTCCTCCAATTATCTGCAAACTATGGCTCCACATACATACCACAGAGAGGCATGGATAGTGTGATACCGTTTATTTTAAATTAATTATCTTAAATAGAGGAGACTAAGCAGGGTCTTTATAGCATAAGAGACATGCTAAGTTTCTTACGCGATAAAACAAACTCACCTGCCTGTCCACAATATTTTCTAGAATGTGATCTAGGCTGCACATGAGGAGCTCAGTGTACATTCTAGGCACACCTCAGTGCAGGAATGAACAAACTTCTATGAGCATGTGCAGGAGCTACAGAATCAGTTTTTGTAAGGAAGATGTTGCAATTACGTAAGCACAAACTACCCTGACTACATCCAGACAATGGAGTGAAATCACCACTGTGTGCCTCAGGGTCACAAGACCACTTCATCTGTAAGATATATGTAAGATAAGAAAGGGTTTCTTACAAGAAAAGACAAAATCAGTTCAAAGGGAAAGGTTTGAAGAGCCAAATATACCAGATCTAGATCCAGGGATGTACAGGAGATCAAAGAGGGGGATTAACATGAGCCACATTTTGCATAAAGGTCTTTACATAAGTGTGTGAAGCCAGAAACAGAATAGATAGGTTAGAAACCTGTCCCTTTAGAGCCAGATGCTGATCTAAACTAGACTAGAAGAAGGCCAGGATAAAAGGAAAATAATATTCCTAAGTGTTGAAGTGCCTGCTGTTGCAAAAGGCAAAATAGGCCTTCCAAGTGCGATGGTGGGAATGACAAAATGAGCAACACCACTGTCCTTTAGGCCTGGGTGTCAACAGCCAGGCCAATACAGCCAGTGACTGAGAAGCAGGGCATTGTGAAAGGAGGTCTGTGTACCACTGGATCTCAGGAGTCTTTTTCCCCTATATCTTGTGAAGCTGCAGAGGGAAAAGCTTTCCTGGAGGAAAGGCATACACCAGACAGGGTCCTAAGAATCACTCTGGCATACACTGCAAAGACTGGTGGATCCCTGGATCTGGTGGCAATCCTTTCCAGCTTATTATTAAATCTGAAGGCCATGATGTCCAGTTTTGATGTTTTCCCACTTCCGACAGAGCATCAGGAAGGTCTCAGGATCAAGGAATCACTCCCTTAGTCCAGGTGATGATTTAGGAAATCTACCTGCAACATTTTAACTCATGTTAATGGTAAAGAGTGTTGGAACATGGTTCTTCACCCAAGAGAGAATCAGGCTTGACTTTTTGCTCCCCCTTAGTGATATATATATAGGCTAAAGATGTGACATTGTCCAGCTGTTCTCTAACTGGGTAACTGTGTAGGAGAAGAATCTAGTGTAGGAAAGTCAGTTTTATGGCTATTAGCCAGTTGCTCTGGACAGTTAGGGAATTGTAGATCCTGCTTCAGCCTGACAGACTGGTGTCCATCACAGAGAGAGGGTAAAAATTTCCCAGATTTTAGGGCTGAGTTGTAAATCTACCACATTAGGGAGATTTTCTACTGGCTAGATAGGAGTAGTGGACAATCGAGAGAAGGGATCTGCTTGTCCCACATTATGGAAATTGCTGACCTGCAAAGATATACAGTAGAGTGGAATTGAGTGAAGGGAACAGCCTCCAAGTAAGCCAACAAGAGGTTCAGATTCCTTGTGCATAGATGAGTCAAGGGATGCCTAGTTGATCTGGGAGTCTGGCAGCTGGAACTCAGAGAACCAATCATTTTCTGGGGAAGGAAAATTTTGGCTTGGGCCATGTCTAAAATCAATCCAAAATATTCTATGAAAATAGAAAGGCTGGATGTAACTCCACACAGTAATGCAAGGCTTTCTCCCCCGTGTGGAGTGTCGTGCTTGCCCTCTCCCTTGGACTGCAGGAGAGTCAGGACATCCACTAACACACAGCTCTTTCACTACCTGCAACCTAGAGAGCGTCCTGGCTCTCCTGTAGTCCAAGGGAGGGGGCGAGCACGACACTCCACACCAGGGAGAAAGCCTTGCATTACTGTGGAGTTGAAGTTACAGACAGAAGAACAGGAAAAGAGGATTTCTCAGAAGAAAAAAGGACATTTAAAAGAAAAATTAAAGGATGAGGTAAGTGAAGGAGGACTACACTAAGGTAAAGGAAGCTATTTAGGAAAACATTTTTTTATCTTTACAACCCCTTTAAAGTGGAAGTTAATTTCCATCACCGACTTTTACTTATAATAAGGTTTATCTTTAGGTAATATAAATATCTCCTAAACATGCATGTTTAGGAGACATTTACTGTACATGCAGCCACTGACATCACTGGCGCATGCGTCTGAAAGAACTGGCACACGTGCTGTAAACGTCGTCTCCTGCGCACATGGCCAGGAGTGACGTCATCATGGCTCCGGCCAGTCACAGATTCAGTGGATAAAGACGGATAAAGATGAAAGCGGCCCCTAGCCCTGACATTTTGGCACGAGAGGGCTTTGTTTTAAGGTAAGTTTAACATAATGTGCTAGAATGCAATGCATACTGGCACATTATGGGCCAGATTCAGTAACAATTTATGCGGTGTATCTGTTGTTACGCCGCGTAAATTCTCGAATGCGCCGGCGTATCTTTTTTCTGTATTCAGAAAACAAGATACGCCGGAATTGTGCTAAGATACGAGCGGCGTAAGTCTATTACACCGTCGTATCTTAGTTGCATATTTACGCTGGCCGCTAGGTGGCGCTTCCGTCGATTTACGCGTTGAATATGTAAATTAGGCAGATACGCCAATTCACGAACGTACTTGCGCCCGCTACGCCGTTTACGTTAGGCTTACGTCCGGCGTAAAGTTACCCCTGCTATGATGAGGCGCAGCCAATGTTAAGTATGGATGACGGGACAGCGTTGAATTGTACGTCGTTTGCGTAAGCCGATTCAGAATGGGGCTGGGCGTAAGTTACGTTCACGTCGTTTTCAATGACAATTTGCGACGTGATTTGGAGCATGCGCACTGGGATACGTTCACGGCCGGAGCATGCGCAGTTCGTTCGGCGCGTCATTTACGTGGGGTCAGGGATAATTTAAATACAACACGCCCCCTACCTGCCCAATTTGAATTACGCGCGGCTACGCCGGCCCATTTGCGCTACGCTGCCGCAACTTACGGAGCAAGTGCTTTGTGAATACAGCACTTGCCTGTATAAGTTGTGGAGGCATAGTGTAAATAGCATACGCTACGCCCGCACAAAGATACGGTCTCCATCCTGAATCTGGCCCTATGGCTTTATCTTGCAGAGTAAAAAAAAAAGTCCAGCGGTTTACAATCGCTTTAAATTGTGCCTTTTATATCTGCCTGTCCATAAATTCACCTCACATTTCCATATTCTTTATATAAGTATACTTAGCTTTTTGACCTTCTTTATTGATATGGTCACTGAAACCCTAATATGCTTTTAATTTATAGCTTGAATAAAGTGTAATACTAAAATGTGTTCTCAAAATACATTACGTATGTGTTTGTGTTCTAACGTGTTTAAAGATGTGTATTTTAATTACATTTTTACTTGAATTGTAAAAGTATTCTAATAGCCAGGTTTTTCATTTGTAAGCTCAGTATGGTATGTCAGTTGTGTTTATTGAGCTTACATTTTCAGAACTTGCAGATATTACCAAGAATCACTAAGAGTGTGACCTAAGGCTACTTTAAAAACCATTTATGTTAAATGCAATCTTGATCCGAATTATTAATTATACAATTGGAATTATTATAAATTTAAGAACAATCGGCAGTGATTTGTTATGATTAATATACACAGAAACATATATAACTTAGGAGTCTTTATAGTGAAGATTGAGTATGATACTTTTCAGTTCTAGGCAGTGTAAAGCCGTGTACACACGATAGGTTAACCAGAGGACAGCGGTCTGAAGGACCGTTTTCATCGGTCAAAACCGATCGTGTGTGGGGCCCATAGGTTATTTAACAATCATTTAAAAAAAAGAAAACTTGCCCTAAAATTTAACCGAGGGATTGATAACCGATAGGTCAAAACCGATCGTTAGTATGCAAAACCATCGGTTAAAAACCTGTGCGTGCTCAGAATCAAGTCGACGCATGCTTGGAAGCATTAAACTTTTTCAGCACGTTGGTGTGTTTTACGTCACTGGGTTCTGATACGATTGTTTTATTAACTGATGGTGTGTAGGCACATACGACCATCAGTCAGCTTCATTGGTTAACCTAAGACAACTGTCCTTCAGACCGTTCTCATCGATTTGACCGATCGTGTGTACGCGGCTTTGGAGAACACTGAGCCACATGATGAGACTGGTAGAGAAGCAGTTTAACCTTAAGCTGCACAGAGGTTTTTTCACTATCAGGGCGGTAAGGATGTGGAACTCCCTTCCACAATTAGTGGTGTCGGCAGGAAGAATGGATAGTTTTAAAAGTCATTTGGTTGGGCATCTTAGCAAAAACAATATACACGGATATGGGAAATTATTTTTATACACACACCTATACAGGTTGAACTGGATGGACTGTTGTCTTTATTCAACCTTACCAACTATGTAACAATGTAAGTTTGCTTTTACAGTGCCTTGGAAAAGTATTCATACCCCTTGAAATTGTCCACATTTTATTGGGATTTTCTGTGATAGACCAACACGAAATGGCACATAATTGTGAAGTGGAAGGAAAATGATTGAGTGCCGGTTCACACAGGGGGAATGTGACTTACAGCACGACTGTGCAAGGCGACTTCGATGCGACTTGGAGCAACTTATAACGCAACTTAAAGTTTCCTCCAGGACAGGCAACTTTGGCTGCGGTCAATCACAGAATAATCAGCTCTGTGGGAGGGAGGGGTTTGTCTGAGTAAACCATTTTCTTTTCCTGTAAAGTTGCTTCAGTTAAGACAGTGATCAGACTTTGGAGGCAGCTTCCATTGAAATCAAAGGGTGCAAATTGCCTACAAGTCACCTTAAAGTAGTACAGGAACCTTTTCTGAAGTAGGAGAGACGGCTCTTATTCACGTCAATGGAATTTCTAAAGGTCGCACAACTTTGGGCGACTTTGGGCGACACAAGTCAGATCCCATGTCGCTGTAGTGTGAACCGGCACTAATGGTTTTCAAAATTTGCTACAAATAAATATCTAAAAAGTCAGCCCCCCTAAGTCAATACTTTGTAGAACCAATAAATAAGTGAATAAAATGTAATAATGCGCTACAATCAACCCTTGCTGCTATACAGTGCACAATGTGTATAAATATGAATAATGATGCAATAATAACAAATATGTACATATAAATAAGGATGAGGTTCCAAAAACCTGATATAGTGTGCAACAGTGCCAATATCACTGTAAAGTGAAACGGTGCCAATAAACAATAAAAGGCAGCAAAAAAACAATTCAGTCTGTACATCTAGACTGAATCAATGGTATGGAGCTCCTATGATGTGCTCAATCCTTCACAGCGCTTCCTGCCACAGTCTCAGGCTGACACTTGCTACTCCAGAGAACCTGGAGGAGCAGGAGGGAACATCCCCCCTCTCGCCACCTTATGCTGCTCTTACTGGGCCTTCCGTCCCACCAGGAGACCAGATCAATGATCCGCCTCTTCCAGCGCCTAGACAGAGACTGTCACAAGGCCAGAAACTGCTTTGTTTCAGTCTCCTGTATGTAAACATGGAAGCAACGTCACAACGGCACTTCCGGTTTACTCGGCTGCCAATGGCCCCGGATTTAAAAAAATACAGTATTCAGAATCGCCGTTTTCAGCAATCTGAATACTTTGAAGTACAAAGGAGGGATCGGAGGTCTTTTAGAGCAGTGTTTTTCAACTCCAGTCCTCAAGGAACACCAACAGGTCATGTTTTCAGGCTTTCCATTGTTTTGCACAGGTGATTTGATCAGTTTCACTGCCTTAGTAATTACCACAGCCATTTCATCTGAGGGAAATCCTGAATACTTGACCTGTTGGTGTGCCTTGAGGACTGGAGTTAAAAAACACTGTTTTAGAGTACCTGTCACCACCTATTACTGGCACAAGGAATGTTTACACAAGGAATGTTTACATTCCTTGTGACAGCAATAAAAGTGATAATTTTTTATTTTTTTTAGCACAATGTAAAAATATAAAAATAAATAAAATAAATAAGAGAAAACATTTTTAAAACACCCCCATCCCCGCGAGCTTGCGAAAAAATAAAACCAATACGGAAGTCGCAACCAAATATGTAAACGGTGTTCAAATCACACATGTGAGGTATCACCATGATCGTCGGAGTGAGAGCAATAATTCTAGCACTAGACCACCTCTGTAACTCTAACCTGGTAACCGTAATTTTTTTTAAAGCGTTGACTATGGAGATTTTTAGGTACCATAGTTTGTTGTCATTCCACGAGTGTGTGCAATTTTAAAGCGTGACATGTTTTGTATCTATTTACTTGGTGTGAATTCATCTTTCACATTATACCAAAAAATTGGGCTAACTTTACTGTTTCTTTTTTTTTTTATAATTCATGAAGGTGTATTTTTTTTCTAAAAAGTTGCGTTTAAAACACTGTTGCACAAATACCGTGTGACATAAAATATTGCAACAATCACCATTTTATGGCGGTCAACGTGGCCAGTTTGGCCCACCCCCAGGCTACCGGCCCCAACCTTGGGGACAAGGAGCTATGGGGGCATAGCTCCACCCCCCTCCCGGGGTCGTGGTAATTACGGTGGTCCCCCCCTCCCTGTTTCCCGTTGGGCTATATTGACGGCCCATCTACTTCACAGGGCCCTAGTAGGGGTACCACATATAACCAGGGGTCTAACCCTATTCCCTACCAGGGATTTAGAAACAACGAGGTGGTCCATTACACAGGAAACTTCGAACCAGATTATAACATCTTGACCCATAATAGTTTTTTACCATTGGGTAATCTGGAAAATTCTGGAAATGAAAATTTCTTTCCAAACACTAACCATTCTACGGCTCCAGTACCATATGAATTTGGGTATGGGGACATTGGTAACCAATCTATGAACTTTGTCCAGCCCAATTGGGGTTTTCCCCGGGCCACACAGGGGGTAAAAAGACTAGCAGAACTAAAAGAGGGGTCAGAGGGGGGAGGTGTCTTAAGCCCCAAAAGACCAAAAACTTAACTAACACTGGGATATTTAACAGAGTCAGAACTGATTGTTTTGGATGGGGGGTTGAAATATGCCCCTCCAAAAAACATTAGTAAATTCAAAACATATATGGACATACATAAATTTGTCCGGAAATTGAACATCCAGAGATATTTATCCTCTAACCCCTTTGATCCCCCCAATGTTTTAACCCATGACTATGTTCACTCTGGTCTGGCTAATGCCTCTACCTATAACCCGCCAGGTCATCTGCCGGCATCTCTAAAGGTGTTTAGAGATCTAATTCTTAAGGACCTGGACGATATACAGGTCAAAAGAGTTAGATGTAAACAAGATATCGAAATAGGCATAAAATCCTTATGTGACAATAAGAACCTCGTAATCCGCCCCGCCGATAAGGGGGGTGGGATTGTAGTCCTAAATAAGTCGGGTTATTTAGATGAGATGGCAAACATTTTAAGCGAAAGAGATACATATACTCCCCTTCCCCTTAACCCGGGAGAGAAATATAAAAAAGCCCTGACAGAGATTGTAAATAAAGGATCACGTTTGAATATCCTTAATTCTAAGGAGAAGTCCTTTTTGATCCCCAAGGCCCCCCGAGTACCTATCATATACTACCTTCCCAAGGTACACAAGAACCCTGTTTGCCCCCCGGGACGTCCCATTGTCAGTGGGATAGAATCTGTTACGTCCCGGGTGGGCAAATATATTGATTTTTTTCTCCAGCCCCTCGTTAGAAACATGTCCTCTTTTGTTAGAGACACCAAGCATGTCATTAATTTACTGGCAGGACTGACACTTCCTCCCAATGTTTGGTTAGTAACTGCCGATGTAACATCATTATACTCCATCATCCCTCACACTCTGGTTTTAGAAGCAGTCTTAGATTTTCTAAAAAGGGACTCTAATCTTGCTGATGTACAGATTGGATTTATTATGGAGCTACTGGAATATGCGGCCTCCCATAACTTTTTTTAGCATAATGGACACTTCTATAGGCAGGATAGAGGTGTCGCAATGGGGGCCAAGTATGCCCCCCAGCTTGGCCAATTTATTTATGGCTAAGTGGGAGGAGGATGTCGTCGACGTGCCATCTAGACCCCAACTATTGTTGTGGGCCAGATATATCGGCGACATCCTCCTCCTATGGGATGGCAGTGAAGACGATCTTACCCAGTTCATACAGTTTCTCAATAATAACGATAGGGGGATTGTCCTCAAATATGAAGCGAGTTTAGACACTATTAACTTTCTTGATTTGGTTATCACGAAAGATGGTAATAAACTGTCTACCTATTTTAAAATAACGGACAGAAACTCCTTCATTCCACATGACAGTTCCCTAAAGGCCAGTTTCTCCATTTAAAAAGAAACTGTACCGATCAGGCGACCTTTTTGAAACAGGCTGAAACACTCAACAGACAGTTTCTGGAAAAGGGCTATAGCCGGTCTCTCTTGGCCGACTCTCTGGAATCAGTAATTAATATTAACCGTGTAAATAACTTAAAAGATAAACCTAAGCCTATTATGGGGGATAGGTTTAGAAGTCCTTTTGTGACAGACTATTTCTGTCAGCATGCCAATGTTAAGCATATTCTAAGGAAGCATTGGCATGTTCTCAAAAGTGATACCATTTTGAGTAGCATTTTGCCTGATAGACCTCAGGTAGTCTTTAGGGGTGCAGGCTCTTTGAGAAATAGGTTGGCACCCAATATTTTAGACCCACCAAGGATTCCTTCTATGTTTTCATCAGGATTGATAGGTTTCTTAAAATGTGGACGATGTCGGGTCTGTATGGTTAATAACCATACCCCTAAGAGGACCAACAGTTGCAGGTCTAGATATTCACCCAAGGTCTATCAGATTGAATCTTTTATCACATGTTCAACTGTGGGCGCTATCTATATGCTCCAATGCCCTTGCGGGCTACAGTATGTAGGTAGGACCAAGCGCCCTCTACAGGTGCACCTAAACGAGCATTTGACAAATATCTGTAACGGTTTTCCAGACCACTCAGTCTCCAATCATTTTCTAAAAGTCCATAATAAAGATCCGAGGGGTACCATCTTTTTGGGGATTGAAAAATATCAGGCCCATTGGAGAGGGAGTGATCTTGTCAGGAGTATTTCTCGTTCCGAAATGGCATGGATACACACCTTAAGATGTTTCGAACCTCATGGTCTCAACATCGAAGTAGATGTCAATTGCTTCATTGACAACTCTTGATGTAACCCATGAAAAATAATTTCTTGGGGCTCCCATGTAAGACTAGTTCATTATGTAAATTTGGTTTATGTCTCTTATGGTGACCTCAGGTATATGTATGCTCTTTATTTATTTATTTTTTAGTCCATTGCCAGTCTTTTATATATTGTTCATAATTTTGTTTTTTCTATATACTTTGGGCCAGATTCACAGAGCCCTTACTCCTGTCTAACTGGTGTTAGACTGGAGTAATTTCAAATTACGCACGTTTTTTAGCTAGTTGAAAACCTCAAACCATGAATAGACGGCTGCGGGCTTCAATTCGACTGGATTACGTGTTCGTACGCCTTTGGATCTAGCGCTGCAATAAAATTGCGGCCACTGGGTGGACTTCCCCTCGTTTTCTGCGTCGGGGTATGCAAATGAGCTTTTGCCGGCGATCCCCAAAATTACGATCTTCATTCGCAATCTCTTACGGCACCTTTAGTCATCTTTTTTTTGCGTAACACTATAACAGCTTTTTGCTGCTCTAATATTAGACAGCCCATGTTAAGTATGGCCGTCGTTCCCGCGTCGAATTTCTACGTTTTCCGAAGTCTTTTATTATTTTTAACGTAAGTCGTCCGGGAATAGGAATGTTCGTAAATGACGCTACTTAAACAACGAATGACGTAACGATGTGATTTCGTGCAATGCACGGTGTGAAATTTCTGAACGGAGCATGCGCTGTTCGATCGCCGCGGGGGCGTGCTTAATTTAAATGCTTCACGCCCCCTAATCGCGTATTTCAATTATGCCGCGAGAAATAGACTACGCCGTCGTAGCGTATGGGCAAAAATCTACCAGAATTCGGTGTAGAGCCTGGTAAAATACGGCAGCGTAGAGTATTTCGATTACGCAGCGCAATATTAAGTGTATCTGAATCTGGCCCTTTGTTTTTATATGGTTATTCTTTGACCATGAGCCAGTACATATTGGTTTTGACCATTGTACCTGATTAGGTGTGGTCAATTTTTTGGTGAGCATTGTTATCAATTTTTTCATAGTATAACGATGAGATTGTTCATGCTCCCATGGATGCATTCAGACTTTTATGTATTGATATGCATTTATTTAATTGTTATACTGACCATTTATATGGTACAAACATTGTTTTACACAGTGGTTGTGTGTCAGTCTTCCTTTAAGCGGCATTGTTTTTCCCTTTTTCAATTAATAACATTATTTTCCCCATCTTAATTTGGAGTTCCTTATAAGACATGGTGATTAAATTTCCCTGTCTATGGCGAGGACAGGATGCACTTACTGATTGTCCGTCCGTACCAATTAAGTTGATGTGTTATTGTAACATCCCTGCTATGTAATTACAGTAGTGCAATTGGATTTAAACTACAGAGGTCTCTCAGGTACAACCACCAGTTCTCTCTCAGAATAAACAGAAAGTTTGGGGTTAAATCATCACAACCTCTAATGGACAACCAATTGAAAGACTGTAGATGCTTATTCCCTCATAAGCAACTAACTGAGGGGGAACAGGTAAGTATCTCTGATACAGACAAGGTAGGGTGGAAGTGACTGTTATCTTAAACATGCAAGGTATTACTGCCAATGTACAAACACAGACTATAGGTAAAGCAGGTAGTATTTGGTACTTGCGGTTCTGCTGAGTGTAGTAGTAGCAGGTGACGAAGGAGATGTCTGGAAGTCCCAAGCAGATGCAAGCTATTCGTGTATAGAATGGATCAGCAGCTATCAAGGTGACAGCAGGTGTCCAACAAACAGGAACTAAAGACAAGTCCGGGGCACAAGCCGTGGGTCAAGGGCTGGAGATGGTAGAGGAAGTCCGAAGGTACAAGCCGGGGTCAAAGGACAGGAGATAGCAGCAATCCGAGGTACAAAGCAAAGGGTCAAAAGCCGGGGTCAGTCTAGGAGCTGAAGATCTATACAGGTACCGTTGGCTCAGACAGGGAGATCAATAACAATGAACTGACCCTGCTCTCAAAGTGAGGCAGGGCTTTATACGCTGGCTAATTGGGTAAGCTGCGTCAGCAAGATAATCAGGTGTAGAATGTAATAAGATCCAGCTAATGGTGAAGAATACATTCAGCACCACCATAGCTGGAAAGCAACCAGAAATCCCCAATTGAGAAGTGGCTCAGAGGTAAAGCATTGGATGAGGTAAGGGTGAGGTCCTGGGTTCAAGCCCATCCAAAGCCACCTGGAGCACGGCCACGCCTCACCGTCTGTCTGGCACGATAGGGATCATGACAGTTATATAAATCTGTTCCCCACCCTGTAGCTGGCCATCGAGTAAAGTCCGCAAAGGACTCTGCGGTTCAGATTCCTTTATCCAGCTGCTATTTTCATGCAAACGCGGCAATTTTTTTTTAGCACTTTTCCCTCACTTCATCGGGTTTTACACTATGTGAGTTCTTCTGTCGTTCCATGGTACCATATCATTACTGCTATCTGCTAAAGTCCCACAGCTGCTGTAATCCACCCGATCCTAGGCGTTTGCATCTACCCTTAGGGGGTCTATTGTCTGGAAAGGGTCAGTGTGTATAGTGGTGGTGGGTTTGCACTATCCCCTCCCCATTTCACGACTGTCCCACACGGGTGTTGTTGTACACGTTGTCCATAAGGTTTCACACTATGCAAATTTTCTGTTTTTGTTTTGTTTTTGGTGCTGTGATTCTACATTCAAACCTGGGAACTGACTGACAACGTAGAGACTGATGCATTTCTATCATCTAGAGAATTTGCCTCCTTGATCTAAACACCACAATTTTGGGAGAAATATATCCATCCTCATCTGAAGATTTTTTCCTACTAAGATCCTACCCCGGTTCACCATAAACTATGAGTAGGTTTCTTTGTGACCAATAGGTGGACTTTCTAATATTACAACAATTTTTCTTCTCCTGTTTTTTTGTCACTTTGCTGTGGCTCCAGAAGTATATCATTTCCACACTGTACACTTATACCACTTACGTTTGTGTTCCTCACATGATCACAGCCTTAAACTATAGGGGCCAGATTCAGGTAGATGGGAGTATCTTTCCTCTGGAGTAACGCTTCTCATTTACGTTACTCTGAAGACCCTTTCAGCGCAAGTACTGTTATTCACATAGCAGTTGCGCGTAAACTTGCGCCAGAGTAACGATAATGCGCTGGCGTAACCCGACGCAAGTGGAAGTGGGTGTGATCATATGTAAATGATGGGCGGAGCCCAGCGCAGAGGCTTACGTTCAGCGCATCATCCACGGAGCATGCGCAGTGAGTGCGGCTCCACTCGCCCCCTTGTGCGCATGCTCACAACTTCCGTCGGCACCACTTCCCGGGAAACGTCAGCGCAATGCGTTCCGCTGGGCGCTTAAAAGCGCAGGCGGAAACGCCATTCCGGCGCAAAAGTATATCCGTTTCCCCCCACCCCAGGGAAGATACTTTTGCTCTGTAATGGCTGCTCCCGCTACCCCCAGAGAGAGGAGGAACCTTAATTTTAATTCCCAGGAGGTCTCGGTAATCATCTCAGCGATGGAGTCTGTGAATGATTTGCTTCATGGGAAAAAAAGCCGCAAGACCAGCCGGGAGAGGAAGCAGGGCATCCTGGAGTCCATTGCTGCCAGGGTGAATGTCTTGGGGTATTCCACCCGGACTGCTGGGGACATTCAGAAAAAGATCAACGACTTGCGGCGCAAGGTCAAGGGCAAGGTGTCCACCATCAGGAGGCATGAGAGGGGCACAGGTGGTGGTCCCCCATGTCCTGTCACCCTGACCGCGGAGGAGGAGGTGGTCGCACGCTGCACGCTGCGGAGGGAGCAGGTGGAGGGGGTCCCAGGCTATGACTCCATGGAGGAAGGCTCCAGGACAGGTAAGTGATTTTTATCCCCTATTTGATTTGTTGCATTTGGGGGGGGGAGGGTACATGTGCCAAGTGTGTGGGACCACCAACATGTGTCTGCTTTGTGTCATCCACAGATGACGGAGCTGGGCCATCATCGGTCAGCGTCCATTCCACCTCATCCCCCCCACGCCATCGTGTGCCCGAGCCCCTGGGTGGTGAAGAGGTGGTGGAGGAGAGTGGCCACACCACACCTGCCGAGGTGGTTGTGGAGGAGCCTGCTGTGGCAGAGCAGGACTTTACTTTGGTTTTGGAGGTCTCCTCCCCTTCTCCTGGGCCATCTGTTATCCCCTCCCCCATCCTTGGAAGCCCCTCAAGGGCGACTCCTTCCCCCCGGGGACAACCATCTTCTGGCCCCAGGAAGGCGACCCAGAAGACCAGGGGGGTGTCTGATGTTGTCCAGGACCAGTTGGCGAGGGATCACGCCAGACAGACTGAACAAATGGGGGCCATAGTTGGGCATTTGGAGAAAGTGTCTGACAGCCTGGGCTCCGTTGCCCAGATAAGCAACGCAGTCCAGGATGTAAGTTGCAACTGCGCTGCAGTGGTGACCAGTTTGGGGGAGGTGCATGGTGATATTACGCAACTCACTGCAGCCGTCCAGGCCAACACTGCTGCCATCCAGGGTAACAGTGCTGCCATCCGGGACCAGGGGAGGCTGAGTCGGCGGGCCCAGCATTACCAGGTCACCCGTCAGCTCCGGATGCAGGCCCAGACGAACTCATACCTCGGCCGGATAGCCATGGCCTTGGAGGGCATGCAGGCCACACCTGCCAGGAGTGGCCCACCTGGGGATCAGCCACCTCCAGATGCCCCCCCACCCCCACCCACTCCATCCAGGCAGCTGAGGAGGCAGAGAGGGGCCCCCAGAAGAAGCCCCCGGCATCCCCGATGAGGCTTTTTTTTTTTTTGGTTTCTATGATTTTTTTTAAATACTCAGGTTATGAGTTTTTGTTTATTTTGTATTATTTATTTTATACTCAGGTCATGAGTTTTTGTTTATTTTGTATTATTTATTTTATACTCAGGTCATGAGTTTTTGTTTATTTTGTATTATTTATTTTATACTCAGGTCATGAGTTTTTTTTTTTTTCTCAGGTTATGAGATTTTGTATTTCTTTTTTTACTGCACACGGTCAGGAGTGCAGGGGACAGTGTGAATGGTGTGTGAATGTGAGAGGGTGGCACTACTGACAGTAAGGGGTGTCGCCCTCGGCCGTGGTGGTGAAGTTAACCCCACGGCTGTATGAATGACGTGTGAAAGGTGTATGAATGGACAGTGACATCATTGGGGCCTTGACGCTGTCGTTGCTGCTCCCAACTTCTACATGCTGGACTTGGGCTAATCCAATGCGATGTGCATGTGGTGTGTGTGATCTAGTGACATCAGTGGTGTACACGCGTGCACTGTCTGTGTAATTAATGTTTTGGTTTAGTGTCCAAAGATGCCTACAGCGAGGACCCTCCTGACTGCTCTTCCATCAGCAGACTGGGTGTCCTCTGGCAGGTGGGGACTGTGTGGGTCGGGGGTCAGGTCATCACGTATGTCAATCTGCAGGCCTTTTCTCATAGCAAAGTTGTGCAGAATGCAACATGCACCGATGATCTGACACACAAAGGTAGGGGAATACAATAGGGTCCCCCCGGACTTATCCAGGCAGCGGAAACGGGACTTCAGGAGCCCAAATGTTTGCTCCACCACTCCACGTGTTTTGATGTGTGCTTCATTGTATTTTCTCTCTCCTCTGGTTTGGGGGTTCCGGAAAGGAGTCATTAGATGGGGTCCCAATGCATATGCAGAGTCACCTGTAAGGTAAAAGACAGGAGAATGTTAGTCGTGCATGTGCCACTTCTGTTGTGCATCACGGGAGGGGATAGTCATGCCTGACTCCCATGTCACTCACCAACCAGCCAGCTGTCCCCATACATGTTCTGGTTAAATTCTGCTGGGATGGGGCTCTGATTGTATATGAAGCTGTCATGGCTGGACCCGGGGTGTTTGGCACGGACGTGCCATATGAGGCGTTGGGCATCGGCTATCACCTGTACGTTGATGGAATGCCAATGCTTCCGATTGCGGTATATGTGCTCTGTGGCACTGGGGGGCTGGAGTGCCACATGTGTGCAATCAATGGCCCCCACAGTGCGTGGGAATCTGGCAATGTTGTAGAAATCTGTCATTGCCTTCTGCCGCAGCTCCTCAGTGGTGGGTCTGATGAACTGGTTGGACATGCGTCTGAGGATTGCAGGGACAACCTGGTGCACACATCTGCTCACGGAGGACTGTGACATCCCAGCCACCACTCCACTTGTACGCTGAAATGATCCAGTTGCAAGGAAATGAAGTGTTGCCAGTACCTTCACCAGTGGCTGCACTGCTTGTGAGCGGTGTGTTGGGCTGGTGATGTCATCCTGCAGGGTTGTGGTTAGTTCAAGTATTGCATCTGGGCTGAATCTGAAGAGGCGATACACCTCCTCATCCCCCATGCCAAAGAGGCTCATACGAGTGCGGTATATCCTCTCACGTGCCCGCCTCCTTCGTTCCGGGGGACCCATCAGTAGTTCGAGTACCACAATTGCTCCTGGCATGTTGGCACACAGAGGTGTTGTCCTTGCAAGTGTGGTTGTTCAGCTAGATCCTATCGTCGGTAATGCTGCTGTAGCTGCTCTCCTGCTGACCTCTGACCGTCTGGAGTAAAGATAAAGCAGCCTTTTGTAGAAAACTTTGCGCCGGACGGACGAGATACGCGCGGCGCATGTAGCCAGCGTATGGTGCTTATCCGTTCGCGAATCGGGAAATCTCCCTCATTTGCATATTTGCAGGGGAAATCAATAGGCGCGACTGATGCGCCCTGCGAAATTATGCGCTGACGATACTCTGGCGTCGGAACGTTCCGCCGGTCGCAAATGGCGCGTCTTCGGGCGCATCTAGTTTGGTGGGTACGGCCACATAGAAACGACGGCGCATCTTCACAGTTACGCGGCGCATATCGAAATACTCCAGCGCAAGTGTTGCTAAATCTGGCCCTAGGTAGATTTTTTTAAGATTAATAGGTGGACTTTTCATAAGTTTTCTCTTTTTTTTTTGGTGGGGGTTTTTGTATTTCTCTGTGGGTCTGCAGGTTTGTAATCCCACATTGATTGTTTCCACCACGTATGCTTCTTAGAATGAAGGAGTCTGCAGCTACATTTATCTTCAAAATACAATATTGTACATTACCTTTCTGTTATTGAAAATCTAGGATGGGGGATGTGATAAAAGTTGCATATGAGGTACTAGCTACTTCTACCCAACCCCTTCATACCATGCTTGATTTGGTAATTAAAGGATCACTAAAGGATTTTTTTTTTAAGGTAAATAGCTTCCTTTACCTTACTGCAGTACTGGTTTCATGTCCTTATTGTTCGTTTTTGCTTTGAAGTTGCTGTAATCCTGCTCTGTTCTCCACACTTCCTGCTTGTCTGTTTCCTTATAACCACAGTGCTGGGAGCTTTCTCACGGTGGTCTAAGCTGTCATTACTGTGTGTCTAAAACTCCTCAGAACCAATCAGATTCATTTTAAAAACAAAACACTGCCCTGGATTTGTTTGTTTTTGTTCTGTGTGTCTATTTCTACTTCACAGAAACATGAAGCCAGTTCAAAAGTGAAACTAACCTGCAGGCACATTATATGATTGATTTTTATCTATTTTTAATCATTTTGAAAAGGAATCAGTTAACTTGTATGTCTCTATACCCTGTAAACAATCATTTCAGCAAAAAAAATTTTTTCCTTTAGTGACCCTTTAAAATGTCATTAAATGAAAATTTTTTAAGTATATTTTTCTTTAACATTACATTAGTTACCTATTGGCCAAAGCTGTAAAATATTCAAGTGGTATTAAGTAGTAAATACCTTGTTGATACTACCATATAGTTTCACTTTCTTGTTTTCTGTGGCAACAAACTAACAACCGACCTCTGGCATGTTTCATTGCCACCTTTACTAGATGATTAATGGGGAAGCTGTTAACATCCAAATTCTTTCTCCTCAAGACAATTTTTCTCACCTTTAGGGGTGGCTCCACAAAGTGAATTGACAAACCCTCCCTTTCCTTCTCTACACCCACGATATTACCTCACTCACCATCCTAGTGGATCTAACAGTGATTATAGATTTAGGCTAGTAACCCCACAAAACATACATTTTACATGCTGAAAGGGTATGTCTAGTATTGTAATTGGCAGCTGCTCCTTCAGAGAGCCTCACTGTGTAATCTCAATACTGCAGCAGCTGCAGTATACACACTTGCGTAAGCAGATAACGTATTCCAAGCTTTTCTACACGCACTCAGTATATTTTCAACATATTTTTATGTTACATTTTAAAGCATTTATTTCCATGCCACGTGACCACAACGTGCCGAACAGCAATGTGAAAGCATGAAAAATGTTAAACTTCAAACTTCCTGATATGATGTATACTACTGTACATGCACAGTATAAAAGATCCAAAACAAGGTAATTGGGACACTTTTTTTAACTTGTTCAAAACAATATTTGGATTTATGATGACTAATATTAACCAAAATAAATTATTAATGTGAGTTTAACATCACTTTAACATTGTAATAATAGAAATGTAGAGACCAAATCTGATACATATCAAGCTGTCCATTTGTGATCTTCCCATAAAAGTGACTGTAGATGTGTAGATATCTCACCGAGAGCGATAAGGCTCAGTATAGAGTAATCTGTGCTTTCAATACAACTCCAGATTTGGCTGACACAAGGTGAAATTCCTATAACCCATACTAAAAATATAAAGAATCATTAGTACGTTGAAAAATCATATACAAAAAGAAAAAAAAATCTTAGTGCAACAAATAGTTTAAATATTAAATGAATATTGAAATATATACACATCGTTTAAATATTGCCGTTTTTGAACATGTTTTTGTTTTGAAATATTGCAAATTTGTATTAGGTAATTTTCTAGCTGACTCTCAGTTGTTATCCACATGTTGTAGAACTCTCTCTTTTCAGCAGGTTTAAGAAATCTTGTTGAAATCAATAAATGAGTGAGTCAGTGCAGTGACTTGTCCCTTATAAGAAGTACCCTGCTTGAGTCTATTTACAACTAAAAAAATTACTTTGGGTGGAGCTTTCTCTACTAATGGCTTCATAAGTAAATACAAGCCTCCAGTCCCATTTTAGTGTATAATATGTTTTAATTATTTATTTTGAAAAAATCACACATATTTGTAATTGATATTTAAAGTAAACACCAGCTCTTGTGATATTTTGTGGCATTTAATAATTATTTAATCATTTAGTAAAATTATACATTTATATAATATAACAAATATTTTTGGCAAAGCTGTAAAGGCTGGACCATTTAAGCAGACAGATTCGATCGTGTGTACGGCCGAGCCGACGGATTTGGCCACCCGACAGATTTCAAAGCATGCTTTGAAATCTATCGGGTGGGAATCCGTCCGCCCGACATGTCTGCTGGTTAGTACACTTACCAGCAGACATGTAGTCCCGCACCGCCGCCGAATGGATTCGGCGCATGCGCGGAAGTGTTTTACTTCCTGGTGCGGTGACGTGGCGGCGTCAACGTCACCGCCACGTCACCGACACGTCAGCGCGCTCTCTGCTGGCGGGGATTTTGGTTTGCTCGTGTGTACACGCGAGCAAACCAAAATCCCAGCAGACAGATTTGTTCAAATCTGTCGGACGGACAGATTTGAACAAATCTGTCTGCTCGTGTGTACGAGGCCTTAGTGCCGGTTCACACTACCGCGAGTTGGGATTCGACTTGTGTCGCCCCAAGTCGCGCGACATGAGAAATTCAATTGAAGTGAATGAGAGCCATCTTAATGTACACTACTGAAGTCTCTCCGACTTCAGAAAAGGTTCCTGTACCACTTCAAGGCGACTTCTAGGCAACTTGTAGGTAACTTGTACCCATAGATTTCAATGTAAGTAGCCTCCAAAGTCGGATTACTGTCTTAACTGAAGCAACTTTACAGTAAGAGAAAATCGTTTACTCAGACAAACCCCTCCCTCCCACAGAGCTGATTATTCTGTGATTGGTCACAGCCAAAGTCGCCTGTCCTGAAGGCAACTTTAAGTCGTGTTGTAAAGTGCTCCAATTCGCTCTGAAGTCGTGCTGAAGTTGCCTTGCAAAGTTGCGCTGTAAGTCGGGTTACTAACCGGCTCTCATGGACACCAGACAAGAGGCTGAAGCTGAATTTGAGAGGGTTAGAAGACCCTTGTTTCTTAGAATATCTTTGTTTTGTTAATGACCAAATTAAAACCAAATTTAAGAATAAAGGGCCAGATTCACAGAGCCCTTACTCCGGTCTATCTCGCGTTAGACCGGAGTACTTTCAAATTACGCACGTCGTTTCATTAGTCTGAATCCTCAAACCATGAAACGACGGCTTCGGGCTTCAATCCGACTGGCTTACGTGTTCGTACGCCTTCGGATCTACGCTGCAATAAATTTTCGGTCGCTGGGTGGAGTTTCCGTCGTTTTCCGCGTCGGGGTATGCAAATGAGCTTTTTCCGACGATCCACAAAGTTACGAGCGTCATTCGCAATCTCTTACGGCTTCTGTAGTCATCTCTTTGCCGCATAAAGTTATTCCAGCTTTTATCTGGTCTAATATTAGACAGCCCATGTTAAGTATGGGCGTCGTTCCCGCGTCAAATTTCAACGTTTGTTTTTATTTTTTACGTAAGTCGTCCGGGAATAGGAATGTACGTAAACGACACTACTCAAACGAAAAATGACGTAACAACGTTATTTCGCTCAATGCACGGCGGGAAATTTCTGAACGGAGCATGCGCAGTTCGATCACCGCGGGGACGCGCCTCATTTAAATGCTTCACGCCCCCTAATCGCGTATTTCGATTCCGCCGCGAGAAATACACTACGCCGCCGTACCTTACGGGCCAAAATCTACATGAATTTGTCGTAGAACCAGGTCAAATATGGCGGCGTAGTGTATCTCTGATACTCTGCGCCAATGTAATTGTATCTGAATCTGGCCCAAGGTTTATAAATGTAGAGCAACACAGACATGATTATTAGTTGTTTTTTTTTTTTAAATCCTTTGCATCTTCTTTTATAAGTACTTGGCTTTTCTTTTTCTGATTGTGAGCCATTTGATTGACTAGAATTAATGTATCCAATCTGAGCAACTAAATAAAGTTGATAGGGTAGCATTCCTTGTTGGATAGATCTGCAGTTTGTTTAATAGCTGCATTGTGATCTAGAACCCACAAAAGAAAAAAATGTCCCTGAAATATCACATTGCAATATGCACTTAAAGGGGTTGTAAAGGAAAAAATGTTTTTCCCTAAATAGCTTTCTTTACCTTAGTGCAGTCATCCTTCACTTACCTCATCCTTCCATTTTGCTTTTAAATGTCCTTATTTCTTCTGAGAAGTCCTCACTTCCTGTTCTTCTGTCTGTAACTCCACAGAGTAATGCAAGGCTTTCTTCCTGGTGTGGAGAAAGCCTCTTGAGGGGGGAGGTGGCGAGCAGGCAAGTCAGGACACTCTCTACTTTGCAGATAGAGAAAGGAGCTGTGTGTTAGTGGGCGTCCTGACACTCCTGCTTGCCCCCTCCCCCCTCAAGAGGCTTTCTGCACACCAGGAAGAAAGGCTTGCTTTACGGTGGTGAGTTACAGACAAAAGAACAGGAAGTGAGCATTTCTCAAATGAAATAAGGACATTTAAAAGCAAAATTGAAGGATGATGTAAGTGAAGGAGGACTGCACTAAGGTAAAGGAAGCTATTTAGGGGGAAACAAAATCCTTTACAACCCCTTTAAGACACCCTAAGGCAAGCTAAAGTGGATAGTTGGTCAATATTATCATGTCATCTAAGCATGCCTTAAAGTGGTTGTAAACTCACCCAGATAACTTTTCCCCATTTAAATTAGTGATGAGCACTGTGATATTGCCATACTCAGGAGGAGTAGCAGAATGTATTTTGTGGTGTCATTTTGGTACATGCCATGTTATGGAAATATCTTATAAATTGACAACTTTGTGTAAAAAAAAAACGTGTTTTCATTTTTTTCCACATTTTCCAAAAACTTCTGGAAAAAAATGAACTGCTCAAAAGACTCGCTAGAGGGAGCTCACGAGCACAGACTGTTTCACTTTAGTTTGGCTGAATGATACCATTCTTTAGTGTCCTTTGTTGATTTCTGCAAGGGCCCTTGCAAAATCATATTGTGTTGTTGCAAAGCAACTATTCATTTGCTGATTTAAGTTTATGCTTGTTCTCTTTGAGTGTTCATGAAGTAAACTCACCCTTTTTGATTTAAATATAATACTGTGTGAAGTGTATTCTTCTTGTCTAGAGGGACCATCCAAAATTCTGGTAATACTGTTACTACATTGCTATTGAATATTGTATGCCCTGTCATTGTACCCTCTAGTCAAACAGGGGTTACAATACACCCACCAGACTTCTGATGTGTCAAGGAAGGGTTCAAGCTAGTTAAATACGGGTGAGCCAAACCAAAAGAGAGTAGATCCCAAATCAATCAGTGGCTCCTTCGGGGGTAGCGCTACATATAGAAGAGAAGTTCACCAAGCTGGTTTGCTTTCAGGCAGGGTTGTGTTAATCTGGCCACAATTACAATTCTTTTGGCAGATAAAACTGCTCCATGACATGTATTGTAATTGTTTACTTAGCTGTCTGCCTAGAGTTCAGCTTAAAATTTTACTTCAGTGATTGTCATTTTTTTGTTTTGTTTTGTTTTTTACCATCTCCATAGAGTAAAGTAGTTATAGGAAAGAAGTAAGGCATGGCATCAGGTTGCAAAGTTTTAATGATCGCTCCCCTATCTCCACCCACTCAATGTCGTTTCTGTCTCCAAAAACTCCTACTTTCAATTTCCAAGCTTTCTGCACTGTGGTACATTTGCACGCAGCTCCATTCTTGAGGGCCTCCGAGACAAAGAGCGCCGTCTGTTCTATAGCACTTGACAAGTAGCTTGGCAAAGACACCCTCATTTTGATGCAATCTTCAGCTGTAAATGAACTGACAAGCACTGCCATTCTAGGCCAACTGTAATCTTTAATGATTAGATTAAAAATGCCAAGCAGGTTCTACTCCAATTCCAGTTTAATTTTCTGCAAGTATAAACAATATATATAGTATATAATACATACTTATATTTAACATAAATGCACACATTATTAAACTATCTTCTAATTTATGTTTGGATTTCGTGCATTTTATTTTCAGTACTTGATTTATTTTTTATGTGGTTTCTATGCTACAAATAGAGTATATATGATACTTCTTACATTAAATGACATGCACCAAGAGTTCTGTATAGAAATGTTATGTGGGAGATTAGTTGTGAATCATCAAGTTTTGAAGAAAAGATTCCTATATTAGGAACCCAGGAGGCAGGCAGAAGTGTGAATTATGTTTGACTATATGGAAATGATTCTTTATGAAATTAAACATTTAGGTGTGTAAATTCATTTTACATTTATATTTTAAATTGTAATATATATAAATAAAAAAATGTTACCATATTTTTATTTTATTTTCAAGTGTTTGGAACAAAGGATGGTCTCTACTACCCCAAACAATCAAATTCAAGCCTGCACTGGATGATGGGTGTGATGGGTGTCAGTGGAAGTATTAATATGATTAACTGTTATGGGTAAAGAGAAGTTTCATTTCAGACACAGGTGGCCTACATGCTTATTTATAACGTATATGTTGTAACTTTGGGCTGACCTTCATCTACAGGCCAGAAGACTGCATGTTGCCCTCCAACTACAACTGTTGTATGTAGAAATGTGTGCATGTGTGTTGAGAGATTTTACTTGCACTGGTTTTACATATTTAAAGCAGCATTACACCCAAAACAAAGATTTATGTGTTGCAGTTTACCAATTCATAGATGTGGTGGCAGTATTCATTTCCTTTTTTTAGGCTTTTTATATTTCATTTCTACCTGTAGATCCGGCCACATAAGTCTGTTATTTTTCAAATTTCTTTGACAGACCAAGGTGTCCAGCAAAAATGCAGCCACCACATTTAAAGCTGATTTCCAGCTTTGTTGTCCCTTTAGCTAGCCCAAAGGAATGATTTCACGCTGTATATAGCCATGTGTTCCAAATGTGAGATGAGACCTTCCCATCTCACACCTGGAACCAAATAATGCCAGGCTGAGTGGTGCTCAGCCATTCATGGACAACGTTATATTCTGTGATCGAATAGAAAGATTCCTCTGAATGCCTGAGGCGGAGGGGTGGGAGGACAACATTACTATCTCTGCCTCAGCTAATCAGATAAAGATTTGTATTCATTTATAGATTACAAAGCTGAGTAAGAATTGGTGAGTGCCAAGTGCCCTTGTTCCAAGTGTAGGATTGAAAGGCCTTACAACTGGAACACAAGGCTGTATACTTTATGTAGCTGAGGCTACATACAGTTTATGCAGTGCATCCAGCAGGTGTGTCTGTTAATTAGTGTTGAGCAGAATATGCCATATTCGAATTCGCGATATATCTCGAATATATAGTCGAATATTCGACATATATTCGCTAAATACGAATATTCGTGATATTTTTTGGAAATTAAATGATTGCGAATTTTCGCGAATTTTTGCGAATTGCGAATTGCGAATTGCGAATGCGAATATTCAAGAAATGCGGAATGGAGCACTCTGATTGGCTCAGAATATTCGTGATATATTACAATATAAAATAATTGCGAATATTCGAGAAATGCGGAATGGAGCACTCTGATTGGCTCAGAATATTCGTGATATATTACAATACACAATAATTGCGAATATTCGAGAAATGCGGAAGGAGCACTCTGATTGGCTCAGAATATTCGTGATATATTACAATACACAAAAATTGCGAATATTCGGCAAATGCGGAAGGAGCACTCTGATTGGCTCAGAATATTCGTGATATATTACAATATAAAATAATTGCGAAATTTCGAGAAATGCGGAATGGAGCACTCTGATTGGCTCAGAATATTCGTGATATATTACAATATAAAATAATCGCGCGATATCGCTATTACCGAATAATCGCATTGCGATTTTTCGGCAATATAAAATGAGCGCTGCAGCTACTAAGCCCAAGGTCTCTAATCATACCAGCAATGCTTTTAGACGTCGATGGGGATCTCTAGGATGTGATCTGTTCTAAAAAAAAAATTAAAACATTCGAATATTCGAAATAGCGAATATTCGCCGCGATATTCGCGTTATTCGCGAATACTCGAATATGCAATATTCGTAGCGAATATTCGCAATGCGAATATTCATGAGCAACACTACTGTTAATGTAGGAAATAGTTCATTTGAGCCAAGCTGGCCCAAATTAACTAGTTACAGAGACAGTAAAGTGAGAAATCAGCTTTAAGGATTGGTAAAGTGCAATTCTTTTTTTATTATTATTGTTTTTGGTTTTAATTCAAACAAGTTTAAAAAACAGTCAATTTCGGTAGACAGAGTGATGCAGATAATTATTTTATCATTAAGATGTCCCTCAATTTGGAAAACAATTAATGTCATGGAGCCAGGACAAGCCTTTCCATCCACCGATGACTATGTACATTAGATGGGAATTATAAAGGTCATTCTTTCCATTGACTGGCAATATATTTATTAATTGATTACAGGAATTTACTGTATATATCATCAACAGTTTACAAAGCTCTTTTTATATTTATATATTAACATCAGTCCCTTCCCTCAAGGAACTTGCAATCTAAAAGCCCCTACCTTACGTACATACATACACATACTGAAGCTAAATCAGACAGGAGACAATTTACCTACCTGCATGTCGTTGGTGTATAGGGGGAAACCACAGTAACTGGAGGAAACCCACACAAGCACAAGGGGAACATATAGATCCTAAACAGGTAGCCTTCTGGTTATAATTGAATTAAAGGACTCAAGTGATGCAAGGAAGAGGTGCTAACCACTAAGCCACTGTGCTTCCCCCTCAACAAATTATTCTTTCCACTGACCACCAGTATAAGATTTTCCCACTGACCAAAAATGGGGGTTCTTCTTCCACTTGCCACCAATTAAAGTAGATACCTCTCGCATTGGATACCTTTGTAAGAGAGTTCTTCTCAAATGATCACAGATGTAAGGGACTCTACACTGACCACATATGTAATGAACACTTCTCCACTGACCAGTAATGTATGCAGGTAATACAATATTTACTAAATAAAAAAAAACACTCCAGCAATCCACCCGAAGTTACTCCACAGGATACTAAGGTGCGTAATGCTTGCTGAGGTGCAACCCCTCACAGATCGGTAAATTTCCATTTAACTGCAAAAACACACACTAGAGGGAGCAAACTCCTCCTGCATTACCACCACAGAATTTATTAGATCCTCATAGACAGATGGATACTCACAAAAGGTTAAAAACAGGTGTGTAGCATAGACACTTCAGTCTTGGGCGGTGCGTCCTGTCCTAGAACCATCTGGTTGGAAAGCTAACCTGGTTTGGGAGTCAAGCCCCCTTCCTCAGAGCTCTGAGTAAAGGAGGATTGACTCCCAAAACTCAGGGAGATAACCCCATGGCTCATAGTGCTTCTGTACCTTGTTGTATCCTCTAGCTGCAGCTCAGTAAAAAACAGGCCACACATCGGAAACAGGAAACTCCAGGACTCTATCAATGAATTCTGTATGTTAAACAACCACATACTGGGGTGGATACTACATTGACAGACATGTTGTTATCCCTAAAAAATGTTCTTCATTCAGATATGATCCATTTTATGAACCAATTTAAAGTACGAGAGATTGGAGAGCAAATCAGCTATTTTAAAAACAAAATAAAGTTATTTTTCATTCACTTTCAAAAATCTAGTTGACCCCCAACAAAAAAAGTAGATAACATAACATGGCTCAAATACAAAATGGTGAATCTAGAAGACTGTTCATGCAGCAACAACATAAATATTAGTGGTATGCCTTAAATGCTAAGTTTACCTTTGTTCAAATTTTTTCCCCTTAATTCTATCTCCCCTATGTACCAATAAAGCATTATTATACTTATTTTGTGAAAATAAAACAGCTTTCCAATAATTCTACACCAGCTTACCTAACTCTATTCATAGCTGTTTAACCGCTTAAAGCCACCGCCAGCAGCAACAAATTGCAGCTGCTGACTTTTAATATTAGGACACTTACCTGGGAGTCCAGCGGCGTCCGCAGCAGAGGACGAGCGATCGCTCATCTCCCTGCTGCTCCCCCCTCCATCCACGGTTTAAGCACTCCGGCTTCACTGCCCGGTTCCCTACGGTGCATGCGCGAGTCGCGCTGCGCCCGGCGATTGGCTCCCACTGTGTGCTGGGAGCCGAGAGTTCCCAGCACACAACGGGAAAAGCCCGTCTTTTGCCCGAGACTGCGGGCCGGAAGTGGGTGCAGATACCTGTCTTTAGACAGGTATCTGGAAAGTTGTCAAATGTGACGTGGTTCCGATCAGCGGATCTTCACTTTAGGGTGGAGATCCGCTTTAAGCCCCGGACCATTTTGGTGGTTAAAGACCGGGCCACTTTTTGCGATTCGGTACTGTGTTGCTTTAACTGACAGTTACGCGGCCGTGTGACGTGGCTCCCAAACAAAATTGACGTCCTTTTTCCCCCACAAATAGAGCTTTCCTTTGGTGGTATTTTATCACCTCTGCGATTTTAATTTTTTGCTCTATAAACAAAAAAAGAGCAACAATTTTGAAAGGAATTCAATATTTTTTACTTTTTGCTATAATAAATATCCCCCAAATATATATATATATATATATATATATATATATATATATATATATATATAGGGTCAGATTCAGGTAGTCCAGAGCATCTTTGCTCTGGAGTAACGCTTCTCATTTGCGTTGCGCTGCAGAAATTTTAGGAGCAAGTGCTGTCATTCACGAAGCACTTGCTCCTAAAGTTGCGGCAGCGCATCGCAAATGAGCCGGCGGAATTCAAATTGGGCGGGTACGGGGCGTGTAGTATGCTAACTAAGCGCGTTCCCGCCGCGAACGTACTGCGCATGCGTCGAGTGTTAAAACATCCCCGTGCGCATGCTCCAAATTTTGTGAATGAACGTCAATGACGTCACATTCCCATTCATGAACGTTTTACGCAAGCGACGTTTTTTTTTTTTTTTTCCGACGCGATGACGACGCCTATACCTAACATAGGATATTCCAACCCCATGTAGGTATAACTATGCGCCGCGTATCCCGTCCGGAAACGTTGTAACGTCACTGCGTCGCGCCGGAATGCGATCGTGAATTGCCGATTTCCGCTCATTAACATATTTTTTGAGCGGAAATCGGCGGGAACGCCCCCGGCGCCATTTTTAAGTTGAAGTAACGATGCGATGGCGAAACTCAGTTACGCTGCTCGCATCGGAGCTTCAACCCGGCGTTTCTTGTTTTCTGGTTACAGAAAACAGAAACGCCGGCTTAAAGTCACAGTTAGGCTGGCGGATCACTGGATCCGCCAGCCTAACTGTTCCTGAATCTGGCCCATAAATTCCACAGTTTAGGCCTATACATATTCTTCTACATATTTTTAGTAAAAAAAACGCAATAAGCGTTTATTGATTGGTTTGCGCAAAAGTTATAGCTTCTACGAAATAGGGGACTGTTTTATGGCATTTTTATTAATATTTTTTTTTTACTAGTTATGTTGGTCAAAAAGGTCATTAGGAGTTTTTTCTCTTCCTTATTTTCATGATTGAATTGTAGGAGGTTTTGCCATGCATATAATTGGCTTGTACAGTATAGTGCAATTAATGAATAAACATCCTTTTTATTATTCGATTTGAAAGGAGAATTGGCAAACTCTATTGAGCAAGAATGTTTGCTTTGAGGGATGTAGAACTGATTTCTTATTTCACTGTTGCTTAAGTAGTCTTTGATATCAGGAAATCCAATGCTGTTTGTTTGTGTTTAAGTATAGTCTGATGTTAACATCTGTCTCCTCAGCTTTGCCACACAAATGTTTTGATCATGCAATTAATGGCAATAAAAAATGGAGGCATGGAGAGGAGCTGGTAAGGCTCTAAAGTAATATCAATTATTTGGTAAGGCTAGCATCTTGAAGGATACCTGTCTGCCTGACCAGGCTATATGAAATCTAATAAGTCTCTTGAGTTCAGAGTAAATTGTATATCCTGGACATGGAAGAAGACCCATAATACTAAAACCTATCAGCAATTTACACCATCATATACATGCAATTCTGATACACTACTTTATTTGGACATTATTCTTACACCTTCCCTATTATACTGTACAAATACAATTTTGAACTTATACTAAAACAGACCCAATCTGAACTCAAGAGATTATCCTTCAAGATGCTAGCCTTACCAAATAATTGATATTACTTTAGAGCCTTACCATCTCCTCTCCCTGCCTCCATTTTTTATTGCCATTAATTGCATGATCAAAACATTTGTGTGGCAAAGCTGAGGAGCCAGATGTTAACATCAGACTATACTTAAATACAAACAAACAGCATTGGATTTTCTGATATCAAAGACTACTTAGCAACAGTGAAATAAGAACTCAGTTCTACATCCCTCAAAGCAAACATTCTTGCTCAAAAGGAAAAATTACAATACTTAAAGAAGACTTTGCCAATTCTCCTTTCAAATTTGAATAATAAAAAGGATGTTTATTCATTAATTGCACTATACAAGCGATTATATGTATGGCAAAACCTTCTACAAGTCAATCATGAAAATAAGGAAAAGAAAAAACTCCTAATGACCTTCTTGACCAACAGAAATTTGTGTAATTCTCCTTCCTTTTCCCTAGATTGTCTTCTTTACCCAGACAGGAGTTCTTGACATACTTAAAGAATAGCTTGTTTTGATGAAAGATAACTGCCACCCACAGATACCTGTTCCACCTGACCTTTGAATACTGTTCTGAACCATTTTACTTAATAACCTTCCATACTCTAAAGTGACCTTTTCTGAGATTGGAAAGTGACTTAGGCCTCGTACACATGATCGGACATATCCGATGAAAACGGTCGCGGACCATTTCCCATTATCAGTTTATCCGATGCGTGTACACACCATCGTCAAATTCCCCGCCGCCGGACGGCGCGGGGGTGACGTCGGTACGCGGCGGTGACGTGACGCCGCCACGTCACCGCCACGTCACACCAGGAAGTCCTGCGCATGTTACTTGAATTCAATAGATTCCATTTGATAGAGGCTAGCCATACACACGCGGAGATGTCACAGTGCTTTGCGGACATATCCCCTCGTGTGTACGAGGCCTTAGAGAAAACATCTCTCCCATTACAGTTTACCTGCAGTTAGATCTAATGTCGACACATCCTGATGTTACTTGAATTCAATATTCCATTTGATAGAGGAGGCCACTGCTTTGTATCTTCTTTGACAGAAGCTTCAGAATTAATTAGGTCCCATGCTCAGAACATTAACAATGCATATCCTTTTTGCTTCTAGAAAATGTATTAAAATGTTATATACAATGTATGCTTGTGAGAATAATAGCATATAGAATTAACCAAAATAAGAAATTCAACAGGTAGTGGGACTTACTGATTCCTCAAACAAGAAGCCACATGCTCCCACTATAGATCTCCATTGATGTAAGTGATACCAACGAACAGTCTCCTTTGTTTTTATTATTCCATATTCTATATGTTTTATTGTTGATAATTAATGTTACTTACCTAAAAAAAAATTGAGTTGATGTACCATGCTAAGTAACTATGCCATGCACTTAGCGCTCTATGATAGCAATAAACTGATATTGTTTTGTCTCTTGATTACTAATAGATTTCATTGTCACTGCTCTATTGTGTAACCATAAAAGATCAAGATCAATAGAAATACATTTTTTCAAATGTATATTTAAAAAAGTGGGGGTTGGCAATTAAGTCCTCTATTGGGTATCAGCCTGTATTTTTAAACCACTTGTCCACCGCCCACCGTCAAATGACTGCGGGCAGAGAACTCCAATCTCCTGACTGCACGTCATATGACGTGCAGTCATTTAAATAGGGAATGCGCGTGATCGCGTGCGCCCATCCCTGTACTGACGGTAGCGGCGTGTCACGGAGACACTGCTCGTTAACGACAGGGGTGAACAGCGGCGCCGATGCGCTGTTAACCACGTGGTCGGCCGTGATGAAGTCACAGCTGATCACGCATGGCAACACCCCCACAGTGCACGGCGCGTGTTCGCGATCGCGCCGCGCGTGCCCGTCGGTGGCAGCATGTTCCCGGGAACACTGCTCGTCACCGACAATGGTACACAGCCATTGGTCAGGGCTGTGTACCACGTAATCAGCTCTGATCACTAAGTGTAAACAAAGATCTGTAACCAACTGTTACCAGCTCTTCTCCCCTCACACATCGTTTCCAGTGTGAGGAGAGAAGAGCTAGAAGCAGTGAGTTACAGTTCTGTACAAACACCACATATGTCCCTTTGCCCCCCCCCAATTGTCACCAGTCACCCATCAGTCACCCATAAAGTGCACCTGTCACATAAAGAGACTGCCATCAGCGGTGCAACCGTCACCCACCAATGACCGTACCCTGTCACCGTCACCCATCTGTGACCTGCCCTGTCACCCGTCACCCACCAGTGACCTGCCCTGTCACCCGTTTATGAAGAAAAAATACAAATTTGCTAAATTTTATGACAGAAACAAAGAAAAATTAAATTTTTTAACAAAATATACCGTCTTTTTTTATTTATAAAAAATAAAAAAACCCACGAGTGATTAAATACCACCAAAAGAAAGCTCTATTTGTGTGAAAAAAAGGACGCAATTTTAATTTGGGTACAGTGTTGCATGACTGAGTAAATGTCATTCAAAGTGTGAGAGCACCGAAAGCTGAAAATTGGTCTGGGTAAGAAGGGGGTTTAAGTGCACTGTATTGAAGTGGTTAAACTGTATAGCAATATCCAGACTCATATTGCTTCTTAAGATTATCAGCTGTAATTCTTGTATAATTATTTTTGTATATTAGAGAGAACTTTTTATTCAACTGCTCTCATTAGGTAAATAACATACAGATATACAAGCTGAGGAAAATTAAACCAAATGGAATAGAAGAAACAGTGGAACCAAAGATCTTCCCTCAGGCTTTTGACGACTTAAAGGGCACAGTCTTTCTGTTACAGAGGAACAATCTTTGCTTGTCATTATTTTTCTGTCTTTTTATATATTTTTGTCCTTTGACTCTCCAACTGACTTTGTGTGTTTGTTTTGGCTGTTTACTCAATGCATTTATTTATTTTTGCTTTTGCCAGCTTTTTTTTAAATTCATTCAGTGTCTTCGATTCTCCTTGTCTTCCATTCCTTCTGTTTACTAAAATGCATATACTGTACTTCTGTAAATTACTGTTTTTTGTTCACAAAAAAAAAATGTAAAAAGCTTGAAAGAAATGTTTTATTGTTTAACTTTCTATATAGTTGATAAGGTATTTGTGGTAAACACTTCCGTATAAAAAAAGACTAATTTAATACTAAATCACATGAATGTTGACATTTAATGTTAACTCCTTTCTTGTGTTAGCCACCAATGGTCCCCGATAAACAATTTTTCAAAAACTAAAAAAAGTTCCATGTTTTGTGAACATACACTACAGGTCTATATAGAAGCTATATAGTGTGAACCCATATACGAAGGACGAAGTCTTATGAGACGAAACGACGTAGGGTAGCGGCGTGCTGACGCCTTAAACCGCATACTGTGTCCCGGAGTGAACGGGTTGTGCTAGCCTGGCCGGCTATATATTCACAAGCGATTTTTATCTGCATTCTTGTAAGTGTGATTTTAATTTTTACAATAAATTTGTTATATGGGTTCACACAATATAGCTTCTTTCCTTCTCCACATTCAAACTACACTGATCATCGGTCCACTGTGAGAGAAGTCTTGGCTCTTGGATATCCTGCCACGCAAACCCCTTGGCTGGGAAGTAAGCCATCTGCTGTCAGAAGATCTCTGGTTGGGATCTTCCCCTCTGGTAAGGGGCATTGTGATTGAAAGGTGGAGGTGTCCTGTCTATCTATGCACTATTCTGAGGTTTTCTTACATTTGATGTCACTATCTGCTTGAAGGAGAAAGATATTTTACTGCTATCAATATCATCAGACGCATTTTTTCATGGTTTTATGTGTTTAAACCATAGACTTTTTCACCTTTGATTTATATTTTTGTCACTTATGGGATTCATTATCTCATTCATGGGGATAATTTCTTGTTCCATGTAAATTCTATGATACTATATCACTTTGTGTTATAATCACTATAGAGTTCACATGAGTTGCGCAGCTTGTCTTCCAAAATATGGTGAAGCCCATCTCTACTGGTAACTTTAGTGCTTGATTCCTGAAAGACCGAGCAGATGGTTTGGTTAAAGTTTTAACTAGGGTTGTCCTGACACCACTTTTTTAAGACTGAGTATAAGTACTAGACATGTGCAGACTGGAATATTTTGTTTTGTTTCTTCGTTTTCGTCTGGAAAATAAATTTATTTAGTTACTCCCGAAAATCGGTTTGATTTATTTCGTTTTTCGTTGGGGAATAGCTTTCATCCGAAAATCCAATAATACTTGGTTTCTGTCGAATGGTCAAAGAATATTCAACGGAACTTCTAAACTTTACGCCGAATCGTACATTTCCGGTCGAATATTCCGACTACAAGAATTCTAATGTTGAATGAATGAATGAATGAAAACTTGTATAGCGCGGCACATGCGAACTCTGTTGTATGACTAGTAGTAATAATAATAAATAATTATATTATTATTACTAGTCATAGTCAACCAACATTAGAATGTTTCTATAGCCTATGGGCGGAGCATTAAAATCTATCATTTTTAATCTATAATCTCTCTATAATGTTGATGTCGAATCTATTCTCTATAATGTTGAATTTTTTCTCTATAACAGGGGTCTTCAAACTACGGCCCTCCAGGTGTTCAGGAACTACAATTCCCATCATGCCTAGTCATGTCTGTGAATGTCAGAGTGTTAAAAGGCCTCATGGGAAGTGTAGTTCCGCAACAGCTGGAGGGCCGTAGTTTGAGGATCCCTGCTCTATAATGTCGAAAAATACCATATGTGTGTGTAATATCAGGTTCGATAGACAGATTGCTACACTGTATTCAGTCAGCGTCATGTCGAATCTCTCTATATCGAATTGTTATCGCAACGAAAACGTATGCACATGTCTAATAACTACCGATACTTTTTTTCAAGTACTTGCCGATACCGATAACTAGGGTTGTCCCGATACCGATACCAGTATCGGTATCGGGACCGATTCCGAGTATTTGCGGGAGTACTTGTACTCCCCCAAATACCCCCGATACCAAAATAGAATCCTTCCAATCGCGAGCAAGGGGGGAGTGTCTATACACGGATACATGCATAGACACTCCCCCCTTGCTCGCGATTGGACGGATCCGTCCAATCGCGTGTCTATACATGGCGCCACGGGTATGTGTTGCACGGGGATTAACCCTGCAGGCTGCAGCAGCGACGGCGGTGGACGTATGGGGGACATGACATGGCTGCATATGTGGGGGGACATGACATGGCTGCAATATGGGGCACAGGACATGACATGGCTGCATATGTGGGGGGACATGACATGGCTGCATATGTGGGGGGACATGACATGGCTGCATATGTATGGGGACATGACATGGCTGCATATGTGGGGGGACATGACATGGCTGCAATATGTGGGGGGACATGACATGGCTGCATATGTGGGGGGACATGACATGGCTGCATATGTGGGGGGACATGACATGGCTGCATATGTGGGGGGACATGACATGGCTGCATATGTGGGGGGACATGACATTGCTGCATATGTGGGGGGACATGACATGGCTGCAATATGTGGGGGGATATGACATGGCTGCAATATGTGGGGGGATATGACATGGCTGCAATATGTGGGGGGATATGACATGGCTGCATATGTGGGGGGACATGAAATGGCTGCAATATGTGGGGGGACATGACATGGCTGCAATATGTGGGGGACATACATGGCTGCAATATGTGGGGGACATACATGGCTGCAATATGTGGGGGGACATGGCTGCAATATGTGGGGGGACATGGCTGCATTTGGGGACACGTTTAAAAAAAGTATTGGTATTCGGTATCGGCGACTACTTGAAAAAAAGTATCGGGACAACCCCACCGATAACCAATACTTTTTTAATGTCATGTGACAGCGGCACTAATATGCAGCACTGATGGGCACTGATAGGTGGCACTGATGCGGCGTAGACAGTAGCTTTTTATTTTAATTTCTTTACAATTAAATTTTGCGAAAGTATTCGGCTTCCTTGAACTTTGTGACCTTTTGGCACATTTCAGGCTTCAAACATAAAGATATAAAACTGTAATTGTTTGTGAAGAATCAACAACAAGTGGGACACAATCATTAAGTGGAACAAAATTTATTGGATATTTCAAACTTTTTTAACAAATAAAAAACTGAAAAATTGGGCGTGCAAAATTATTCAGCCCCCTTAAGTTAATACTTTGTAGCGCCACCTTTTGCTGTGATTACAGCTGTAAGTCGCTTGGGGTATGTCTCTCTCAGTTTTGCACATGGAGAGACTGAAATTTTTACCCATTCCTCCTTTTTTGGGGGGTAGATGAATGTACAGGAGACAGTTGCTCCTCTCCATTCATAAACGGAAGCACCGTAAACACAGTGTACAATGCTCAGTTATGAATGGACAGTGTCAGTAATCACTGACTTTGTGCATTTAGAAAAGGAAGGAGCCGGTAAATGACATATCTAGGGGGAGCGTAGGAGTGCATGGAGGGGAGTGGAGGAGGAGGAACGACCGAAGGTGCACACAGAAGGGGACCAAAGGAGGACAGGGGGGATCAGAGTAGCACACAGAAGGGGACCAGAGGAGCACAGGGGAGGGACCCTAGGAGCCCACAGAGAAGCATAGAGGAGGACACAGAGGGGAGCCGAAGGAGGATACAGGGGGCACTCAGGTACAATCAGTGCGGGGGTGGGGAAGTTAAGTTCACTAAAATCGCTGTGTGGCTTTCAATAAAGCAGCACATTGTTCCTGAGTGTCCAGGTATCAGACTAGGCATTGGGAGCATTTGTATAAGTATTTCTGCAAATACTCTGTATCGGCACCAATACCGATACTAGAATCGGTATCGGGACAACACTAGTGCTAAGAGTTAATAACTGCATATTTGCCTACGCCACCCCTTGTTGATTTGTTTAAATTGCAGAACTACTTGATTACTATGTCACAATTTGGTGTCTGTGTAATTGCTTTTTAGAAATGTCAGAACCCAGGGTGTCAGAGGTGTCAAGCGATTTGCAAGGTCAGGGCAAACATTGGGGTAAAATAGTTTTAAGGGACCCCCACGGGGGTAGAGCTACACATACATACATGTTGTATCTCTTCCACACTATCCAAAGTTCAGAAAAATGTTTGGGCTTTAGTTATACTTTAGAGTACAATGTCTAGGGAAAATTACAAACTATGCCTGCTCCAAGCTGACAACTCTTCTCCTTTTTTGTAAGATTCAGCCTATACTGCTTGCCTCTATTCCATTCTTGCATTTTAGCTTTTATAAACATCCATGCCCTTACACAATCACATAACTGGCTAAGTCACTGACTTCCATAAAATTTGCATACTGAACTTATTTAACATCTTTGTCAAGACCATTTGCAAATGTAAAACAAATAGAAAATGTTTGTTTACATTGTTATATTATTTAAGTTGTCAAAAAAACTTGTGAAAACTGCAAAATATGAACCAAAGCAAAAGCCGTGCTATAATTTAGCATAACAGTTTAACACGTTTAATAGTTTGACATTTCTTGACTTTTTACATTCTGTGCTTCATTGGCTGGACACATTTCCTCTTTCAGAGGATTCCAGTGATAATTTCCCTAGGCAACATGCCAGCACAATGAGATGTAACCTACAGCACATACAACAAGGACATGGGCTCTGGTCCAGTGTTTGCTGCCAAAATTTATAATGAATGAAAACATTTGAAAATGTGTTAATCTTATACAAGTTCACCTTTTCCTTCTCTTTCTCTTTTTCTTTTTTGGTTCAACCTCAGTTGTTTTGGCAAAACTTCTGTTTATATTATTAAATAGAAAATCTTTTTTATTTTTTAATCTGTGGCTATTAATGCAATGTTTTAACAAGCCGATAAGGAATATACCTGTACATGCCTAAAATATGTTGCCCCATTAAATCTGTATCAAAATATTTTTAACAGTTGCTTCCTTATAGTTTTGCATGACCAATTTTCTTACGCTATCTGTTAGAGCAGATGTAAACTGTAACATGGATTACATTTTGTTTGCTAAAGCACTGTGTATCATAAAGAATGGCCATGAGGTGGGACAGGGACAGAATATTGTCACCCAAAAACAGGAGGTGCCTGAACAGAAGGATTTCCAAGTGTATTAAAGCAGTTCTCCACTTTGTGAAAAATAAATAAATTCAGCAGCTACTAGGGATGAGCCGAACACCCCTGGGTTTGGTTTGCACCAGAACCTGCGAACAGACCAAAAGTTTGTGTGAACTTTAGAGCCCTGTTAAAGTCTATGGGACTCGAACATTTGAAATCTAAAGTACTAATGTTAAAGGCTAATATGCAAGTTATTGTCCTAAAAAGTAGATATGTGCATTTCCGTTCGTACGAATGTTATTTTCGTACGAAAATGTTCATTTTCGTACCCGCAGCATAATGTGTACATACGAAAAAATGAAAGCACCAAAATACGAAAACTACGAGATTACGAATGAGCCGCATAACGAACAACCGCAAATACGAACGAATGATCCGACGAAAAAAAACGACAAAATGAAAACGGCAAAAGAACAAAAATGACATCTATAACAAAAGATTTACATTCTGTATTTTGTTTGAATCCTTTTTCTGTTTGTTTTCAGTCCTATGTTCATTGTTCATATGACATCTATAACAAAAGATTTGCATGCTGTATTTTGTTTCAATCCTTTTTCTGTTTGTTTTCAGTCATATGTTCATTGTTCATATGACATCTATAACAAAAGATTTGCATGCTGTATTTTGTTTCAATCCTTTTTCTGTTTGTTTTCAGTCCTATGTTCATTGTTCATATGACATCTATAACAAAAGATTTGCATTTTGTATTTTGTTTCAATCCTTTTTTTGTTTGTTTTCAGTCCTATGTTCATTGTTCATATGACATCTATAACAAAAGATTTGCATTCTGTATTTTGTTTCAATCCTTTTTCTGTTTGTTTTCAGTCCTATGTTCATTGTTCATATGACATCTATAACAAAAGATTTGCATGCTGTATTTTGAATCCAAAATACGAACAGAAAAAAGGAATTTAAAATACAGAATGCAAATCTTTTGTTATAGATGTCATATGAACATACGACTGAAAATAGCAAAAGAAAAGGGTTTTAAGATACTGCAAATCATTGACGAAAATTCACAAAAATTATTGTCTAACAAGTAATAAACATGAATCAAACAGAATAACGAACCATCCCGCATGTACGAAAATAAAACAGTAATGAAAATACGAAACGATCGGAATACGAAAAAATCGCGTCATACGAAAAACGAACGGGAACAAACAGGAAAACGGGTGTCTTACGAAAAACGAAAAAACGGAACGATACGAAACAGAAGAAAAAAAAAGATTTTTTTTTCTGTGCACATGTCTACTAAAAAGTGTTTGGGGACCCGGGTCCTGCCCCAGGGGACATGTATCAATGCAAAAAAAGTTTTATAAAGCGGACGTTTTTTCAGGAGCAGTGATTTTAATAATTCTTAAAGTGAAACAATGAAATTGAAATATTCCTTTAAATTTTGTACCTAGGGGGGTGTATAGTATGCCTATAAAGTAGCACTTGTTTCCTGTGCTTAGAACTGTCCCTGCACAAAATGTAATTTCTGAAGGAAAAAAGTCATTTAAAATCACTCACCTTAGGGTCTGGTATGGATATTAAGGGGAACCCTGCGTCAAATTAAAACATTTTTTTTTTTATGAATGACTTTTCTCTGTATTGCCGGGAGCCGACAATTAATTATAGCCGCGAGTGATTTTAAATTACTTTTTTTCCTTCAGAAATTACACTTTGTGCAGAGACCGTTCTAAGCATGGGAAACAAGCGCTACTTTACAGGCATACTATACACCCCCATAGGTACAAAATTTAAAGGCATATTTCACATTTTTTTTGTTTCACTTAAAGGAATTATTAAAATCACTGCTGCCAAAAAAAACTTCAGTTTTTAAAACTTTTTTTTTGCATTGATACATGTCCCCTGGGGCAGGATCCAGGTCCCCAAACACTTTTTATTACAATAACTTGCATATTAGCCTTTAAAATTAGCACTTTAGATTTCAAACATTCGAGTCCCATAGACTTTAACAGGGTTCTAAAGTTCACACGAACTTGCCGCGAACACCCCAAATAGTTTGCTGTTCGGCGAACAGGCAATGTTCGAGTCGAACATGAGTTCTACTCGAACTCGAAGCTCATCCCTAGCAGCTACAAATCCTTTCCTACGCCGGGGTATCGTGGACGCATATTTATGCCGGGCGCATCTGCGCACCCATTGATTTCCTATGCAAATATGCAAATGAGGGAGATACGGCGATTCAGAAACGTACGTTTGGCCGTCGCAGGCTACGCGCGGTGCGCGTAAGTTGTACATCCGGCCTAAAGTTACCCCTCATAAAGCAGGGGTAACTTTGCCCCAGACTTGCACAGGTCAGCTGGAGAGCAGCTACAGCAGCACCGTAATGGATGAGCTGAGCAACCACACTTGCAGGACAACACATCTGTATGCCAACATGCCAGGGGCAGCCGTGGTCATAGCACTACTGCGTCTACAGGCACGTAGGAGGTCACGGGAGAGGATATACTGAACGCGCATCAACGTCTTTGGCATGGGGGAATCAGAGGTGTATCGCATCTTCAGATTCAGCTCTGATGCCATCCTGGAATTAGCCACAACCCTGCATGATGACATCACCAGCCAGACAGATCTCGTACATGCAATGCAGCCACTGGTCAAGGTACTGTAAACACTCCATTTCCTTGGCAGTCGATCTTTTCAGCGTACAAGTGGAGTTGTGGCTGGGATGTCACAATCTAGTATCAGCAGAGGTGTGCACCAGGTTGTCCCAGCAAACCTCACACGCATGTCCCACTACATCATCAGACCCACCAATGAGCACCTGCGGCAGAAGGCAATGCAGGATTTCTACAGGATTGCTGGCTTCCCACGCACCATCGGGGCCATTGATTGCACACATGTGGCACTACAGCCCACCCATGCCACAGAGCACATGTACCGCAATCGCAAGCATAGGCATTCCATCAACGTACAAATGATAGCCGATGCCAAATGCCTCATATGGCACTTCCGTGCCAAACACCCAGGGGCCAGCCACGACAGCTACATATACTGTCAAAGCACCATCCCAACAGAATTCGAACAGAACGTGTACGGGAACAGCTGGTTGGTTGGTGAGTGACATGGGTGCAGACATCACGAGGGGCACATGCATGACTAACATCCTCCTGTCTTTTCCCTTCCAGGTGACTCGGCATATGCACCTGGGCCCCATCTCATGACTCCATTCCGGAATCCCCAAACCAGAGGAGAGAGAAAATACAATGAAGCACACATACGTACCTGTGCGGTGGTGGAGTGCACATTTGACATCCTGAAGTCCCGTTTCCGATGCCTGGATAAGTCCGGGGGGACTCTGTTATATTCCCCAAACTTTGTGTGCCAGATCATCGGTGCATGTTGTGTGCTGCACAACTACGCCATGAGAAAGGGCCTGCAGATTGACATATGTGATGACCTGACCCCCCAACCACACAGTCCCCCCCTGCCCGATGCTACCCCGTCTGCTGAGGGAAGAGCAGTCAGGAGGGTCCTCGTGGTAGGCATCTTTGCACGTTTAACACACACATTCATTATGGCACATGGACAATGCACGCATGCACACCACTGTGGTCCCTAGCTCACACACACACCACATCCACCTCACATTGGATTAGCCCAAGTCCACCATGCAGGACTTGGGAGCAGTAACGCCGCGCCAAGGCCCCAATGTTGCCGCTGTCCATTCATACCACATTCACACGGTCGTGGGGATAACTTCTCCCCGACAACTCAGGGTGACTCACATTGCTGGCAGGTATGTCACCCCCACATTCACACACCAGTCACACTCTAGCCTGCACTCACCATGTGCATACACTACAAAAAAAAACTCATAACCTGAGTATCAAAAATAAAATTATAAACTCATAAACTGAGTATACAGAGAAACAAAAACTCATCACGTGAGCAAAAAAGTAAAAAGTAAAAAAAGGCACTCATCTGCCCTGTCGTGGGCTACGCCTGGTGCCAAGGCTCCTGGTCCTCAGTTGCCTGGGGGGATGAGGCAGCCTGGGTCTGTGCCGAGGAGGCCAGGCTCTCTGTCACATGGTGCAGGTCACCCAATAAAGCACCCATATAGCTGGTCTGCCGGGCCTGGTCCCTCGCCATATTCTCCTCCAAGGCTTCCGGATCATCCCTGGTTTTGCGGGTAGCCTTCCTGGGGGCAGGAGAGGCTTGGGGCCGGCTGTTTGGGGAGGCTCTTGAGGGGTTATCCCTGATGGGGGAGGTGATCCTTGAGAGGATATCCCTGATGGAGGAGGAGGTTTGGGAGGATCCTGGGATGGGGGTCTCCTCCACGAAGTAGAAACCTTCCTCCATTTTTTGGTGTTAGTACTTTTGTATTTGTAGGATATTTATTATAGCAAAAAGTAAAAGATATTGTGTTTTTTTTCAAAATTTACGTTTTTTTTTTGTTTATAGCACAAAAAATAAAGAACGCAGAGGTGATCAAATACCACCAAAAGAAATCTCTATTTGTGGGAAAAATAGGACGTCAATTTTGTTTGGATAATGCGTCGCCACGACGAACGACGATGCGCAATTCAGTTAAAGTGAATCACAAAAAAAGCTTGGTCATTGGGCAGCCAATTCTGATGGGGCTGAAGTAGTTAATATGCTGGCAAACGTAACATTAAGTTGCCCATCCAATGGCTATATGCACAAAATTACCCATTTACTGATAATACTGATACTCTACTGATAATCTTTCTTTTTTTGTTTACAAAAGTTTTTATTGAAGTATTTGAATCGTACAAATATAAACAATAATAAAAAACCTGAAAGTCATATATAGAATACAGTAGTAGAAACAAGATATAAAGGTATATGAGGTAGTGCATCTTTATAAGTCCAAATATATTATGAGCAGTTATTGAATAATGGAAAATGTGGATGATAGCGGATTCATTGTGTTAGAGTCCAATAAGACCATTTGGCGTTAAATATATGCAGGGTATCATTAAGGGTGTGGTAGATCCTGTCTGAGAGTTTTAGCATTTCCATCCTATCCAGAACCTGCGACCATAATACCGTATTTGATCTCCAGTTGAGAGCTATCATCCATTGGATGGAGCTACAGAGCGAATGAAACAGCCTGTTGCAGGGGGGAGGAATGTTTGGAACAGTGGCATACAATAAGCAAACCTGGGGGGTGAGAGTAAATTTGTGCTTAGAGGATCTTTCAAACCTATCTGAAGCATCCGCCCAAATTTGGGCTAGGTGAGGGCAGCTCCAAAAAATGTGTAATAATGTACCCTCCAGCTGGCAACCTCTAAAGCAGTCAGGAGGGATAATTGGATAGAAGGAGTGGATTCTGGAAGGAGTGAGGTACCAACGGGAAAACAGTTTCAACGGCGTCTCTCTAAAGGAGATTGCCCTATTACTCTTCCGAAGGTTCTCTGACATGGAATACCAGGTGACAGGGGGGAGAGTGAGTCCTAAATCAGATTCCCATTGTAGCATTGGTTTTGATTTGTCAGGGGTAGAGAAGTCGTTAAGGGAGTGATAGAGTTTAGAGATCATACCCTTATCTCTAGAAGAAGAAAGGCATATTCTCTCAAATAGTGTGTTTATTGGTTGAGTGGAGAGAGACAAGTGAGTGGAAAAAAAGGCTTTAATCTGCAGGTATCTCTCACGTTCTGTGGACAGGAAATTATTTACTCTTTGGAGGAAATCAAAGGGTTTAAATTTCCATTTACATTGTAGTGAACCTAGTGTGGTGATATTGGAGTGCAGCCAACAGGAAAATGAGGCTCTATCGTTATATGCAGAAGCTAGTCTGGGGTCTCCCAGAAACGAGGTCAGTGGTGAGATAGGTGACGCCAACATGTATGTATCTTTAATTTTGAGCCATAATTGAAATAGATGAGCTACTATTATATTGTGTTTAATGAGACTTCGGTAGAGGACATAATTGGACCACAAAATCCCTTGAAGATGAAATGGGGAGATGGAAGAAGATTCAAATCTTTTCCATGGGATATCTTGTGAGGAGGAAAACCACTGTGACATTTGGGAGAGTCTAGTAGCTAAGAAATATTTCCAAATGTTAGGGAGGCCCAATCCACCCTTGGATTGGGGCCTATGCATTAAAGCGTAGCTATATCTAGGTTTTTTATCTGACCAGATAAACTTATTAATAAGCCTTTGAATGTCTAGTTTAGATTTGGAGATATTGACTGGGAGAGAACGGAAATAATATAGGAGCTTCGGGATGATGTTCATTTTGATTGCACAGATTCTGCCAAGGAAGGATATGTGGTATGTGGACCAGGTATTAAGAAGTGAGCTGATTTGAGAGAAGAGGGGGATGTAATTGGCATTAAATAATCCCTTGTAATTGGGAGTGATATTGACACCCAGGTATTTAATCGAGCAGGAGTTCCAATAAAAGGGAAGTTGAGTTGAAGCTGATTAAGGGAATTCTGCGGGATGTTTATGGGTAGGGCAGAGCATTTATTTAAATTGATCTTGCATCCCGAAATATTGTGAAAATGGTTCAATTCTTTAAGAAGAACCGGGACAGAAGAAAGCGGATTTGTAAGATAAAGTAGTGCATCATCAGCGTATAAGCTGATTTTATATTCTGCTAGATCTTTGTGGTTTCCCCTGATATCAGTATTAGTTCTTATGGCTTGGGCCAGTGGCTCAATGGCCAGAGCAAACAAAAGTGGGGACCAGGGACAACCCTGCCTAGTTCCTCTACCCAGGGAAAAAAAGTCTGAGTTGTACCCAGGAATTTTAATGCGGGTTTGTGGGGCTTGATATAAGGCATTAAAGCCTTGTAAGAATTTGCCTGAGATCCCAAACCTGGGTAAAAGGTGATTCAGGTATGACCAGCTGACACTATCGAATGCCTTGTGTATATCTAGGCTAAGTAGGCATGTCTGACGAGAGTGGAGGTTGGCATCTTGTATGATGTTGGTTACTAGTCTGATGTTGTCTGTAATCTGTCTGTTGGGGATGAAGCCTGATTGATCTATATGTATGAGAGGTGAAATGACCTTAGCAAGTCTGTCGGCGAGCATTCGACCGAAGATCTTGAGGTCATTGTTCAATACTGAAATCGGGCGGAAATTCTGAGGAAGGGTGTGATCCTTACCAGGTTTGGGGATAAGAGAGAGATTTGCTAATAACATTTTTGTAACGGAATGCACCATGACAGACCGAGATTCTCCTATGTCTAGGGTCACCTTATGTCCACTAGGGCCATAGGGTGACAAAGAATCATAATTCATATGTTACAGAAGACATTAATAAGGGACATTAATAATAATTCATATTGCAGGACTGAGATATCACAAGGAGTCATGATGACATGACCAGGTCAGCCAGTGAGTCATACCTTTTGTATAATTGGCTATTGAAACGTTAAGTGAGGTTGGCTCTTCAATGTGTGGACACATGCTTTTGAAAGGTGTTAATTCAGGTCTACAAGACCAGAGTGAGTCATACCTTTGTATAATATGCTATTGAAATACCTGAAGGTGTGGATTACACCCACTCTCACTGCCATTGTGTGATAAAGATGCGGTGCCGACCGGCCTACATGGTTAGCTACCTGAATGCCTTTTAGAGTGTGATTGAAGCCCCCCATGGTGTGAAGGGGGGTGGAGATGGCATTGTCCTGTGATTGGCTGTAACATCTTGTACTGTATAAAAGAGCTGAAAAGATACCAATAAAGTGTTGATAGATTTTTAAACCAGAGAGAACGTAGCTGCGTCTCGTTTTACTCTGGGGAATGGAATGGGTCGTGTCTGCCGGATTGTGGAGGGTCGCAAGCTGTGTTGGGTGGATGGAAGTTCATAAGCGGTGTTGACCGTTACATTGGTGGCAGCAGTGGGATGATTCCATCTTCAGAAAAACAGCTACAAGGGCACAAGACAATGCAGACACCAGTCTCCATGGAGGAGGAATTCCAAAGAAGGTTACAAGAGATGCGGATACAGCACAGAGGACCAGTATCAGAGGAGGTCCTGCTGGGATGGTCGGATGTGATTTGTTGCCAACTCTGGAAGGAAGCGCTAGCTCTTGAGCAGCAACACCAGGGAAAGGTCCTCCCCTCCTTCTATGAAAGGTACTGGCCGCAGTATGACGTACGAATGCCGTTGTTGGGGGAACAACCGAAGCAGGAGTGGATAGCGGAGTTAAACCGGCTGATCCGGGCAGAGATGCAGCTGGACGAGAGCTACAGAGCCCTCCGGTGGTATGTAGCCCAAGAGTGCCCGTGGTCAGCGGATGACAGTCCCACAGAAGGCTATGACTATGATGGCCCGGGATTGTTGTATTGGAGGATGTCCACGGATCCGGACTTCGGGGATGATCGGGAGTGGCGCCTGGAGGACATAATGGAGCACAGAGAGGGAAAATTGAATATCCCGGAAGGGCACTGGTTACAGGAAGATTTGGAATTTCTGTCCATTCGAGAATGGGAGCTGGAGATCGCCTACATACAGCTGCTAGACTCGGCTCAGCACCAGGGTAGGGCTCCTGTTGCCTGCGACTATGAGAAAAGGTCAGATGACAACTGTGAAATCCTGGCTGATGAATCAGCAGTGGAAAATATGGAGATTGCCATCTCTAAAGCCGAAGCGGATGGTGTGGAGTTCCAGGGAGCCGGGGCGGTTGGCCCCTCTCTCCAGCAACAAGCTGAGGCTGTAAAGCTTTTACTCCCATCTGAAGCACTGGTCACCGGACAGAGGGTTCAAGACCTCTGCCCCACCCTTGTGGCAGTTCCAAGGGCTCAGGGTGAGAAGGTGGCGATCATTCCCCAGCCACAGATTACAGAATGTCTGGACTGTTCAGAGGATGTTGTGGATGTTGCATGCCCAGCGGAGGAGCTGGCAACGGAGCAGAGTGCCCCAGGTCTCTGCTCCCAACTAGCAGGAGAGGGAGTTCCTGTGGTGGTGGATGGGACTGTGGTCTCCACTCACAGCAACCCAGCGGAAGAGCTGGCAACAGAGCAGAGTGTCATGGGCCTCTGCTCCCAACTATCAGAAGAGGGGGTCCCTGTGGTATTGGATGGGACTGTAGTCTCCACTGACACAACCCCAGAAGATGGTACAGGACTGGGACAGGAGGATGTCGGCTTTGCTTTGCAAGCATCAGGGGGTTTTCCCCTGGCACCAGTGGATGGGACTGCAGTCTCCACTGGTATACCTCAGGAAGTGGGGGCAGTTGGCCCAGACCCCCAACAGCATGATGGACTGAGCCCAGCCACCCTGCCTTCTCTCCAGTGGCTGAAAGGACTCCAGGGAGAAGGGCCAGTCCAGGCCCCTCCCCAGCGGCAGGCGTGTTCTCTGAGAGAGGCAGAGGCTGGCGGGGTGAGTAATGCTCAGTTTGGAGCCATTTATTTGGGGTACAGTATGGATGCCAGCATTGGAGGACTGGAACTACTGACTGACTTCGGAGTCAACCCGTTTGGGGTTCCCTCCTGTGTCAGTCTCCCACCGGAAGGGGAGAGATGTAACGGAATGCACCATGACAGACCGAGATTCTCCTATGTCTAGGGTCACCTTATGTCCACTAGGGCCATAGGGTGACAAAGAATCATAATTCATATGTTACAGAAGACATTAATAAGGGACATTAATAATAATTCATATTGCAGGACTGAGATATCACAAGGAGTCATGATGACATGACCAGGTCAGCCAGTGAGTCATACCTTTTGTATAATTGGCTATTGAAACGTTAAGTGAGGTTGGCTCTTCAATGTGTGGACACATGCTTTTGAAAGGTGTTAATTCAGGTCTACAAGACCAGAGTGAGTCATACCTTTGTATAATATGCTATTGAAATACCTGAAGGTGTGGATTACACCCACTCTCACTGCCATTGTGTGATAAAGATGCGGTGCCGACCGGCCTACATGGTTAGCTACCTGAATGCCTTTTAGAGTGTGATTGAAGCCCCCCATGGTGTGAAGGGGGTGGAGATGGCATTGTCCTGTGATTGGCTGTAACATCTTGTACTGTATAAAAGAGCTGAAAAGATACCAATAAAGTGTTTGATAGATTTTTAAACCAGAGAGAACGTAGCTGCGTCTCGTTTTTACTCTGGGGAATGGAATGGGTCGTGTCTGCCGGATTGTGGAGGGTCGCAAGCTGTGTTGGGTGGATGGAAGTTCATAAGCGGTGTTGACCGTTACAATTTTGTTGGGAAGTTCATAGGGAAGTTGTTGCCCTCTAGAATGTAGTTAAATAGTTTCATTAGGTTGGGGGCTACTAGTGGGGCAAATTTTTTGTAATACGATGATGTGTATCCATCAGGGCCGGGGGCAGTAGAGGATTTGAGGGATTTTATGATTTGAGTAATTTCCTCAACTGTACAAGGAGAATTGAGGGAATACGTTTGTTGTTGAGTAAGGGAAGGAAGATTTAATGCCTCCAGCCAAGATTTAGAAGTGTTGCTCGGAGCATTTTTAGGGCCTGCCAAAGGGTCTTTGTAGAAAGAGGTGAAGATCTTCAAAACCTCTTGTGGGTGAGTAACTAGATCACCTTTGCTATCTCTGAGTTTGTAGATATGTGTGGGCTTACAGTCCTGATTAAGTTTCCTAGCGAACATCGTTGAGGTAGTGTTGCTGTGTAGCATAAACTTGGCCTTGGAAAATCTAAGGGATTTCTCTGTATTAGCTGATAATATCAGATCTAGAGCTTTGCGTTTTTCATGAATCTGCTGGGTAATAATAGGGGATGTGGTATGTTGTAGTTTACTATATAGATGGTGCAAGTCATTGGTAAGGCGTTTAATGTCAGCTTGTCTTTCCTTGTTTTTTGTTGCTGCTAAATTGATAATATGACCTCTCAGGACCGCCGCGTATCCTAATATTTTGATGGCGATTTCTGTTGTCTAAATCTTCAACTTGTGCCTGCATAAAGGCAAAATTGTCTGCAAGGTTCTCAAAGTCTTTCCTCAGGTCATTATGAGCGAGTGAAAGCTCATCATGCTTGGTCTCAAGGAGATCTGTGCGGGTGCCTATATTAGCAATCTCATGAGAGAGAGCAGCAGTGGAGTTGTGCACTTTCAATCTTTTCAACTAATTTGTTAAAAATAGAAGTGAGGCTTTCATCAAGATCTGCCTTTGATATGGGGGGTTGTACTCACAATTGTCTTGGAGGTTAGGAGACTGTGAGGCTGGGTCTCCCTCTCCCCACACGAGGCCACCAGCGCCATTTTGGGGCGCTTTACCACTTCTCTGCTCCATGTCCAGGAGAAAGTTGGTAAGGCTGTGTTTTGGCTGTTTAATCCGTTTTCTTCTAGCGTATGGCATGCACGCTATGTTCCCACAGGGGTGCTTGTGATTTTCGGCGTTGTCTGAGGTGCATAGCCCCGGGGATAGGCACTAAGAGGACCGGGTAGTACTGATAATCTTTCAGTGGGTGTGCTGTCCCCAAGCATTTTGATTTACACATTTACATTTGGATATCAAATGGCCACGATTAAAGATGTTATCATCATACAAGGACCACCAAAATAAGTGAATGTTGCATTCATTTAAACCTTTATTTGATCTGTTACGCTTCACTATATTGATGTTTAAAGGATCTTTATTTTATTTTGTTTTATAAATATTAGGTATATGCCTAGTCTTGCAATACCACTCACAACAGAGACATTCCTAACCGTTTCCTCCTGAGTTCCAACTAAAACACTGTTTTTGACCACTGGACAATGGAACCACAATGTGGCAAAGGCAGTCCAGAGCAGTTGGTGCTCAACAACTTTTTTTTCCTGCAAAAGAAAGTCAACCTATAAGCTAAAAGCAGTGTTTTTCTATTTTAAAGAAACAATTTTCAAAACAGTGTAGAGTTCATGTATAATGGATCTGCATGGGTCTCAAGAGTTTCACTCCTAAACACTATTTAGGATCAGAATTTGATGTCTAAAAAATTGTTATATCATATAAAATGTCTAATTTTTAATAAGTAGTAACCTAGGATGAGGGGATGGTGAGGAGGAAACAAATAGGCATCCTTGCCCTAGGCACTCGATAACCTTGTCACCCTGCCACTACCCAACATTCGCAAGGTTCAATTTAAACTTAAAAAAAATCCATAAAGCTAAATGAAAGCAGGCACGTACAGGTGAACAGAGTGGGACCAAGTTGCACTCAAACGTTGCCAGGGGATCAGCATCATTATGTTTTAGAATGAGTATTATTGGCTAGGGAGAACAGACCAAAATCTTTCAGCATACCATTGTCTTGAATAAATGATGTATGTGGATACTCAGTGTTAGAAAACGACATCTGTTCTCAGAATAAAATATCCAGGAGATGGTGTGCCTTAAGGTAGAACTTCAGGCAAAACTTTTTTTTTGCATCTTGGATAGAGTAAGGGAGGGTTATAACCAATGTCATTTATTTTTATTTTTGCCATCTGTGTCCTATAGGGAAGATTGTATGGATGGGGGAACCAAATTATTTTCTTTCCTTCAACCTGCTAGTTGAATGAAAGAAAATGAAAGATGTATGGCCAGCCTTTTAGTTAATAAAGGTTGATAAACAACCAAACAGTGCCCGAGAACATGCGTGTCTTTTATAATTGTTATAGAAATTACTAGTTTACTAGAAACAGTTAATACTTAAAGGAACACTAAAGGTTCGTTTTTTATAAGATCAATTGATTGCTGTAAGCTGGAGCATTTAAATATCACTTACCTCATTTTTCCTTTTGACCTCAAAAATACAGTAATCCAGGTTTGAAAATGCCATTTCCTGTCTCTCCTCTTCTTGCTCTCCACCAGCACCTGAGCTGTTTTGCATGGTGGAAAGCAGAATGTGCTCACCCACTCCCTATGACTACAGCCCCGTGTGAAGATGCTCTCTTATCCCTCACAGGCATGGAGTCTAAGCCTAATGGGAACTGTAGTTCCCATTAGGCCGTTATGTAGCAATAATGAATGCGCACCGCAAACCAGGAAGTCAGTAAGAATAACGATTCAGGAGTGAAGGAGGTGAATAAAACAGCTCGATTTCAACAGGTATCAAACTAGTTATAATGCAAAACATTACTTTTTACTTTATCAGCTACTGTCAGACTTTAATTTAAGAGGAAAATATTTTTGTCTTTACAACCCCTTTAAGCTCTTTGTTAAAGTTTGCTCAACGTTTATTTGCATATTGACCAGGTGTTTTATATTAAAAAAAAAAGTTCATCTGCTCGTCTGTCTAGCACTCAGTGAGGAATATCCACAAGATGCTTCCTGGTAACACTGCAAATCTCATTTGAATTTTCATTTAAATTTAGATAGCATATGTGGTTCACCCAGTGGGAATATGAAGTAAAATAATGTTGAAGGAAATTAAAGTTTTTCTTTCTTCACTTTTCTATGAAAAAATGGATATTGACATAGTTATAAAAGTTTGTGATTTGTTATATGCTGTTCCTTTATTATATTCTTGGTTTGGATCTACTTTCATATACAGAATGGGCAGATTTAACTACTTCAGCCCCAGAAGGTTTTACCCCCTTCCTGCCCAGGCGAAATTTCAGCTTCGCTTTAACTGACAATTGCGCGGCCGTGCGATGTGGCTCCCAAACAAAATTTGCGTCCTTTTTTTCCCACAAATAGAGCTTTCTTCTGGTGGTATTTGATCACCTCTGCGGTTTTTATTTTTTGCGCTATAAACAAAAAAAGAGCGACAATTTTGAAAAAAAATGTTTTACTTTTTGCTGTAATAAATATTCCCCAAAATATATATATAAATAAAAATTCCTCAGTTTAGGCCGATACGTATTCTTCTACTTATTTTTGGTAAAAAAAAAATGCAATAAGCGTTTATCGATTGGTTTGCGCAACATTTATAGTGTTTACAAAATAGGGGATAGTTTTATGGCATTTTTATTATTATTATTTTTTTTTACTAGTAATGGCGGTGATCTGCGATTTTTTATTGGGACTGTGACATTATAGCAGACACATCGGACACTTTTGTGACATTTTTGGGACCAATCACATTCATACAGTGAACAGTGCTATAAATATGCACTGATAACTGTATAAATGTGACTGGCAAGGAAGGGGTTAACCACTAGGGGGCGGGGAAGGGGTTAAATGTGTAGCCTAGTTTGTGTTATAACTGTAGGGGAGGGGGGTGACTGGGGGAGGTGACCGAATGTGTCCCTATGTACAAGGGACACAGATCGGTCTCCTCTCTCCCTGTTCAGTTACTGGGCAATCGCGGGCACGCACATCGTGATCCCAGCAAAGCGGCGGGTGCGCCCCCTAGTGGCTTTAAAAGACAAGTCAGAACAATGGAATCTTCTGCCCGCCGTCATTTGACGGCGGGGGGTGGACAAGTGGTTAAAGGGAATCTGTGAGCAAGGTTCTATGTACAACCTGCAACAGGGGGTATTTACTTGTGGGATGAGCATACATGATTGGCTGACAGAATTATAGTTTGCATTGACATACCTTTTCTGTTCACCCTTCTCCCTTTGTTTCTTTATCCCAAGTTAAAAGTTTTTACAAGACAAGTGCAAGTATTGTGGAGCAGAGCACAACTTGACTCTGAAGTTCTATTCTCTGTGGCTCTACATACCCCTGTCTCATTACAATATAAACTAGGGGTATCAGGTATCTGACATCTGAGTTAGCCCACTATTATCAGTATAAATTTGTTATAAGATTTCATGCCAGTTACACAGCGCCTAGTGCAAAGCCTAGAGGTTTTCTAACACCACCTTCCCTGAAGACAGGATTTAGAAAATCTTGTAGCTTTCATGCAGATCAGCCACAATCATGACATTAATAAATGTGTCCGAGGTCTGTGGTGACTCTAGTAGACACTGTGATTGATTTGACAAATAGATTGTTCACTTTGTAAGGACATTTTAACTTTTCAAGGATGTTTTCCTTAGCTTAGTGAATGTGGTGAAAATTCACTTTGCAAAGAATCCAACAAAAACAAATAGAGTAGGATGGGATTTTTGAGGTGCAATTTTAATCCACATGCAAAGAAAATATATAAAAGCAATACATTTTGGCCCAGATTCATAGAGAATTAGATTCTCGTAGCGTATCAGAAATACACTACGCCGCCGTTTTTTACCTGGCTCTACGTGGAATCCAGGTAGATTTTGTCCAGTAAACGACGGCGGCGTAGTGTATTTCTCCCGTCGCAATCCATCTACGCGAGTAGGGGGCGTGAAGGATTTAAAATAGGCGCGTTCCCGCGGCGATCGAACTGCGCATGCTCCGTTCGCAAATTTCCCGCCGTGCATTGCGCGAAATCACGTCGTTACGTCATTCGTTGTTTGAGTAGCGTCGTTTATGGACATTTCTATTCCCGAACGAGTTACGTAAAAAAAAAAAATTTAATTTGACGCGGGAACGACGGCCATACTTAACATGGGCTACGCACCGTTAGACCAGCAAAAAGCTGGTCTAACAGTACGTAAAAAAAACCAGACGTAAGCGATTGCGAAGACCGCTCGTATCTTCGTGGATCGCCGTAAAAACACATTTGCATATCCCGACGCATCAAAACGACGCAAACTCCTCCCAGCGGCCGCAAAAATATCGCAGCGTAGATCCGAAGGCTTACGAAGACGTAAGCCTCTCGGATCGAAGCCCGAAGCCGCCGTATCATGGTTTGAGGATTCAAACTAGTGATACGGCGCGCAAAATTTGAAATTACTCCTGTCTAACACCAGTTAGACAGGCGTAATTGCTTTATGAATCTGGGCCTTTATTTTTTACAACGATTGAAAGGTTATACATGTATACACATTTTACAATACCATGGGTTTAGGCGCTGTGTTGTTAAAGTATGATAGTTCCAAATGCACTAATCTCTTCTACATGTTTTGCCAAAACTGGCTTCTTCAGGAAATGTTTAAAGGGGTTGTAAAAGTTTATCTTTTATTTTCTAAACAGGTTCCTTTAAGCTAGTGCATTGTTGGTTCACTTACCTTTTCCTTCGATTTTCCTTCTAAATGTTTTTTTTTTCTTTGTTTGAATTTCTTACTTTCTGTTTCTCCTCAGTAAGCTTTCCACCATCATCAGAGCGGTGGAAAGTCATTTAGAACCACTTACTGAGGAGGAACAGAAAGTAAGAATTTCAGGCAAAGAAAACAAAGAAAAAAAACATTTAGAAGGGAAATCAAAGGAAAAGGTAAGTAAACCAACAATGCACTAGCTTCAAGAAACCTATTTAGAAAATAAAAAAATAATCTTTACAACCCCTTTAAGTGCGAATAACATAATATAGCTTCCAGAAGTTACAACTAGGTGGAATTAGGATCCAGGATGCAAAGGAGCCCCAAGGTGTATCCCCAAGATCCCCTACCCACAATTCCCACACTTTGGGTCAGTCATAGAGGGGGCACACATGACACAGAACAAAAAATAAATTAAAGACAATTTGGTGATCAATGTGCCTGGGAAGATGATAACACCTCAGAAAGTTAAAATGTCACCCACTCTGGAGATAAATTATTAAGTCTGTAGATATCCCCACCTGGAGCCATACCCTTTTCATATTTGGGAAATCTGCAGTCTCAATCATTGATCCCCAGGGTTATTGAAGCTATATTGCATTTACTGAGCTATGACGAAATCATATTGTAATGTGTAAATAAACCCTATTGAAATCTATGGTGACTTAAAGACCAGTGAAAGAAACTACAGCTCGTGGCAGAGAGGCACAGACATCCACAATGGATGTGTCGAATGTGAGGATTTAGCTAGCAACCAGTCAAATTCCTAATTTATCTAGAATTCAAATTTTCTATTTTTTTGGTGCTTGTTTGAAACTGATTGATTCCTATAGACAGGCAGATATTTCTTCTTTCAGACATTGTGAGAAGAATAATATGATTAGTATGCATTACCTTATATACACCCTTCATCAAAGGAACTTTCTTCTAAGTGGGGGTATTGTTTAGCTTTGGGGTTAGGGTGTAAATACTTTCTATACTCACTATGTCCCTTTTAAAGTAAAAAAGTGCTTTCATATCCACTATTAAAATTGTGCTAGTTTAGTAGTGTAATATGACTGAAACAACCCCACTTCTTTGTCCCTGTCAAATTTTTTTTTTTTTTACTTTTCTCTTGGATTTGACTGATTAACAATCAAAACAGTTTGTAATTATTTGGCACTTAATAACCCCTGAAAAAAGGAAATGGTTAGTCGAAACAGTATTATAGAATACTGACTGTGCTCTGAGTGTTTCCTTTTCACATTTTATATAACTTTTACCACGAGGAAGATTAATATTTGTACCATTAAGTAGCTTTAAGCAGACAGTGAATCTTTATTTATTTATTTTTTCATATAACGTGTGAATGTACTGTAAAAAAAAAATGTGTATGGTTAACATTTATAGATACTTATTGCTTCTCAAAGAGATTGATCCCAGTGGGCCAGACAATGCCATTTAGTCATTATTTAGTGTCGGCATCTACTTCATATTTCAATATGTTGGCCCACAATTTACATGGAATAATTAATTCCTGGCTGGAGCAGTAGCCATTATGTTCCGGACTGCGTATACATACAATATCTCACATTGTGATCTGGTAAAGTCAAGAGACTGGTGTTGTCCTCCTCCTGACAGTTTTCATGTATTCTCATTCATTAGATCTGCCTGGAAAAAAGTTACTTGCCTCGAGGGCAGGAACAGTTAGTAACATTTTTTTTACTGTATATCTATGATATGTAAAGATCTTTTCATACTGACTTGCAAAAATGTGATAGTTCCACTAGAAGTATAAGGTAAGCACATTTTCAACTGTCGCTCATTTGCAAGACCATCCTGCGTTTTTAACCATATTCTTCTGTACAGCCAGCACAAGAGACATGAGGGGGAAAAAAGCACTTGTCAGCGTAACCAACCTTTTTTTTTTTCAAGTCAAGGTAAAGTCTTTTGCCTTTTTACTTTGTAAAAATGGTGCCCCTCATTCTTGTCACAGAAAGTTGGAGATATGGCAAAAAAAAAATATATAAATAATAAAATAAAGCAAAAATAATGTTGTATTCTACCTTGTTATATTATAAGTTGTTGGCTTTAGTGATTGTGTGTCCAATATTTTCTGTCACCATAAACATGCCAGCCCCTAAGACAGCACAATGGGCACCAGCATGCACACTGAATGCATTTTCCTTTATTGCAACCGCTCTGCAAGAAAAAAAATGCCACTTTGATAGTGGACAAAGGCACGAGACAAACATACCTGGGTTCAGTTCGAGGCGGGTTCACAAAATGTGAATAAAGTTTGGATGCCGAATCTGAACCCCAACAGAGTCATAAAGAACCAAATGAAAAAAAATAAAAATTCTAGCCTAATAGAAAAGGGATTGTTAATAAAATGAGGGGAGAGGCGCCTCTAAGAGTAGATGTTTAGGTAATTTAATAAGTTAATATATACAGGCAACTCACGTTTAGTGAAGTAAAAACAAGCATTGTATACAAATTCTTGGGAGGGAGAAGTCCTCAGGTCGGTCACTGGTGTTCTGATGCACTGCACTGTCTCCAGTAGTCCTTTTCCAACCGCAGTAAGATGTTGAGGCCGGCGGCGGTGGTAGAGCTGTAGGGTCAGGCTAGAACTTTGAATTCTGCGGCAATCTGAACACGGTGACGTCACTGGTATGCGACGCGTTTCAGAGCAGGAGCACTGCGATGATGCGGCAGTCGCGCTCCTTTATCAAGCTGACTTGTGTAGGGAATGGAGCTGGATTTAAGTAAGGAGAAGGGGCGGTGGTGGGGAATGTCCTAGGGGCGTGAAGGGGGGCGGGACTGGCACGGGATTTGGTATATGCTGAGAACTGGGAACGGAGGGAGGTGGGCGTGCTGCACGAGGAAAGGGGAGGTTAAAACTCAGTGAGAAGGCAAGGTTTTAGAATAAGTGACAAGGGTATAATGATATAGATTATCAAAGGTCAGGGCGGAGGGGGCGGGGGACTGGAAGAAATGTACGCAAGAAGCTGCGGGAGAGCCGCACAATATCAAGGCTCAGAGGGAGATAAAAAACTGGGCAGTAAAAAATAGATGGGATAGTTTTGGCATGGTTTTTTTAGGTGGGGGGGGGGAAAGTAATTTTCTTTATCTGGAATTTAAATATATATGTGTATATATCTGAAGGGCTCGCGCACAGGCAAATATATACGGGGAATGCACATAGCACACACATATGTATACATATATGTGAAATGTGCATAGATGGACGTATAATAGGGGCGGGGGGGGAGGGGAGGGGAGAAATAGTGCTGGTGAATAATAATTTGGACCTGAAGGGTATATATAATATAATAAAATACACATCAGTAGGGGGGGGGGCAAAACAGGGGGTAGTGGGGCTGTGTGGGATGTGAGTTTTATCTTAAAGATGTAGGGACAAAAAAACAATAGGGCAATACTGATAGCAACAATAAATGATTAAAATTAGGCAAATAAGAAATATTATAAGCATATTAAAATAACACGATGACAGAAAAAAGGGGGCAAAAAAAGGGGCAAAAAAACAGCAACAACAAAAAACAAACAAAAAATAGTAGCAAAGACACAATTCGTAAGAGAGTTTTTTACTCTAAGAGATCATACGGGGGGTATCGAGCCCTACTCCCCCCCTTCTCTCCTTTCTCTTCCTCAAAATCCCGCCCCCTCCCCCCCCACCTTGTTTCCCCCTTCCCCCCCCTCTTTTCCCCACTCCCGGGCTCGATACCCCCCGTATGATCTCTTAGAGTAAAAAACTCTCTTACGAATTGTGTCTTTGCTACTATTTTTTGTTTGTTTTTTGTTGTTGCTGTTTTTTTGCCCCTGTTTTTGCCCCCTTTTTTCTGTCATCGTGTTATTTTAATATGCTTATAATATTTCTTATTTGCCTAATTTTAATCATTTATTGTTGCTATCAGTATTGCCCTATTGTTTTTTTGTCCCTACATCTTTAAAATAAAACTCACATCCCACACAGCCCCACTACCCCCTGTTTTGTCCCCCCCCCCTACTGATGTGTATTTTATTATATTATATATACCCTTCAGGTCCAAATTATTATTCACCAGCACTATTTCTCCCTTGTTTTTTCCTGACAGTACTTGGAACACGGTTTCTGTTCTCCCATGATGGCAGCCCTGAGCATGTATATGTGATCTCCACAACAAACAATTTCTCACTCATCCTCGGACTCTCTATTATTATTTACATGCCCCTGAGCCTTGGACTTTATTTTAAGCTACCCATTCATACTGTACAAAATTTCCTGTACATTGTGTTTTTTACTAATTATACATTTTTATCAATCTTAAGCTCATTATTATTTATACTGCTGAGGTACCTGTGTGTTTTTCACCCCTTGCGCATATTCACTTGTGTATTGTTAATAAAATGGCCTGGGCATTGCCTTGGGGACAAGTACCAATGCAAATTTTTTTTTCAAAATTTGTCAGGGAGCAGGAATTTTATTTATGGTTTATTTAAGGTAACATTAAAAGTGCAAAATTCCTTTAAATAACGTGCCTGATGGCATTCCCTTAACCTGCCTGTGAAGTGGCACATTTTCACAATCTATACCCATAGAGGAGGGTCTGACATAGATGTTCGGGGGACCTCCATAAAATAAAGTGTAAAGTTCAGCCAGACCCTTATCCTTAATGGGGATCCAGAATGGATTTCAAGGGGGACCCCACGCAGAGGAAAATAGCATGCAATTCTCCCATATTCCTTATGTGAGCATGCAAAAAAGAGGGGGAGGTGAACCTAGCATTAATCATACAAAGCCATTTGCTCTTGTTCCTACGTTGAAAAAGACAGCGGTCTCTTTCCCACAACTATGGCTCAGCAGGGGTGTATTTAGGTTTGGTGCTGCCCTAGGCCTGACTAAACTTGCGCACCCCCTAATTTAAATACGACACACCCCTTCCTGACACGGCCACGCCCCTTTCTGTTTAAGACCCGCCCTGGATTCCCTTAATTTGTATACATTTCCTCTTACTTCCTGTTTGGGGTAGGAAGTGAGGGGAAATCTCTGCAATGGGACAGGAATGGTAAAAAATAAACTGACAGGGGCTATACCCCCCCCCCCCTTACTCTATCCAAAATGAAAAATAAAGTTAAGTGTCTATAGTTCTACTTTAAACACAAATCTCTAATAATTTTATGGAGAGGACTAAGAAGATTTAACCATGCCAATGGTGCAGCAGAACCCCCCCCTCCCACAGTTGCAGAATGCCGGCCGCCTGCATACCAGAAGCAGTGCGGCCACTTTATGGGGGCACTAGACTAATTTGCCTCTCAGCCCAGCCTGCCCCATAAGACTGCCGCTACACTAACAGTGTAGCACAAGCCAGCGGTGACTCTTTTTGTGCTGCCCCCCTGCAAAGTGCTGCCCTATGCCTGGGCCTTGTTGGCCTAGGCCAGGATACAGGGCTGTGGCTCAGTGGTTGTGAGTGGTCTTCAGGTGGGGGGCTTATTGGAATATGGAAGTCCCTTATAACAATAAAGGGGCACCAACATAGCACCCCCTATGTGATTGAGTAAGGGGTACATAATACAGTACTCATTCACACAAAAAATAGTAAACTGTAAATAAAGACACAGTTCACAGTTTTTAACAAACATATTTATTTGCCTAATGGAAATGTCCACTCCTTAACTAGCACTGAATAACAATCTGACTCTTGCCATGTGGCCATAATTCGTCAGTGGTGTCACGGTATCCTTGTCTCTTTGTAAGAAAATGGGGGAGGGAGACATCACTGGTTCCTAAGGACACAGTGGGTACCAACGCCTGGCACTTCCTTAGCAATCATTGACACATAGGAAGCTGCCCTAGATAACAGTGATATAAATACCACTACACTATAAGGCGCCGTACACACGGCCGAGGTTCTCGCTGAAAACCAGCGAGAACCTCGCTGGAATGCACATTCCAGCGAGGACCTCGGCCGTGTGTACGGTCTCGGCGAGCTTCCCGTCGGGAAGCCCGTCGAGCCGAAATAGAGAGCACGCTCTCTATTTCCTCGACGGCCCGCCTGGAAGAATGGCTGGTTGCCATTCCCGACGGGCGGGTCGCCGAATTCGACGGCCGGGAGAGAACCTCGACGGGCGGAACGATGTGTTCTGCCCGTCGAGGTTCTCTGCCGTGTGTACACGGCCTAAGATGTTCGACTCCTGCCAAATGGACTTAAAGTCCAGTGCTCAGAAGAACAGCTGAACAGCTAAAGTTTGGTCCAAACACAAGTTTAACACTGGTGGACAATACAGGCAGGGTTATATTCCTATCTGATCAAAAATTGTTAAACAAAGCTAGCGTATTAAACTGAGCATGGCTTTTTACAATGTGATATTGATGCAGATGAATTAGCAGAATTCAGTCATTGTGAAGATGGTTTGCAAACATTATAGTAGAGGTAAAACAGCAGAAAATAATACAATGCTACAATTATCTGTTGGAGAAAAGTGGGGAAGCAAATCATATGGCTACAGTATCCCCGTATTGAAATAGTAGGTACCTCAATGGGTGAGCTTGAGTATATACCGACTCCAAGCTCTTTACAGCTTTAAATGATTAGAGTTATATTGTTTATTGCCTGTATAAATAAAAGTATCTAAAAATACAGAGTTTCAATGTGTGAGACAGGTGACACTAAAACATTCAAAATGAATGTCTTCTGTTATTTATTCTATTCATTTAAAAAATAGCACTTGTCATCTCTGAAGAAATAATATTGAATAAAACATAACACTGAGAACAAAAGTACTGTGCTTCTCAATGTGAGCTCATTTCAAATACACAAATAAAACGCAGGAAACAAATTTCCCAAACTAGAAAACTAATGCTTTAAATTGCAGAGTAATGTACAAGCACAGGCTAGTTTTCTATTTCCCAGTAACAAGTCTTCAGCTTGGTAGACTGATATGTGTCAGTACTTTGTTTACTGGCACAGGTAACCCCAACAGGCAAAACCAGTGTGTTTGTTCTGCTTATAATTGGGTTTTACTGTCACTCACAGTATATTTACTTGGTTGGGTTAAAATTGGATTTCATATATCAGCTTGAAAAGTTTTTAGAGTGCCGATGGGACTTGTGAGTTGGATAGAAAAGATGAAGATGCTCTCATATAATGTGTGTAGTTAAAGGCAAACAAAAGCTAAAATGTTTTATTACAGAGAAACAAACAGTGTGTATATATATTTTTGCTTTTTTTTAAACCGTGATTTATTATTTGAGAGACAGTCTTGTATTTAGTATTGTATAATGCAGAGATGTTGAACCTCTTTATAGACCTTGTGCAAATGAGTGTCTTTGGAAAATGTATGTTGCATCAATCTCTACCTTGAACTCTGTATGAGATTTCTCCTTGGTTAATTCAATGTGAATGATGGCTGTGGTATAGTTAGTAACATTTAAATACAATTATGTCTGTAAATTCCACATGTTACCTCAAGAGAGAAAATGTATTGGTGTAGGTCTTTAACAGAATAGGTAATCAGCCAAAAGATCACACAGGGAGTAACTGCAATTTAATAAACAGGTGCAAACTTAGAAAATCCAAAACAGGTTTTGAATGGCAAAGAGCATGCATGCACTGCAAAATAATACAGCCAGATTATGAGCACTGCACAAACACGGACTCTTCACAGCAATGTATTTGTGGTTCAATTATGTGGCTGCATAGTATACTTTCTATCAGAGCTGATAATCACTACTTTGGTAAAAAAAAAAAAAAAGAGTATGGAAACACAAACAGCTACTTGCAATTATCATCATAAATAGTATCCCTCTCAGTGGAAGTATAACTACGTTTTGGATAGAGTGGAGAGGGATTAGAACATGTGTCATGTTTTTATTGTTCTCTGCGTCCCTGTTAGAGACATGTACCCTCTCTATTTGTCATGTTTACCATTATCACAGTAAGTCAAAGCAAAAGAAAACAAAATTTGAGTTGTCCTCAGAACAAGCATAGTCAGGATGTCTTCCAATGGGGACACTAATGGTCCATACACACAATCTGCAAATCTTACGAAAAATACTGCTTTCGAAGAGATTGTATAGTAATCAAATCGCTAGTACAGAGCTTTAAATATCTAAAAAGGACAGTGCATCCCATATAATCTGGTCGGACAAGCACAAAAAAAATTCTTGTACGATAACAGATTGCACGATTTTCATTTAATCATTACAGTTGTCATCCGAAAATAGAATACAAATATAATACAACACATTACATCACTTTTTTATTCTGTCGTTCGAGAATTTTCATAACCTTAATAAACAACATAATATATCTACAACATGCACAAGCTGACTATCTTAAAAACGTACAATATGGACTTTCTCCAAAGTCCTCCAGCTTCCAGCACACATGTTATTTCTTGCCAAAACAACTCTTTTCTTTGTCTGACCACATGGCTGTTCAAAATTCTCCCCTCCCCCTAACTTCCTGTACATCATATGCTGTAAAGAGCTTCCTCTGCTTAACTCATACACCAGTCCAACTGGTTCATTTGTTAGTAGTTATGCTATAAAATCACCCAAAAATATCCATAGCAACACAGGTATGACTATAGATTGTGCTGTGTAACCCACTCAAAAACATATAATATATTCTCATATATTTCATAGCGTAGACATGAAAGGTCTGGTTGTGAAAAGATTATGGGTCATAGGTATTGATTTGAAGATGAAGCCTTCCCTCTTTGAAAAGTACTAGTTTATGCACAGATTGTAGATACTGTATATTATTCTGCCACAATCTTTGAAATAAGATTGCACTGTGTAATCTAATTGAAAATGTATATTATATTTAGTTATCAAAGGAAATAAGAATTGAGAACCACAGTGTAATATATTAAAACATCACTTTTCATTTATATCAATTAAAATATTTTATGAGAAGTGACAATGTCACAAAGAAAGATATCCTGGGATATCCTGACTTAGTGTTCATGGTGACTGAACTATCCTCATTCTGGCTGAACATAAGTGCAACACTAACTGTGTATAATCAGTTTGCTATGTTTTCTGCTTTGGACTTTCATGCATTTAAGAGCCTGACTATGGAATGACCCTATTCTGTATGCAGTGAAGTAGGATTTGCCCACCTATTGCTGTATACTCACCGTGACGGTGGAAAGCAGGACACACAAGTACTTTTTTCTGAAGACATCTCTAGTTTGATCCGTTTATATATTAACATGCACTTACTTTGATAGGGTTGAAATTATATGCCTTCATTAACCGCTTGCCGACCAGCCGCCGCAGTTATACGGCGGCAGGTCGGCACGGGTGCGCGAGAGCCCGTAGCTCTACGTCGCGCCTTTCGCGGCCACTAGGGGGCGCGTGCGCGCCGCCGGCGGCCCGCGCGCGCGCCCCCCGCTCGCCCCCGAGTCCCGTGCGTGTGCCCGGCGGGCGCGATCGCCGCCGGGCACACGCGATCGCTCGTTACAGAGCGGGGAACGGGAGCTGTGTGTGAAAACACACAGCGCTCGTTCCTGTCAGCGGGGGAAACGCTGATTTTCTGTTCATACAATGTATGAACAGAAGATCAGTGATTCCCCTAGTGAGTCCACCCCCCCCCCCATACAGTTAGAACACACTAGGAACACACTTAACCCCTTCCCTGCCCCCTAGTGTTAACCCCTTCACTGCCAATGGCATTTTTATAGTAATCCAATGCATTTTTATAGCATTGATCGCTAAAAAAATGCCAATGGTCCCAAAAATGTGTCAAAAGTGTCCGAAGTGCCCGCCATAATATCGCAGTACCGAAAAAAAACGCTACCGAAAAAAAACGCTCGCCGCCATCGCCGCCATAGTAAAAAAAAAAATAATAATAAAAATGCTAGTAAAAAAAAAAATAATAATAAAAATGCGTAAAACTACCCCCTACCCCCTATTTTGTAAACGCTATAACTTTTGCGCAAACCAATCAATAAACGCTAATTGCGATTTTTTTTAACGAAAAATATGTAGAAGAATACGTATCGGCCTAAACTGAGGGAAAAATATTTTTTTTTAATATATTTTTGGGGATATTTATTATAGAAAAATGTAAAAAATATTGCATTTTTTTCAAAATAGTCGCTCTGTTTTTGTTTATAGCGCAAAAAATAAAAACCGCAGAGATGATCAAATACCACCAAAAGAAAGCTCTATTTGTGGGAAAAAAAGGACGCCAATTTTGTTTGGGAGCCACGTCGCACGACCGCGCAAATGTCAGTTAAAGCGACGCAGCGCCGAATCTCAAAAAGTGCTCTGGTCTTTGGACAGCAATATGGTCCGGGGCTGAAGTGGTTATATAGACATACTGTTGTTTGTTATCATCTGAATATATACTGTACCAGGTGATTAAGCATACTGTTTACTCATATCCTTTTTGTTAGCTTGGTGCCCACAGGATTTATCCCTTGCAGTCAGTCAGATGTATATTGTAATTACTGACTTATCTAGAGCTCTGTGTTCTATGTTGGCAGCTTGAACTCATTCATGTTTTTCTTTGTAATTACCATTCTTCTGTAACATTATTATGCAATACCTTATGCATGTAAGATAATACAGATGGTAAGTAAGGTGTTGATTAGGGATGAGCTTCGCGTTCGATACGAACGTATGTTCGACTTGAACATTGTCTGTTCGTGCGTTAGACGAAATTTGAACAAAAGCGGTCGTTCAAATGACGCAAAACGGCCCATAATTCACTGCGGCATTGTGCGCTGATGATTGGCCAAGCATGCTGTATGTCCCGCATGCTTGGCCAATCACAGCGCGCAAAAAATGAAGAGCCATAATTGGCCAAAGCCTGGGTGGCTTTGGCCAATTATGGCTCAAGGCTTTAGCACACACCCCACACTATATAAGGCCGCCTGCTGGGCGGCCTCGTGTAGTGTGTTCTGGCTTGTTAACGAGCAGTCAGAGAGACAGAGAGATTGTCTTTTTATATAGCTAGATAGAGCAGGCAGGCAGGCTAGTCAGTTTAGCTTAATTTACAGTGTGTAGAGAATATATATACATCCCTAGGAGTTGTACATAGATTTATACACTGTATAGCTTAGATAGATCAGTTCTTCCTAATTTACTGGCAGGCAGTTGATTGTGCTATTTAAAGACGTTATCACACGTATAGACACGCAGCAGGTACAATATTTAAAGGAATTTTATTTTAATTTTTTTCATTTAAGCATCATTAAAATCACTGCTCCTGGAGCAGTGATTTTAATCATGTTTAAATAAAAAAATAAAAAAATGAAAGATTCCTTTAAATATTGTACCTGCTGGGTGTCTATAGTTTGCCTGTGAAAACGTCTTTGAGAACCCGGGTCTTGCCCGAGGGAACATGTATCAGCTATCAGTTCCTAGTTTTTTAACTGATGGATAAAAAACCAATGGGGCCCACACACGATCGGTTTGTCTGATGAAAACGGTCCATCAGACAAACGCGGCATTAGAGTTATACTTATTCTATACTATCATACATGCACTAAACATGAAAAAGTATATCTGAAGCTAGGTGTGCTTAAAGTTGTCAGTTAGCAATTAAAAAACACACTTCTGTACAGGAGGCATATTTGTTAAGTAGTAAGTAAATGAGGCCTTTGTTAATGACTCATACATTAATGCTGGTACTTACACTCCAGTTTTCTAGTTTGAGACTGCCTATTAAATCAAACTGCAGGTTTTATTGCCATCATTTACAGAGCAAACTGCTTGAATTGTTTCCAGGGTATCTAATTATTAGTACAAAGTTCTGCAGTTTTAAGACACTGGTGGGTCCAGCATAAACTTCCTTTGGGAGGTCCCATCTCATCTTTTTAGTATATCAACACAAAAAACAGAAGATCAGGAAAATCTTTGATTTGTCACAAATATTTGTGGTCCAGTGTTTTAACATGTAACACATTTCCCACTTTGGCATCCTCAAGTTTTAGCTCCCAGTATGCATACTTTCATTCAGCACTCATGGGGGTCATCATTGGTGATACTCATACTTAACCACCTCAACCACCTCAACTCTCCTACCTTTATGCCACTTATGGACCAAAGCAATTTTTACATCTCCACTATGGGTCTGTTTACTTGGTGATAACTTTGTTGTTACTTAAAGAGTAACTCCACTTTTGTTAAGAAAAAAAATCCCCTTCTGGGTGTTTAATGCTTTGCAAGGTATTTAACAAATGTTGTGACAGTTCCCTTCCTGTTTCTGCTTAGAAGAATTAGCTGTTTGAGCATGTCATGTGCAAACTGTTTCCGAATGAAAGGCCTGGTGCGCTATAATCATGCTCCCAGTGTTCTGATGGTAAGGGTTGCAGTGTCTTCATCCCTTTAGATGTATTAAAACCCTTGAGGAGTATCTCACTATAAATGAAACTTTAGGAGGATGCTTAAAATCTGACTTGTATCTTAGTATAGACTTTTGGGAAAATCAGTGAGCCATTCACACAAGCAGGAAGTGATATTTTTGGGGGTGTTCTGTCATCAAGGATGTATAGAATGCCTTCAGGTCAGTGGCGTAGCGTGGGGGTGCGGAGGGGGCCGCAACATTTAGGGGGCGAAATCCCGTGCCAGGCAGTGTGTGTCACTGTCGGTTCCGTCACCCTGTGATTCGGCGAATTGGGTCATGTGCGGAGGCCACGGTGGTGCTGGCCTATGTGAGATTACAGTGGCGGTGCCCTATTCATGATGGCGCTGGCCTATCTGTGATCACGGTGGCGCTGGCCTATACGCAACCGCTGTTGCCCCTGGGGTCCCGCCTTCGCCATACTGATGTAATGTCTTCAACTCCTCCAGGCTGTAGTGTAGTGAAAAGTGTAGTGGAAAGTGCGTTCCGTTCAAGCTACACGTGAAGTGTCACTGACGCTGAACAGGAGGGGTGGAGACAGGACTCGGAAGGAGCTGGAGTCGGATAGGGTGGAGACTCGTAGGCTGGGTCCAGGCAGTCAAGGTGGGCGGGATCCCAAATGGATAAGCTGGAAGCTATGTGTGAGAGGATCTGTGGAGATCTGTGAAGTCTGCAGATTTACAATGCAACTCGGGCTGGAACGATGGATGTGTAGAAGCTACAAGCTAGGACAACATGTATCGGGTATTAACCCTTCATCAGGTCAGTGACACTTCACGTGTAGCTTGAACGGAACGCGCGCTCAGACTGAGCCCTGAGCACAGGATTTTCCATCATCATCCCCTCGGCTGGTATATGGACACATCTCCCCTGCATGCCCTTCCTTCACATCTGGGACACGGTAAGCGTGCTCTACACGGTTCACCGTGGATGCCATTTAGCATTGGATCCTCCGCCTTCAGAGCGTGACTGCATGCCTGTGGGATTAGGCACTCATTCCACACGAGTGCAACTGTGTCTCTATTCATGCTGTGTGTTTGAGTTTGGTGACAGGCAGCCATTGGGATCAACCACGCTGCACACTGTAGATTCTCCAACAGAGACTGGACCTTTTGTACATATATATGCTTTTTAACAGACTTTTTGCAATAAACAGCATTTGCATGATTTTGGGACTTCCTGCAGTTGTTTGTGTTACAGCGCTTTTTTGAAGGATCACTTTGGTTTGTCTTTCTCTTTCACATCACTCCTGATGTGTTCATCCTTCTAGCAGCTTACACACTTAGCCCAGTATAACTCCAGGGCTTACTTATCTAATATTATCATGTGTTTATATTGTCTTACTTTTGGATTTTTGGCGCTGTCTTTGTTTTGTTTGTCAAGATCAATAAGGGTGTGTTGGTATGAGATGTATCCTTTTTAGTATTTTATTTTTTTGTTTTTTGTTTTATTGCAAAGGTTACTATGCAGGTGTTTTTAGATTTTCTGTGTAGTATTGAACATTTGGCGCAGGAAGTGAACTGGTTCATGCAATGCCAACTTCCAACTATTCCCCTGATGATGCCTTCTTTGCCGAAACACGTTCTAAGGAAAGTGATGGATGGTCTTATAGATCAGCTAAATGTAAATGCAGTACTGCTGTACTTGAGTGTGTGGAGAAGTCTGAGACAAGCTTCTGGAATGCATTGAGGCTGGTGGCTCTGGGATGATGAGGATTTAACCCCATATGGTCTTTGACCATTTCTTTTATAGTGGTCAAATATATCTGGCAAGGTCCTTGTGTGGCATAGGGTGTGGAACACGGATTGCTTCTTTTTTTCCATGTATTCATTTACACAGGATAGTGGAACTGTCAGATATAATCTTGGATTAAAAGTTGAATTATAATACTTTGTTTTATAGACACTTTATGGACATTATTATTTATGGAATTTAAATTATGCACAGTATATTGTTGATTTTATAGGGATCTACACATGTATATCATTTTGATTTATACAAAATAATATCATCGCTGTGACAAAATGATAATGTAAGGCTGCATAAGCGTAATAATATCTGTGTCTTTCTAGAAATGTGCAAAATAAAATTGCAGCGCCTCAAAAAAAATTGTCTAAATGTGTATGAATTGTTTAGATCAAAAACATGTGATACATACGGTATATCAAATCAAGTCCAAAGTATAAAGATAAGATTTCAGTAAAGTGTCTAATAATGTGAAAAACTGCAATAAGTGAATTTCAAACTCACTAAAGTGGGTAGCTGCCATCACAGCAGCATAAATGCCCAAAACAGCATGAAGGATCACAGTGGAATCACTGCAGCATAAGACTTCTCTGAAAACCTCCAGCTATAAATGAACAAATCTCACCATGAGCCCGAAAAGATTCCAATAGTGTGATATTTATTAATAAAAAAGACATATAAAACAGTTGACAGTGAATCGATAAAACTCAAATCAGAAGCCACTGCCGACCTGGAATCGTGCAGCGGCGTGACGTCAGCACCAAAATCTCCACAACAGATTATTGAAAACTTTACTGAGATCTTATCTTTATGCCGCGTACACGGTCATTTTTCGGGTTGTAAAAAACAAAGTTTTTCAGCCTCTAGAAAAAACAAAGGGCCAGATTCAGGTACATCTGCGCATTATTGGACCGGCGTAGCGCACCGCCTTTACGTTAGACTTGCGCAATGTAGCCGCGTAATCACCCTATTCTCGTAGCTTTTGCGCAGAAAATTGCGCATGCGTAACGTTATTTCAGAGGCGTAAGGCGGAGTAATACAAATTGGGAAGGACGTGGGCGTGTTACATTGAAATGAGCCGTGACCCCATGCAAATGAAGGGCCGGCCGGCTCGCGCATGCGCGCTTGAAGGAGACCATGGTCAGCTCCGCTGTGCGCATGCTCACAACTCGGGAGCGGCGCAATCAGTGAAATTGGAAATGGACTAAGGACTACGCAGACAGCATAAATAGACAGACACAAACGCACTTGCATTGCAAAAGTACATCCCTTTGTCCCTTCCCATTTAACCAAGTGCTTTTGTCCCGTTGTTCGTTGCGTTGTGTTTTGTATTTGTCAGATTAGTGTACTGTGTGATCAAGTGTTTGTTAGTAGATCTTTGAAAGTGTTTTTTGATAAGTGTTTGAGAGACTGTATGTTTGATATATTTCTGTTCGTTTGTTTTCTTGCTGAATTTTTGCTGTTTGTTTTTGTGACTGTTTTTTGCTGAGTGCTTGTGTGATTTTTTGGGTGTTAGTTTTCTCTTTGTGTGTGTTCTTGCTTGATTGGTTGTGCTTGTTTTTGTGACTGATTTTTGTTGACTGGGAGTGAGTTTTTTTTCAGTATGACAGAGAAAAAAACGAAAACTAAATTTTACTTTGGGGGAAAAAATAATTCTTGCCCGGGCCATTAGCGATTATGGGCGTTTCCTCCACAGCCCGGACAGTGCCAACACCACCGCGGCCAGGAGGAGGGAGATTTTGGACCTCATCACTGAGCAGGTCAATTCAGCGGGGGAGACACGGACCCGGTCTGGGATTGACAAAAAGATTAATGACCTCCGGCGTCTGGTCAAACAGAAGCTGGCCAAAATGCTTGCCCATGCCAGGGGCACAGGAGACTTTGACTCAAGTCCGGAGCCCGTGGTGCCAGGTAAGTTTTTTTTTTAATATCAGGTGTAGCATGTGTGGGGGAGGGGGTGAAAGGGAATATGTGGCAAGTGTGTGGATCCTCCAACCTGTGAATGTTTTGTATCATCCACAGATGTGCAGGAGGGTGCAGGGCCATCTGGCCTGACCGCACCATCCCCAGGACAGCAGCCTAATGAGGCCCCCCCGACAAGGCCGGAGTCCGCGGAGGAGGTTGAAGAGGAGGAGGTTGAGGAGGAGGAGTTTCATGAGGAGGAGGAGTCCATGTCAGGCACTGGACTTTTGGTTTTTGAGGACTCTTCCCCTCTGGCTGGCAGCAGCCAGCCCTCCCTAAGGGGGAGCCCCCCCCTCCTCCCCCAACATGGCTCCCCTCCCAAGGGCCTCCCCTTCTCCCCGGCCACAAGCATCAGCTGGAGGCAGGAAGTCGTCCCAGAAGACCAGTGGGGTGGCCGATCTCCTGCCCGCCACTTTGAGAAGGGACCAGTTCCTCCAGACCCGCCATCTGGGACAGGTCAGCCAGACATTGGTGCGGATGGAGGAGAGCCTGTCCTCCATCAAGGATACGCTGGGGAACCTGGACTCCCACTCCCGGGCTTTCACAAACTGCCTAAACGAACTGCAGACTACATCAGCAGGCGTTGGGCAGGATGTGAGGGCCCTTACCCAGGCTATTCAGGCCAACACGGCAACACTTGGTGCTGCCCTGGACAGAATAGCCGTGGCCTTGGAGGGCAGGCCGCCAGGTGGGCAGAGATCAGGGGCTGCTCCTCCTTCCCCGGTTTTCCCCCTCCCCCATGAGTCTCCCCTGAGGAGCCGGGGACGTGGCCGGGGGCGCCCCAGGCGTGGCTCACGTCAAGGGCAATACATTTTTTTCCCCTCTTTTTTATTTATTTTTTTATTTTATTTTTTTGCTGGAAATTTTTTGATTTTGCTGGTCATTTTTTTTTTTTGGGTTGTGAATGCTGTTTGAATGTGGGGGTGACATTCCTGCCGGAAAAGGGGTGTCACCGTCAATTTAGGTGGAGTAGGGTTCCCCAGGACCAGGGAGAAGTGATCCCCAGGTCCGTGTGAATGGTGTATGAATGTACAGTGACATAATTGGAGCCTTGGCGTGGCGTTGCTGCTCACAAGTCCAGCATGGTGGACTGGTGCCAATCCAATTTGATGTGGATGTGGTGTGTGTGTGCTAGGGACCACAGTGGTGTGCATGCATGCATTCTCATTGTGCCATGATTAATGTGTGTGTTTAACGTGCAAAGATGCCCAATGTGAGCTGTCTCCTGGCTGCTCTTCCCTCAGAAGACGGGGTATCCTCGGTTAGGGGGGGATTGTCTGGTTCAGGGGTCAGGTCATCACGTAGGTCAATCTGCAGGCCCTTTCTTACTGCGAAGTTGTGCAGCATGCAACATGCACCGATGATCTGGCACACAAAGTTTGGGGAATACAAGAGGGTACCCCCAGACTTATCCAGGCATCGGAAACGTGACTTCAGGAGGCCAAAGGTGCGCTCCACCACTGCACGTGTTTGGGTATGTGCTTGATTGTATCTTTCCTCTCCTGGGGTTTGGGGGTTCCGGATAGGAGTCATGAGATGGGGTCCCAGTGGATATGCAGAGTCACCTGTAAGGGAAAAGAAAGGAGGATGTTAGTCATGCATGTGCCCCTTGTGATGTGTGCATCATGGGGGGGGGGGTACAGTCATGCCTGCCACCCATGTCACTCACCAACCAGCCAGGTGGCCCCATACACGTTCTGATAGAATTCCATTCGGATGTGGCATTGATTGTATATGTAGCTGTCATTGGGAAGGACGTGGGCGTGTTACATTGAAATGAGCCGTGACCCCATGCAAATGAAGGGCTGGCCGACTCCTGTCATGGGTGGACCCTGGGTGTTTGGCACGGACGTGCCATATGAGGCCTTGGGCATCGACTATCACCTGTACGTTGATGGAATGCCAATGCTTCTGATTGCGGTACATGTGCTCTGTCTCCTGGGGGGGCTGGAGTGCACATATGTGCAATCAATGGCCCCCACGGTGCGTGGGAATCTGGCAATTCTGTAGAAATCTGTCATTGCCTTCAGCCGCAGGTCCTCAGTGGTGGGTTTGATGATTTGGTTGGCCATGCGTCTGAGGATGCGCCTGTCTAACGAAATTACGCTGGACAAAAAAAAGTAGATTTTTTGCGTATCTCGTTTCGGGGATGCCGTGCATCGAAATGCACGCGCACATTTAGACTTAGGCACGCGCATCTCCTGTTGCGCTGGTGTAATCGCTCTGTGAATCTGGGCCAATGTTTTTTTCAACTTCATCATTAAAACGATGTTGCCTACACACGATAGTGAAAAAAAATGCTCTAGCAAAGCACGGTGACGTACAACACGTATGACGGCACTATAAAGGGGAAGTTCCATGCGGATGACACAATCCTTGGGGCTGCTTTTGCTGATTTTAGTTCATTCTGATTTTATTATATTATGACAATACATTATAGAGTATAATACAGGCAATGATGTGTTCATATAGGTAATACCGTTATTCAGGGCTGGACTGGGACAACAATTTGGCCCTGGACTTCATCCAGACTGGCCCACTTTGACAGGTCTCTCCCATGGCGGCCGGACAAATCCCGCACCCCCGCCCCCCCCGGCCACCCAAGCCCCCTCTTTCCCTTCACTAGCCACTAGCTGTTCTACTTTATTAGAATAGAACAGCTGGTACTGGTACTCTTATAGGCAGTACCAGTGGGGAAGCTAGACATTATTTCACCCGGGGCAAGGAATCAGTTTGGTGCTCCCCCTTATGGGACAAGATTAGGCAGAAGTGAGAAACTCCCAGGCCATAGCTGTTGAGTCAGCTGTCTGTCCCCTCCCCCATGCTTCTCTGTCATCCCCCTGCTTCTCTGTTCCCCCCAGGTGAGCGCTGCGAGGAGGGAGAGGAGGTGAGCACTGCGGGAAGGGAGAGACAGAGGAGCGGAGGGGGGCAGCGGTCCGCTGTCACTGAAGCCGGCCCACTGAGCCATCGGCCCACCGGGAAACTCCCTGTAGTCCCAATGGCCAGTCCATCCCTGCCGTTATTTCGTCTAATCACTTTCGGGTACATTATTCAAAAAGACTATACAAAACAAGACTGGGGAAGACAAGACTAAACAGGACAAAACAAGACAGGACAGGACTAAACAAGACAGGACATAACTAAACAAGGCAAGACAAGACTAGACAAGACAAATCAAGACATAACAAAACGAGGCAAGACAAAAAAAATAAAAAAACAAGACAGGGTTAAAAAAAATGTAAAATTAAGAATTGGTAGCAAAAAAATTTTTTTTTGCTGATTTTGTGTTTGTAAAAGACAATTTGTGCATTTCTGTCTGTTACAGCGTGATGAATGTGCTTACTACATTAACCCCTTCCATACAGGGCATTTTCACCCCCTTCCTGCCCAGACCAATTTTTAGTTTTCAGCGCTGTTGCACTTTGAATGACAATTGCGCGGTCAGGCAATACTGTACCCAAATTAAATCATTATGTTTTTTTCCCCACACAAATAGAGCTTTCGTTTGGTGGTATTTGATCATCTCTGCGGTTTTTATTTTTTGCGCTATAAACAAAAGAAGAGCGACAATTTAAAAAAAAACACAATATTTTTTCCTTTTTATTTAATACATCTCACAATATTTTTTTAAAAAAAAACTTTTTTTCCCCTCAGTTTAGACTGATACGTATTTTACGTATTTTTGGTAAAAAAAAAACGCAATAATCGTATATTGATTGGTTTGCGCAAAAGTTATAGCGTCTACAAAATAGGTGATAGATTTATGGCATTTTTATTTAATTTTTTTTACTAGTAATGGCGGGGATCTGCGTTTTTTTTTTTTGTGACCGTGACGTTGCGGCGGACATATCGGACACTTTTGACACGTTTTTTGGGACCGTTCACATTTACACAGCGATTATTGCTATAAAACTGCACTAATTACTGTGTAAATGTGACTGGCAGGGAAGGGGTTAACACTAGGGGGCGCTGAAGGGGTTAAAATGTGTCCTAAAGTATGTTCTAACTGTAGGGGGAGGGGGACTCACAGGGGGAGGAGATCGATGTGTGTTCCTCTGTACTGGGAACACACATCAGTCTCCTCACCGCTGACAGGAGGTGGATCTGTGTGTTTACACATACAGATCCACACTCCTGCCGTGATTTCTGGAAATCGCGGGTGCCCGGCGGCAATCACGGCCGTCGGGCACGCGCGCGGGATCGCGGGTGGTGCCGCGGGCGCGCGCGCGCGCCGCCGCCGGCGCGCGCGCGCGCGCGCCCTAGAACGCCGTGAAGACAGGACGTTGTGCAACGTCCTGTCTCATCGGCAAGGGGATCACCATGACGTGATTCCCCTATAGGCCGGAATTGAAGTGGTTAAGAATGGGAGTTTTCCCAGAACGAGTGCTCCCGTTTAATAACTTGCTTGTGAGCATGCGCAGGTTTTTCACGTTGTTAAAGCCCACACACGATCATGTTTTACAACCTGAAAAACGACATTGTTTAAAACGTTGTTAAAAATAGAGCATGTTCGAAAAAAAATTGTTGTTTTTTAGGACCCGAAAAATGCTCTGAAGCCCACACACGATCATTTTAACCACTTAAGACCCGGACCAAAATGCAGGTAAAGGACCTTGCCCCTTTTTGCGATTCGGCACTGCGTCATTTTAACTGACAATTGCGCGGTCGTGCGACGTGGCTCCCAAACAAAATTGGCGTCCTTTTTTCCCCACAAATAGAGCTTTCTTTTGGTGGTATTTGATCACCTCTGTGGTTTTTATTTTTTGCACTATAAACAAAAATAGAGCGACAATTTAAAAAAAAATGCAATATTTTTTACTTTTTGCTATAATAAATATCCCCCAAAAATATATAAAAAAACATTTTTTTTCCTCAGTTTAGGCCGGTACGTATTCTTCCACCTATTTTTGGTAAAAAAAATCGCAATAAGCGTTTATCGGTTGGTTTTCGCAAAATGTATAGGCCCAGATTCACAGAGCGATTACGCCTGCGCAACAGGAGATGCGCGTGCGTAAGTCGAAATGTGCACGTGCGTTTCGATGCACGGCATCCCCAGAACGAGATACGCAAAAAATCTACTTTTTTTTGTCCCGCGTAATTCCGTTAGACTGGCGCATCCGTCCGCGCAAAAGTGCGCTACACAGACCATTGATTTGCTAGTCAAATATGCTAATGAGGGACTTACGGGGATCCACAAAAGAACGTTGGGGCAGCGCAGGCGACGCAGTGTGCGCAACAGCAAAATGTCCTGTCTAAAATTAGACCATATAAAAGCTGGTCTAAAAAGAGAAAAAAAGTCTACTTGTTAGATAAAGCAACACTGTTAGTGAGGAGCTCAGCAGTCACACGTGTTGCACAACAATCTGTATGCCAACATGCCAGGAGCATCGTCGCACATAGCTATACTACTGACTTTAGATGAACAAAGAAGGATGAGGGCACTGAGGATGGCACGGAGGATGGCACGGGAGAGGATATACCGCACCCGCATAGACCTGTTTGGCATGAGTGATTCTGAGGTGTTTCGCATCTTCAGATTCACCCCTCATGTCATCCTGGAATTAACCACAACCTTGCAGGAGGACATCACCAGCCCAACACACCGCTCACATGCAGTGCAGCCACTGGTCAAGGTCATGGCAACACTCCATGTCCTTGCCAGTGGCTCTTTTCAAAGAACAAGTGGAGTGGTGGCTGGGATGTCACAATCCTCCATGAGCAGATGTGTGCACCAGGTTGTCCCTGCAATCCTCAGACGCATGGCCAACCAAATCATCAAACCCACCACTGAGGAGCTGCGACTGAAGGCAATGACAGATTTCTACAGAATTGCCAGATTCCCACGCACTGTGGGGGCCATTGATTGCACACATGTGGCACTCCAGCCCCCCCAGGAGACAGAGCACATGTACCGCAATCGGAAGCATTGGCATTCCATCAATGTACAGGTGATAGTCGATGCCCAAGGCCTCATATGGCACGTCCGTGCCAAACACCCAGGGTCCAGCCATGACAGCTACATATACAATCAATGCCACATCCGAATGGAATTCGATCAGAACGTGTATGGGGACACCTGGCTGGTTGGTGAGTGACATGGGAGTCAGGCATGACTATCCCCTCCCATGATGCACACATCACAAGGGCCACATGCATGACTAACATCCTCCTGTCTTTTCCCTTACAGGTGACTCTGCATATCCACTGGGACCCCATCTCATGACTCCTATCCGGAACCCCCAAACTCCAGGAGAGGAAAGATACAATCAAGCACATGCCCAAACACGAGCAGTGGTGGAGCGCACCTTTGGTCTACTAAAGTCACGTTTCCGATGCCTGGATAAGTCTGGGGGTACCCTCTTGTATTCCCCAAACTTCGTGTGCCAGATCATCGGTGCATGTTGCATGCTGCACAACTTCGCAGTAAGAAAGGGCCTGCAGATTGCCCTATGTGATGACCTGACCCCTGAACCAGACAATCCCCCTCTAACCGAGGGTCCCCCGTCTTCTGAGGGAAGAGCAGCCAGGAGACAACTTACATTGGGCATCTTTGCACGTTAAACACACACATTAATCATGGCACAATGAGAATGCATGCATGCACACCACTGTGGTCCCTAGCACACACACCCTACATTCACATCAAATTGGATTGGCACCAGTCCACCATGCTGGACTTTTGAGCAGCAACGCCACGCCAAGGCTCCAATTATGTCACTGTACATTCATACACCATTCACACGGACCTGGGGATCACTTCTCCCTGGTCCTGGGGAACCCTACTCCACCAAAATTGAGGCTGACACCCCTTTTCCGGCAGGAATGTCACCCCCACATTCGAACAGCATTCACAACCCAAAAAAAAAAATTACCTGCAAAAGCAAAAATTTTCCAGCAAAAAAAAAAAAAGGGGAAAAAACAAATTAATGCCCTTTGCGTGAGCCACGCCTGGGGCGCCCCCCGGCCATGGCCCCGGCTTCTCAGGGGAGACTCATGGGGGAGGGGTAAAACCGGGGAAGGAGGAGCAGCCCCTGATCTCTGCCCACCTGGCGGCCTGCCCTCCAAGGCCACGGCTATTCTGTCCAGGGCAGCACCAAGTGTTGCCGTGTTGGCCTGGATAGCCAGGGTAATGGCCCTCACATCCTGCCCAACGCCTGCTGATGTCGTCTGCAGTTTGTTTAGGCAGGTTGTGAAAGCCCGGGAGTGGGAGTCCAGGTTCCCCAGCGTATCCTTGACGGAGGACAGGCTCTCCTCCATCCGCACCAATGTCTGGCTGACCTGTCCCAGATGGCGGGTCTGGAGGAACTGGTCCCTTCTCAGAGTGGCGGGCAGGAGATCGGCCAACCCCCTGGTGTTCTGGGATGAAATCCTGCCTCCAGCTGATGCTTGTGGCCGGGGAGAAGGGGAGGCCCTTGTGAGGGGAGCCATGTTGGGGGAGGAGGGGGGCGGCTCCCCCTTAGGGAGGGCTGCCTGCTGCCAGCCAGAGGGGAAGAGTCCTCAAAAACCAAACGTCCAGTGCCTGACATGGACTCCTCCTCCTCATGATTCTCCTCCTCCTCATGATTCTCCTCCTCCTCTTGAACCTCCTCCGCGGACTCTGGCCTTGTTGGGGGGGCCTCATTAGGCTGCTGTCCTGGGATTGGTGCGGTCAGGCCAGATGGCCCTGCACCCTCCTGCACATCTGTGGATGACACAAAACATTCACAGGTTGGAGGATCCACACACTTGCCACATATTCCCTTTCACCCCCTCCCCCACACATGCTACACACCTGATATGAAAAAAAAAACTTACCTGGCACCACAGGCTCCGGCCTTGAGTCAAAGCCGGGCAGGCCCTCAATTTCATGCCGATGAAAGTTCAGGGCCACCGCACGCTCCTCCGCTGTCAGCCTAATACGGCATGGTGGGCCCCCTCCTGTGCTCCTGGCATGGGCATGCATTCTGGCCAGCTTCTGTTTGACCAGACGCCGGAGGTCATTGATTTTTTTGTCAATCCCAGACCGGGTCCGTGTCTCCCCCTGCCCCGCTGAATTGACCTGCTCAGTGATCATATCCAAAATCTCCCTCCTCCTGGCCGGGGTGGTGTTGGCACTGTCTGGGCCGTGGAGGAAACGCCCATACTCGCTAATGGCCCAGGCAAGAATTTGTTTTTCCCCAACTGTAAAATTGAGCTTTCTCTTTCTCTCTGTCATACTTTCCAAAAAAATCACTCCCAGTCAACAAAATTCACTCACACAAACAAGCACAACCAATCAAGCAAGAACACACACAAAGAGAAAACTACTCAGCAAGAAACAGTCACAAAAAAACAAAACAAAAAAACAGCAGGAAAACAAACGAACAGAAATATATCAATCAAACAAACAGTCTCTCAAACACTTATCAAAAAACACTTTCAAAGATCTACTAACAAACACTTGATCACAACACTAATCTGACAACTACAAAACACACCGCAATGAACAACAGGACAAAAGCACTTGGTTAAATGGGAAGGGACAAAGGGATGTACTTTTGCAATGCAAGTGCGTTTGTCTCTGTCTATTTATGCTGTTTGCGTAGTTCACAACGTTGCCCTAGTCCATTTCCTATTTCACTGATTGCGCCGCTCCCGAGTTGTGAGCATGCGCACAGCGGAGCTGACATGGTCTCCTTCAAGGGCGCATGCGCGAGCCGGCCGGCCCTTCATTTGCATGGGGTCACGGCTCATTTCAATGTAACACGCCCACGTCCTTCCCAATTTGTATTACTCCTCCTTACGCCTCGGAAAAAACGATCCGCATGCGCAATTTCCTGCGCAAAAGCTACGAGAATAGGGGGATTACGCGGCAAAATTGCGCAAGTCTAACGTAAAGGCGGTGCGCTACGCCGGTCCAATAATTCGCAGATGTACCTGAATCTGGGCCATAGCGTTTACAAAATAAGGGATAGTTTTATTGCATTTTTATTATTATTTTTTTTTACTACTAATAGCGGCGATCAGCGATTTTTTTCGTGACTGCGACATTATGGCAGACACTTCGGACAATTTTGACACATTTTTGGGACAATTGTCATTTTCACAGCAAAAAATGCATTTAAATTGCATTGTTTACTGTGGAAATGACAGTTGCAGTTTGGGAGTTAACCACAGGGAGCGCTGTGACTTTGAGTGTTCCCTGTGTGTGTGTTTACAACTGTAGGGGGGTGTGGCTGTAGGTGTGACGTCATCGATCGTGTCCCCCTATAACAGGGATGACGCGATCGATGCTGCGGCCACAGAGAAGCATGGGGAAGCCGTGTTTACACACGGCTCTCCCCGTTCTACAGCTCCAGGGACGGATCGCCACACTGCAGCGGCGATCGGGTCCGTGAGTCCCGCGGTCCCAGTCCTGGAGCTTCGGACCGGGTCACGGGAGTGCGCCACGGGCGCGCGCCCGTGACCCACGGCTGGGTACTAAGATCAACGTATATATACGTTGATGTGCCCAGCCGTGCCATTCTGCCGACGTAAATGTGCAGTAGGCGGTCCTTAAGTGGTTAAATGAAATTTTTGAAAAACGTTGTTTTTTACAACCCGAAAAATAATCGTGTGTACGCGGCATTACACTTTGGCCTGGATTCACATACATCGGCGCACATTTATGCCGCCGTAGCGTATCTCTTTTACGCTACGCCGACGCAGCACAGAGAGGCAACCATGGAATTCACAAAGCAAATGCTCCCAACTCTGCGCCGGCATTGCGTATATTTCATAGGCATAAGCCGGCGTAAGTGGAAGTAGGTGGAAGTGGGCTGGAATTGGGCATGATCCATGTTAATGAAGCGTGACCCCATGCAAATGATGGGCTGGGCGCCGGACAAGTACTTAAAACAAACTGCGCATTCGTTGAGACGTGAATGTATCCCCGTGCACATGCGCACAACCACGTCGAAACAACCTCCTAAGATACGCTGGATCACTGTGTACGCCGTGAACGTAACCTACGCCCAGTCAGACCCACGTCGGCCCATATTCACAGACGTCCAATGTACAATACGTCGGCTTGTGTTCCCTGATCAATACCTTTCCATGGGTTGCGCCTCATCTATGGGGAATAACTTTACAGCAGACGTAAAACTTATGCAAACCGCGTATATCATGCGCCGGGCGCAAGCACGTTCGTGAATTTGCATATTTGAATACAAAATCAATGGAAGCGCCACATGCATCCAGGGTAAATATGCGCCCACTTTACGCCAGCGTACGCAAGTTACGTCGGTGGGATGAAGTCTGTTTTAGGCATATCTTAGTTTGTGGGTCCGGCGCACAGATACGACGGCGCATATGTGTACTTACGCGGCGTATCTGGAGATACGCCGGTGCAAGTGCTTTGTGAATCCGGGCCTTTGTTTTTTATTTGATATACGTATTAGACATGTGCACAGAAATTTTTTTTGTTTTTTTTTGTTTCGTATCGTTCCGTTTTTCGTTTCTGTTAATTTTTCGTAAGACGCCCGTTTTCCTGTTTGTTCCCGTACGTTTTTCGTACGATGCGATTTTTTCGTATTCTGATCGTTTCGTATTTTCGTTACCGTTTTATTTTCGTACATGCGGGATGGTTCGTTATTCTGTTTAATTCATGTTCGTTACTTGTTAGACAATAATTTTCGTGAATTTTCGTCAATGATTTGCATTCTGTATCTTGAAACCCTTTTCTTTTGTATTTTCAGTCGTATGTTCATATGACATCTATAACAAAAGATTTGCATTCTGTATTTTGAATTCCTATTTTCTGTTCGTATTTTGTATTCAAAATACAGAATGCAAATCTTTTGTTATAGATGTCATAGGAACATACGATTGAAAATAGCAAAAGAAAAGGGTTTCTACTCACTGTACTAGTGTACTCAGCACAAAAGAGAAGCTGCTTCACTAACTACACTCACTCACTGCCCATTCAAAAAAACGAAAATTACATCTATAGCAAAAGATTTGCATTCTGTATCTTGAAACCCTTTTCTTTTGCTATTTTCAGTCGTATGTTCATATGATATCTATAACAAAAGATTTGCATTCTGTATTTTGAATACAAAATACGAACAGAAAATAGGAATTCAAAATACAGCATGCAAATCTTTTGTTATAGATGTCATATGAACAATGAACATACGACTGAAAACAAACAGAAAAAGGATTCAAACAAAATACAGAATGCAAATCTTTTGTTATAGATGTCATTTTCGTTCTTTTGTCGTTTTCGTTTTGTCGTTTTTTTCGTCGGATCGTTTGTTCGTATTTGCGGTTGTTCGTTATGCAGCTCATTCGGAATCCCGTCGTTTTCGTATTTTGGTGCTTTAATTTTTTCGGATGTACACATTATCCCACGGGTACGAAAATTAATATTTTCGTACGAAAATAACATTCGTACGAACGGGAATGCACATAATACGTATCATATGTTTTTTTTTTATTATTTAAACGATTCATATACATTTAGGCACATTCTTTGAGGTGCTGTACTGTTCTTTTGCACATACCATTTTTATTTGATGACACAGATATATATCTGCTGGATCTAATTTTGGTAGCGCTGTACTTTCTCTGTTAATATCGTTTTATATACTGTTGATTGCCCATCAACTGAAGCCTGGCTATGTGGGAGCTGTTGTGCCTGAGCTATTAAGCCTGTTTGAAGTTTTCCTTCTTATGACTTGTTCTAAAGAACAGAAAGTTGACACATATCAGGAAGTGCCTGTACAAGGACCCTCATTGCTAGATGTCACTGATGACAAAATTGCCAGATATTAGTTTTATTAAAACGGTAGATCCAAAAAGATTGACAATTTTAGATAACCTACATGACGGTTGAAAAGCATAGGCTCATTTACGGCCAACGAATAAACCAATACATTGCCCCCCAAAAAGCCACGGATGCTGATTAAGTTGGAAATAGGGCAAGGCCACAGCTTGACATTTGAAAAAGTAACAACTTTCCAAATGTACCAAACAACAATGCCAGTCACAGTTATACTAGGGCACTAGGGATGAGCTGAACACCGAGGTTCGGTTCGCAGCAGAACATGCGAACAGGCAAAAAATGTATTCGAACTTGCAAACACCATTAAAGTCTATGGGGCCGTGAAAGGTTAATATGCAAGTTATTGTCATAAAAAGTGTTTGGGGACCCGGGTCCTGTCCCAGGGACAGGTATGAATGCAAAAAAAGTTTAAAAAACGGGCAGTGAAACAATAAGTGAAATATTCCTTTAAATTTCATACCTGGGGGTGTCTATATTATGCCTGTAAAGTGGCACATTTTTCCTGTGTTTAGAACAGTCCCTGCACAAAATGAACTTTCTAAAGGAAAAAGGGTAATTTAAAACTAATTGCGGCTATAATAAATTGTCGGTCCTGGTAATACAGATAAAAGTTCATTGAAATAAACAGCATTTGTTCCCCCCCAGTCCATTACTAGGCCATTTGGGTCTGGTATGAATATTAAGGGGAACCCCAAACCAAAATTAAAAAAAAAAATGCGTGGTGGTCCCCCCAAATTCCATACCAGGCCCCTTCCATACCAGGCCTCACAGCTTTTAACTGCCAAAGCTGTGACAAAACATCACAACAGGGGGGGGGGGGTCAACTCTTGTGAAAGTGAAATCTTCTCAGAGCATTTGGACGTGCCCCAGCATAGTCTTTTTAGGCTCCAACTAGTCACCTCAGATCTTTGTAGCCAATCCTAAGAGAACTACTTAACTTCCCTTTTAGGTTCACACCCACAGCGATGTCATGCATCCAGCAGTCAAGGCTCCCTTTCCCTAAAGGAGGTTCAAGGAACTTTCATTTTTGTGATTGGGTTTACATTAATCCTAACAATTGTCTTCTATGTGCATAAAAATAATCTAAATAACTGATATGGCATGTAGTGGAATTTCAAATGCTATTTGAATCTTAGTGATAAAGGAATTGAGGCAGTCAATCTACCCAGTTTGCTTTGCTGCAAGGTTCACAGATAATGTACAGCCCATGATTTGCCTGCTGTGCCATAATTCACTCCACTTTGGAAACCCATGTGTATGTGTTGTTAGATTGGCAAGGAGTTTAAAAAAAAATAGGTATTTCTTTCTACACTAACGTAGAACACATGCCTACTTTTGCAGCAGCCATCCAACAGGGGTGAATAATACATACAAAACACATCACACAGGTGCAGGCTGCCATTTCATATTTTTTTTTTTTGTGTGGGGACAAAAGGGTATGGGGCAGATAAAAACAATTACGTGTCTATGGGGTTAAGAAATTTCAAATTTCGGTATCACTCGATCCTCAAACCATGCGCCGGCTTCGGGCTTCGATAGAGGCTTTCCAAGCCTTCGGAGCTGCCAATTTGCGGCCGCTGGAGAGTTTGCGTCGTTTTGATGCGTCGGGAAGCATGTGTTTTTACGAGGATACGAACATACGAGCGGGCGTCGCAATCGTTTTCGTCTATTTTTTTAGTAATGTTAGAGCTTTTTGCTGCTCTAACACAGCCCAGTTAAGTATGGCCGTCGTTCCCGCTTCGAATTTATTTAAACATTTTTTTTGTTTACATTGGGACGTGTCGCCCGTAAAGTACTCTAAACAACGTGACGTAGGTTGATAGGCGGGAATCAACGGAGCATGCGCAGATATCGCCGCGGGGAACGCGCCTTTTTTTTACGCCCCCTCTTGTCTAAATTGCGAAAGTATTTTTTTAAATGCCATTATTTCTGTGTACGATTCTTTCTCTGGCTGCCCCTAAGTATTTAAGAAGGTGATGCATACTTTCCAAAGAAAGAGAAAGCATCTATATTCAAGCTAACACAAGCACATATTGTGTTACTCTGTTAGGTTGATAGAATCATTAATTTTTTTTATCAAAAAAGTATTTTTTTAAATGCCATTGTGTTTCTGGCAAGTGCAGCATGACAATATATTTCCTCAATCAGGCTAAACTGTTTTGAATAGTTTTGTTAGAGGAAAAAGTTTGCCGTTCATGTGCTAGAAAGTGATTTTTGGGAAAATCCAGTGTCCTAAAAGCAACCTTATTTTTTATATATACATTTTGAGGTATTTTACCTTCATGTTAAGTCTAAGGCAGGCCATACATGGTTTTGAAAATGTTATCTAAGAATTTCAAACCATTAGTGGGCAGCAGTAACAGCCGATTTCATGCGGCCATCAGATTTGAGTAATCGGCATGTTGGAATTTTTTGAAAAATTATGGGAGAATCATGCAAGAAATGTAATCGAAAATGAAATGCGCAGGTGCATGAAAAGAAAATTGCTGGAAAAGAAGATTCCCAGCCACGAAAATTCTTTTCTGTAGCAACAAGATGTTAAAATGAAGGCTTGATTGGTCGAATTTTAAATTCAATGGTAGCACCATTGAGTCACCAAAATGCACAAAATTTCTGATATTTAAAAGAAAATTCTTTCAAAATTTGACCATTTATGGCCGGCCTAAGTCAGCCAATACAGTGATCTTTTTTTATTTGTTTTTATTCAACCAGTAGGTTAAACAAAAATGATTTGATCTCACTCAGTGTGAATAGGGGAATCCTTCCCACTGTGGTATTGTTTTCTGACAGTGAGTAGTCTTCCCTGCCATCAGAATACAATGATCAGCGTTGATGGCTCTGGTAGAGCCAATGGATCAATAGATTGACTTGTGTACAATCAGTTGTCCCATACATGGATCAAAATTTGTCTGGCCCCTGCTGAACCAGCTGAATTTCAATCCATGTATTGCCGGCTTAATGAACTGACAGTTTCTTGCAATATTCTATCACTTTTTTTTAAAGCTCTTGCTGTTTTAATCCAAACAACTGACACTCTTTTAAATTGAGGCTTGTTTCTAAAATAGCTTTTTTAAGTTCTAATTTGGCTTAATGTTTTTTTCAAAGTTTATTATATTTTTAGAGTGTCACACTTTGTAGAAAAAAATGAAGGCCTAAGTTTTTCAAAGGTTTTACTGTTTTAGTCCATGTAGCTGATGATTTCTTCAAAACTTAATGCACTAAAAGTAGTTCCTTTTTCAGAAAAAAACATGTCTTTTTTTGAACTTGATAGGCCTGTCTTTTTTTTTCAACCTTACTAACTGTATAATCATGTAACTTTGACTACCTATGAGTTGCTTTTTTTTTAAACAAAGGCTGACTAATCTATTTAAATTTCAGAGAAAAGCAAATTTGTTTCTGAAAATCCAATTATAGATCCAGAAATTCAAAAGTGTGTAGGCAGCTCTCTGGTGCATGGGGACCACCTGCTAGGCCCTTAGGAAATAATCTTTAAGAAGAGGAGATGAAAGTGCCACAAAACTTAAATTATAACTAAAGGTAAAACTTTTTTCTTTGTTTTGGACAGAGTGGAAAGGGATTAGAACAGCAGTGAGTTTTTATTGATGTCTTTGTCCCCAGTAAGGAGATTCACCCTCTCTATTTGTCCCGTTTACCATTATCATTTAAGGTTAAAGTAAAAGAAAATCCCAAATTTTGGATTGTCCCCAGAAAAGTAATAGAGGGAAAATCTTCCAATGGGGATACTGGTTGTGGTGACCTGGTGGTCCCCAAGGTATTCCCTTAATTTGCAGGGATTTCCTCTCACTTTCTGTTTTGGCTATGGAACAGGAAGTGAGAGTACATCTCCAGAATGGGACACAGACAGCGAAAGAAACCTCTGACAAGGGCTATAACCCTCTCTTGCTCAAAAACGAAAACAAAAGTTGTGCATATAGTTCTACTTTAAGAAGTACATAAAGAAAATATTTTGAGCAAAGTGCAAAGGCATATATAATGCATTATAGGTACCCATATTGGTCTTGATCGTAAGGATAAAAAAAAAAAAATACAATAAATGTATACAAATTTAAATAAATGAATGCATTTTTTTTTACAATTGATGTTGCTTGTAATATAAAATAATAAAATGTAATTAAATGAAGCAAGGGTTGGGTATATAGATAGTATATATGTTTCTTACGCTAATAGATACTCATAGGCCTTGTACACACAATGTAATTTATCCGATGGAAACGGGCTGTTTGATCCGGGGGCTGTACACACCATCGGATCAAATTCCCCGCCGGCGGACAGCACGGTGACGTTGACGCCGCCACGTCACCGCACCAGGAAGTAAAACACTTCCGCGCGCATGCGTCGGATCCATTCACAGGATACGACGCATGTGCGGGCAGATATGTCCGCAGGTTAGGCGTACTAACCAGCGGACATATCCGACGGGCAGCTCTCTGGCGGAAAAATTTCAAAGCATGCTTTGAAACTTTTCCGCCGGAGGAATCCGTCCAAAACTGTCCGTTTGCCCCTACAGACGAGCGGATTTTTCAGCTGAAATGGTCCGTCGGACCATTTTCAGCGGATAAATTCCCTTGTGTGTACGAGGCCTGATTATATACTATAGGTATGCCTATGCGTTAGAAAATAATTGGTAAACTTCAAAATAAAACAATTAAAAGCATATACAGATGTTTTATAACAAAATATACTGTTGTTTTAAGAGCATGAGTTGACAAAAGTGTATAAGAATGCAGTGTAGCATACTTTGCCCTTGTTCAGAAAAACTGTTTTTCACAAATAATTTGAATTGCTGTTTTAGACCAAGTGCTGTCATTTTCCTTTAAAAACCATGGGCCAGATTCACAAAGCACTTACGCCGGAGTATCTCGAGATGTGCCATCTAAGGGCCAGATTCAGGTAGAGTTGCGCTGGAGTATTTCGATATGCGCCGCGTAACTGTGAATATGCGCCGTCGTTTCTATGTGGCCGTACCCACCAAACTAGATGCGACAGAAAACGGGCCATTTCCAATCGGCTTAACTTTCCGACGCCAGAGTCTCGTCAGCGCATAATTTCGCTTGGCGCATTTCCCGATTCGCGAACAGCGGATTATGCACCAGACGATAAACTACATGTGCTAACATGCATGCCACGCGTAACTCTCGTCCTACTCCGACGGCGCAAAGTTATTTCTAAAATAGCTGCTTTATCTTTACTCCAGACGGCCACAGGTCAGCAGGAGAGCAGCTACAGCAGCGTTACCGATGATAACAGCTAGCTGAGCACCCCCACTTGCAGGACAACACCTCTGTCCATGCTTGTCTGTCAACTTTTACAGCCATGAAGGAAGACATCATAGGTCTCCATAGCCGAGATGACGGCTGACAGTTCCTGGCCTTAGAGGTTCAGCTTTCTCCTGTGTGTTTGCGGGGAACGGGAGCAGCCATCTCAGAACAAAAGTAACTTCACTGCGGGGAGGGGGAACAGGATATACTTTAGTGCCGGAATGGCACATCTACGGGCGCATTTAAACGCCCAACGGAACGCATTGCGCTGACGTTTCCCGTGAAGTGGTGCCGACGGAAGTTGTGAGAATGCGCACAAGGGGGCCGAGTGAAGCCTCACTTACTGCGCATGCTCCGTGGATGATGCGCTGAACGTAAGCCTCTGCACTGGGCTCCACCCATCATTTACATATGATCACACCCACTTCCACTTGCGTCGGGTTACGCCAGCGCATTTTCGTTACTCCGGCGCAAGTTTAGGAGCAAGTGCTATGTGAATTACAGTCACTGCGCCGAAAGTGTCGGCGGAGTAACGTAAATGAGAAACGTTACTCCAAAGTAAAGAAGCGCCCATCTACCTGAATCTGGCCCTAAGTCTAAATTTTCTCCGGAATATTTTTTGCACCGTACCCACAGAACTAGATACGCACCAAAATAGGCTACTGCCGACCGGCCTAACTTGCCTACACCTGCACATCCTAGGTGCACATTTACTCCGTCCACACCATTGATTTCCTATGCAAATATGCAAATGAGGGAGATACGCAGATCCACAAAAGTAAGTTTGTGCGGTGCAGTCTACACGATGTGCTTATCAGCTGCATGGAAAGTCTAAAATTAGACCATATAAAAGCAGGTTTAAAATTAGACAATCCGTCTACATGTCAGCTAAAGCAACACCGTTAGGGACGAGCTGAGCACCCACACTAACAATCTATATGCCAACATGCAGGGCTGCCATCAGGGGGGTACAGGCATTACACCTGTAAGGGGCCTGGGGGTCCCCAGAGGCCCGGATGGGAACCCCCTAAAAAAAAAAAACGTTTTTTTTTTGTTTTTTTTTGTTTTAGGGGTCCGGAGTTCCCAAGGGCCCCAGATGGCAACCCCCTCTTTTTTTATATCTATTTTTCTTTATTTATTCTTTTTTTTGTAAAGGCCCCCCCGCTTCTCAATTTCAGGTGGCAGCACCCCCCCCCCAGAGTTCTCTGCTTCAGGGGGCCCATGCCTGAAGCTGTGTAAGGGGCCCCGTAATTCCTGATGGCGGCCCTGTCAACATGCCAGGGGCATCCTTGCTCATAGCTATACTACTGACTTTAGATGAGCACAGAAGGGAGGAGGGCACGGGAGAGGATATACCGCACACGCATAGACATCTTTGGCATGAGTGATTCTGAGGTGTATCGCATCTTCAGATTCACCCCTCATGCCATCCTGGAATTAACCACAACCCTGCAGGAGGACATCACCAGCCCAACACACCGCTCACATGCAGTGCAGCCACTGGGCAAGGTCCTGGCAACACTCCATTTCCTTGCCAGTGGCTCTTTTCAGCGTACAAGTGGAGTGGTGGCAGGAATGTCACCCCCACATTCAAAAATCATTCACAAACAGAAAAAAAAAATGCCCAGCAAAAAAAAAATGCCCAGCAAAATAAAAATAAAAACAGCAAAATAAAAAAAAAAACACAGCAAAAAATAAAAAAAGTCAGCAAAAAACACTCTCCAAATCACTCTCCAAAAATCTCAAAGACACGTCACAAACCAACAAACACTAACAAACAACAGAACAAAAGCACCTTGCTGTAGGAAGGGAAAAAAATCGGATGTACTTTTGCAATGGAAGGGCATTTCTCTCGGTCTATTTAAGCACTGTGCATAGCTCACTAAGTCTGACTGGCCTAGTTCCTATCTAACTGATTGCGCTGTGCCGAGTTCTGAGCATGCTCAGAGAGGTGCTGACCATAGTCTGCTTCATGTGCACATGCCCAGTCTGGCCGGCCCTTCATTTGCATGGGGTCACGGCTCATTTCAATGGAACACGCCCACGTCCTTCCCACTTTGAATTACACTGCCTAATGCCGCGTACACACGGTCGTTTTTTGCGATGAAAAAAAACGACGTTTTTTAAAACGTAATTTAAATTGATCGTGTGTGTGGCAAAACATCGTTTTTTTGTCTTAAAAAAAAACGACGACCAAAAAAAAAAATTCCAACATGCTTGAATTTTTTGTGTCGTTTTTCAAAACGTTGTTTTTTGTTTCACAAAAAGTCACCGTGTGTAGCAAAAACGTCGTTTAAAACGACGTTTTTCAACCCGCGCATGCCCAGAAGCTAGTTATGAAGCGAGCTTCAATGCAAAAGAGTGGTGAACGTAACCTTGCTTTTTGTGACAAAAACGATGGTGTGTATGCAAAATTGTCTTTGAAAAGTGACGTTTCAAAAACGTCGTTTTTTACTTCACAGAAAATGTCGTTTTTTTTCATCGCAAAAAACGACCGTGTGTACGCGGCATTACACCTCGGAATTTACATTGCACCGGTGCAAATTTGGACGAAAATACTACGAGGATACGGCACTTGCGCCTCGAAATTAAGCCGGTCTAACTTAAAGGACTTACACTACGCCGGTCCAAAAATGCGCCGATGTACGTGAATCTGGCCCCATGTGTTGTAAAAGGGGCAATTATTCAGGAAAAGGCTGTGTTTAAAAAAAAAAAAGATTGTTTGAGGCCTAGGAGCTGAAAAATCCTTTAAAAACACTAATAAAAGACACGTCTCTTTTTTCAAAAAGTTAAAATCCTTTAAAAACACTAATAAAAGACATGTCTCTTTTTCAAAAAGTTATTGCTGTTTTGTTCCCAGGAGCTGGCCTTTTCTTTGCAAACGTATGCCTGGTACACATGTTGGGCAGCATCGGCCAGTTCAAAAGATAGCCCGTGTGCACTGGAGTCGGTCCAACAGAAGCTCGGCCGGCTTCTGTCAAAGGTGCATGGCTGAATAAGGTCTGCTGATCATCTCCCAATCAGAACTCTCAGCCAATGGGTAAAAGCGCTGACGGAGTGTTCTGGCGGGGGAGGGCACCCCCCTGTCAGAACCCAATAGCAGGCAGGGGAAATCGCTACTAACATCCTGAGCTGTCTGGTATTTTTCGTCAGCCCTGCTGGGTTGAATGAAAGAAAACTATTATGCTGCGTTTAGATGTTGGCTCAAACTTGTCTTGCATACACATGGTCACACAAATGTTGTCGGAAATTCCGAACGTCAAGAACGCGGTGACGTACGAGACGCACAAGTTTAATAGGCAGTGCGACTCTTCTGCTTGATTGTGAGCATGCATGGAATTTTGTGTGTCGGAATTGTGTACACACGATCGAAATTCCGACCACAAAACTTGTGGTCGGAAAATTTGAGAACCGGCTCTCAAATTTTTGTTGTCTGAAATTCCGACAGCAAATGTTCGATGGAGCCTAAACACGGTCGATTAATCTCCTATCGAACATTTAGGAAAATCCGATCGTGTGTACACATTGCATTAGTGTGTACTAGGCTTTAGTGTTTTATTTATTCAGAAAATAGGGAAGGGCCTTCACAAAATACATGCCTTTTTTTTTTTGGTCCAACACTGGGCACATCTTTTTTTGAATTCCGTGTAGGTAAAAGTTTTATTGACTGGAGAAATACTTTAGCTGTTACAAAGTATGTTGGTGTTTTTGGTCGTAGCGGCAGAAAATCTCCTTGGACACTTACCAGTGGCAATATTTTAACAAACAAATTATGTCTAATAGAAAAACTTTTGACTTTAGATTTATTTTAGAAATACTTTGATGCTTACATGTCTATTATATTGTGTATAGATGTCATTAATATAACGATGAGTTAATCTCTCTGGCGTTCTGCTTTTTCTTCCTATCCGCATACGCCTTCTCTGCATATAAACAGATTGGCTTTATGTTCTGCTTCTTTGTTTTATACTCCAGTACTGCTATACAGTGACTGCAAAAAGTCAAATCCAGGTACTTACAGGGCTTACATTTAAAATAAATAAAATGTAATGATTAATTAATGATTACAAGGCAGCATTGATTTGTATCTTTTGTATCTGCCTAGAGTTCAGCTTTAAGAACAGAGAAATGTTAAGTATCTGGAAAATGTTATTCAGATGGGGACCAAGAAATGCATTCTTTGACAGACCCATTGCCTTACTGCATAAATATGAGTACGAAGTTGCTGTAGAAACAGCTCTCTGTATATTTATATGTAGCTATAATCAATAAAACAAAGATGTAGAAACTGATTTTCTTGGCTCTTATAGAAGCATAATGGTTTCTTTTAGTAGATCTTTAAATGATTTGAAATACAGGCAATCTAAATGTTTAGCTCTTAAAAAAATAACTTCAGACAAAATTCAAAAAAGAAACAATACCGTGCTTGAGTCTGTCTTTATTGTTTTTTTAATGCACATTTTGTTTTAATCCTCTTATTATTAAAGGTAAACAGTGCAGAGAGAGAATGAAATCTGACCTCTTCCACTGAAAACACTAAGGGCCAGATTCTCAGCGGCGCTACGCCTGCGTAAATGGATATGCGCGGCGTAATTGTAAATGTGCGCCTGCGTATCGATGCGCGGTAAACACAGAACCACATACGCGAGAAAATCTTTTTCGTTTGAGCGGCGAAAATGCTTTAAGCTAGTGCGGCGTAGGCGCATAGTTGCGCATCGTAAATATTCCGCTCCCATTGAATTAGCATGCAAATATGCAAATGAGGGAGATGCGCGGATTCCCGAAACTACGCGCGTTCGGCGTTGGCTACTCGTGGTGCGCGTAAAACGAAAGCCTTGAGTAAACTTACCCCTCATAAAAGCACGGGTAACTTTGCTCAAGATCGTGTGCAAGTCAGCTGGAGAGCAACTACAGCAGCACCATAACGGACAAGCTGAGCAATCACACTTACTGGACAACACATTCGTATGCCAACATGCCAGGGGCAGCCATGGTCTTATCACTACTAATGTATGCGGATGAAGAGAAGCATAGAAGGAGGAGGAGGAGGAGGGGGGCACGTGAGAGGATATACCGAATGCGAATGAGCCTCTTTGGCATGGGTGATGAGGAGGTGTATCGCATCTTCAGATTCAGCCCTGCTGCCATCCTGGAAATAACCACAGCCCTGCAGGAGGACATCACCAGCCAGACATACCGCTCACATGCACTGCAGCCACTGGTGAAGGTACTGGCAACACTGCATTTCCTGGCCAGTGGATCATTCCAGCGTACAAGTGGAGTGGTGGCTGGGATGTCACAAACCAGCATAAGCAGATGTCTGCACCAGGTTGTCCCCGCAATCCTCAGACGCATGGCCAACCAAATCATCAGACCCACCACTGAGGAGCTGCGGCTGAAGGCAATGACAGATTTCTACAGAATTGACGGATTCCCACGCACCATCGGGGCCATTGATTGCACACATGTGGCACTCCAGCCCCCCAGTGCCACAGAGCACATTTACCGCAATCGGAAGCATTGGCACTCCATCAACGTACAGGTGATAGCCGATGCCAAATACCTCATATGGCACATCCGTGCCAAAGACCCCGGGTCCAGCCATGACAGCTACATATACCGTCAAAGCACCATCCCAGCAGATTTTGAGCAGGACATGTATGGGGACAGCTGGCTGGTCGGTGAGTGACATGGGTGGCAGGCATGACTGTCCCCCCCATGATGTAGACATCACAAGGGGCACATGCATGACTAACATCCTCCTGTCTTTTCCCTTACAGGTGACTCTGCATATGTACTTGGACCCCATCTCATGACTCCTTTCCGGAATCCCCAAACCACAGGGGAGAGGAGATACAATGAAGCACACATCAAAACCCGTGCAGTGGTGGAGCGCACATTTGGCCTCCTGAAGTCCCGTTTCCGATGCCTGGATAAGTCCGGGGGGGGCCCTGTTGTATTCCCCCAACTTTGTGGGTCAGATCATCGGTGCATGTTGCATTCTGCACAACTTTGCCATGAGAAAGGGCCTGCAGATTGCCCTACGTGATGACCTGACCCCCCAACCACACAGCCCCCCCCTGCCAGAGGAGACCCCATCTGCTGATGGAAGAGCAGTCAGGAGGGTCTTCGTGTTACGAATCTTTGATCGTTAAACACACACATTCATCATGTCACACAGATAATGCACGCATGCACACCACTGTGGTCCCTAGATCACACACCCCACATCCACATCACATTGGATTAGCCCAAGTCCAGCATGCAGGACTTGGGAGCAGCAACGCCATGTCAAGGCCCCAATGATGTTGCTGTCCATTCATACACCATTCACACAGCCGTGGGGATAACTTCTCCCCAACGGCCGAGGGTGACAACCCTTACTGGCAGGAGTGCCACCCCCACATTCACACACCATTCACACTGCACTGTGTGCAGTATCAAGAAAATAAAATAAAAAGCTCTTAACCAGAGCATTAAAAAATAAAATAAAAAGCCCTTAACCAGAGCATTATAAAATAAAATAAAAAGCTCTTAACCAGAGCATTATAAAATAAAATAAAAAGCTCTTAACCAGAGCATTATAAAATAAAATAAAAAGCTCTTAACCAGAGCAAAATAATAAAAAAATTAAAATTAATGGGCCTGGTGGGGGCTCCGCCTGGTGCCACGGCTCCTGCCCCTCACTTGCCTGGGGGCAGCCACAGGTGGGGGGGGGGGGGTGGGTAGCAGGTGGAGGAGAAGCATTCCCATGTCCCTCCCTGGCTGCCTGCATGCCCTTCAGGGCAACCGCAATGCGGGTCTGGACAGCTGTCTGCTCCACGACTGCAAGCCGCAGGGCTTTGACCTCCCCCACAAGGTCGGAGGTGGTCGCCTGCAGCTCCGCCAGGCTGGTGACTGTCGCTGCGCTGTTGCCAGCGACATCCAGGATGGCGTCCGTAATGGCATCCGAGGAGGCCAGGCTGACGGGCAGGTGCCTCATCTCCCCCACGACCTCTGAAAGGTGACGATTCTGCTGGTCCTGCTGCCTGGCCAGCTTCTCCGACAGGACCTTGGGTACACCCCTGGTCTTGCAAGTCGCCTTCCGGGGAGTGGCAGGGGACCTGGCATAAGGGGAGGATGTTGAGGGGCCGGAGATGGGGGGGGGGGAACAGAGGGACTGGAGAGGTTGGGGGTGGACACTGAGGGGCTTAAAAAAGATGGGGGGATAGCCTGGGCTGGTCCGGGCAACCCATGGTCCTCCTCCAAAACCAGGTAGAGCTCCTGGTCGACGAGCTCCTCCTCAACCACCTCCTCCGTAGAGGTGTGCCCACTTCCCTCCAACAAGTCCTCTTCCAGGGGGGCAGCCAGAGGGACTGGATGTTCGGGGGATGTCTCCGGACGGGCCCTGGCAGCCACAGATGGCCCCGCTCCCTCCTGAACATCTGTGGATGACACAAAAGTTGCCCATGTTGGTGGACCCACACACTTGGCACATGTTCCCTTCCACCCCCACACATGCTACACAACAGATAGAATATAAAACACACTTACATGTCCTCAGGGCTGGCACAACCGACTCATAGCCCCCAACTCCCTCAACCTGCTCCCTCTGCAGGCAGCGGGCGACCACCTTATCCTCCTCAGTCAGGCGGACGTTGCAGGGTGGGCCCCCTCCAGTGCCCCTGGCATGCCGAGCTTGAGCCGCCAGCTTGCCCTTCATGAGACGCCGCAGGTCATTCATTTTTTTTGAATATCCTGCGGGGTCCGGGTCTCGTGAGAAAGGGCATTAACCTGGCAAGCCATCTTCATCAGGATTTGATCGCTCCGGGACTTGCTGGTCCGGGCACTGTCAGCACCATGGAGCCGGGAATCATATCTTTCCATTGCCCTGACAACAATGGCCCTCTCCTCTGGGGAGAATTTTTTCTTCCTCCTCTCTTTACCAACAGAAGCCATAGTACAGCACAACGTTTTCCAGTGACAATCAAAAAAATGGGAGACTTTTGCGCTGCAAGGGCGCATGTGTGGCCGCATTATATACCCTAATCGTAGGGAGGCTTTGCGCATGCGCAGAAGGCATCCATGTCACGGCGCGGGTCAACCACGTCACGGCGCGGGTCATCCACGTCACAGCGCATGCTCCGTTCGTCCCGGCCTGCATTTGCATGGGGTCACGCTTCATTACAATGCAACACGCCCACTTCCCTCCTACTTTTGAGTTGCGCCGGATTACGCCGATGATTTTACGCGACGCAGGCGCATCTTGGAGCGCATTTTCTTAGGGAATACGGTACTTGCCACTCCGCGTTACCTTGGCGTAGTGCATCTGAGATGCGCAACGCCTGCATAATTAGGCTAGCAGCTACGAGAATCTGGCCCTAAAACTGCATTCACACCTGAGCGTCTCAGCTCTTAAAACGCTCGTAAAACGCCTGAAAAATGCCCAACAAGCCACCTCTGACCACCAGCATCCAGATCCCTGTGCATTACAGGCCTCCTTAGACTACCATCCAGAGCACTGTGCAGCACTACAGGTCTCCTCAGACCACCGTCCAGAGCACTGTGTAGCATTGCAGTCACCATCCAGAGCTCTGTGTAGTATTACAGCCACCGTCCAGAGCACTGTGTAGCATTACACGCCACCTGAGACCACCATCCAGAGCACTGTGCAGCATTACAGGCCACCTGAGACCACCATCCAGAGCACTGTGCAGCATTACAGGCCACCTGAGACCACCATCCAGAGCACTGTGCAGCATTACAGGCCACCTGAGGCCACCATCCAGAGCACTGTGTAGCATTACAGACCACCTGAGACCACCATCCAGAGCACTGTGCAGCATTACAGGCCACCTGAGACCACCGTGCATATAAATTCAATGACAACACCTGCAAGGAAACAGGTGTGCAATTATATGAGTGAATAGGATTAGGCAATATACAATACACGGTGAAATATATAGTGACCATGAATAATATAAAAGTGCTCCGTGCTCAAAAAAGTCCTTGTGGTAGGTTCCACCTTCACCAATGGGACACCTCAAGTGGGGATGGATGGCTCCTTACCAGATGAAGTTGACCTAAACTAAGGTCAATAGAGCCTGGGTAACACCACCCTGCGCATGGGGGATTCCAATGAAGTTGAACGGATAATGCAGATGTCATAAGAAAAAAGGAAGAACAGTTCCCATAGTGTAAAACTGTTTAATGAAATATAAAACAAATACACAGTGCCAAGTGGCCCCTTACTTGAATGGGTGCCCGTATCCCGGCACTGAGGCTGTAGGCTTGTATGTATGGAGAGAGAAACGAAGACCGGCGTGCGTTCCACTGCTGTGCGCGAGGAAACCAGATAACCGGAAGTAGGTAATCAATGCGTGCCCAGGTACCGCCTCGACATATGTTTCGATATGATCGTCATCAGGAAGCGTACCTGGCGCACGCTAAGGGCTGGTATTATAGGCCTGTCAATCACCGGATGGGGAGGGGGGGGGCAATGCGATACTGCAACAGCCTCTGTTCCGGTTATGGCAGCCATTCAATACAATCGTAACACAAAAAGTAAACAGTGCGTTCGCAACCATTTGCAGTTTACAAACGTAACTACAGATTCGAGATGAAAAAACCCTACTCAGGTGGCAAACATATCTACAGATAAAAAATATATAACAATCCGCAGATACAAATGAGTAATATCAATCTCCAAACCTCAGTTGCAATAAAACAAATATGCATATACATGTAAATAAAAAATGCATAAATATTAACTGGGTGATGCCATCCTCAATCAAGATAGGGACAAAACCATTACATGTATGCCAATAATATATCATTGGCATATCAATTAATATTATTTAAAACCAACTAAATATAAGATATATTATTTAAAATTATGTAAAATTAAATTAAAATATATATTTTTATGGACAGAAAAAATACATATTAAATTAAAATAAAAAAATTAATATGAATGAAATTTTTAAAAAGCTAATCATTTATATTGAATTAAAATTAAAATAAACTTCCATTATTCATCGGTCAAAAAACAATTGAGATCCAGCTCAATATTGAGGCCCAGGGCCTCATCGTCCTAAGGCGATGGATCCACTGGGTTTCATTCTGGGATACCGCCTAAGTCATGTCGGTTCCACGCCAATGATTAGTAATTCTATCTATCCCATAGAAAGTAAGTAGGCTAGGATCCCTGTTATGGTAAAGGTCAAAATGTTTGGACACACTATGATCAGAATATCCTTTTATAATGTTGGCCACATGTTCATTGATTCTAATTTTGAGTTCTCGGGTAGTGCGGCCAACATATTGGAGGTTACAGGGACATACCAGTACATAGGTAACAAACTTCGAATGACACGTGATCAGTGGTTGATGGTGTATTCGCGGTTGGTTACACTAGATTTGAATTTGTTTACCTTTTTTCCTTGCCTTTTTGTTTTTTTGCATGATCTGCATCGGGTACAATAATGGAAACTAGACCCATCAAGAAAGGTAAGGGGTTTTGCCGGAGGATCTGGGACATTAGCTGCCACCATATTTCGCAGCCCTGGTGCTCGCCGGTATATAAAGGTAGGACATGCGGGTAGAATCTTGGCCAAATCAGTATCCTTAAGTAGGATTGGCCAATACTCTTTAATAATTTTTTCTATATTCCTATGTTGCCTATGATATCCAGACAAAAAAAGGCACGTCTTCTTTTCTTGGAGGTTTAACCTTACTTACTAATAAGGCTTGTCTGTCCATATCCAAAACTTCTTTTTGGGCCTTCCGTAATTGGTTTGGGCAATAACCCTTTTCTATAAATTTATTGGTAAGTACCTCTGACTGTTGGACATAATCCACTATATCATTACAATTTCTCCGGATTCGCATAAATTGGCCCTTTGGTATGGCACCCAACCATTTGGGATGATGGCAACTGGAGGTTGGTACATACCCATTGCGGTCAGTTGGCTTAAAGTAAGTCATAGTGTGGATCTGGTTACCTTGTTTGGTTAAGATGAGGTCCAAATAGTGAATTGAGGTCTTATTAAATTCGGCGGTGAAGCTGAGACCATAATTATTGTTGTTCATTTGGACTAAAAATTGTTCTAAGGAGAGTTGGGAACCCTCCCATAGAAGTACAATATCATCTATATACCTCCGGTAATAAACCAGAGGGATGACTTTGTCTTTATAGATGGTTTCTTCCTCCCATCTGTTAAGTACCAGGTTTGCCACACTGGGTGCATAACGAGCCCCCATAGCGACTCCTCTGATTTGTTTATAAAAATTCCCTTGGGCCCAGAAATAATTATTTCCCATGGCCAATAGGAGTCCCTTAACCAAAAAATTAATCTGAGCCAAGGGTATTGCAGATTGGAGTTCTAATGCTTGTTGGACAGCTGAAATGGCATCAGGTTGGCGAATGTTGGTATAAAGAGATTCGACATCTACAGTAACCAACCATACATTTTCAGAAACTGTAAATGTTGCTAAAGACTTGATAAGTTCTCTACTATCCTTCAAATAGGATTTGCCTTGAATGACCAAGGGTTGGAGATAAATATCCAAATACTCACCCACTCTGGAATAGAGAGAACCTATTCCACTAACAATAGGTCTACCAGGTGGGTGAGTATTGTTTTTGTGGATTTTTGGAATCGTGTACAGTACAGGTGTACGAGGTACTTTTGGAACCAAATATTGAGCCTCTTTATCTGTAAGAATAGATTGAGTTAGGCCATCTTTAAACCAGAGGGTAAGCTCAATTTTGATGGCCTAACTCAATCTATTCTTACAGATAAAGAGGCTCAATATTTGGTTCCAAAAGTACCTCGTACACCTGTACTGTACACGATTCCAAAAATCCACAAAAACAATACTCACCCACCTGGTAGACCTATTGTTAGTGGAATAGGTTCTCTCTATTCCAGAGTGGGTGAGTATTTGGATATTTATCTCCAACCCTTGGTCATTCAAGGCAAATCCTATTTGAAGGATAGTAGAGAACTTATCAAGTCTTTAGCAACATTTACAGTTTCTGAAAATGTATGGTTGGTTACTGTAGATGTCGAATCTCTTTATACCAACATTCGCCAACCTGATGCCATTTCAGCTGTCCAACAAGCATTAGAACTCCAATCTGCAATACCCTTGGCTCAGATTAATTTTTTGGTTAAGGGACTCCTATTGGCCATGGGAAATAATTATTTCTGGGCCCAAGGGAATTTTTATAAACAAATCAGAGGAGTCGCTATGGGGGCTCGTTATGCACCCAGTGTGGCAAACCTGGTACTTAACAGATGGGAGGAAGAAACCATCTATAAAGACAAAGTCATCCCTCTGGTTTATTACCGGAGGTATATAGATGATATTGTACTTCTATGGGAGGGTTCCCAACTCTCCTTAGAACAATTTTTAGTCCAAATGAACAACAATAATTATGGTCTCAGCTTCACCGCCGAATTTAATAAGACCTCAATTCACTATTTGGACCTCATCTTAACCAAACAAGGTAACCAGATCCACACTATGACTTACTTTAAGCCAACTGACCGCAATGGGTATGTACCAACCTCCAGTTGCCATCATCCCAAATGGTTGGGTGCCATACCAAAGGGCCAATTTATGCGAATCCGGAGAAATTGTAATGATATAGTGGATTATGTCCAACAGTCAGAGGTACTTACCAATACATTTATAGAAAAGGGTTATTGCCCAAACCAATTACGGAAGGCCAAAACGAAGTTTTGGATATGGACAGACAAGCCTTATTAGTAAGTAAGGTTAAACCTCCAAGAAAAGAAGACGTGCCTTTTTTGTCTGGATATCATAGGCAACATAGGAATATAGAAAAAATTATTAAAGAGTATTGGCCAATCCTACTTAAGGATACTGATTTGGCCAAGATTCTACCCGCATGTCCTACCTTTATATACCGGCGAGCACCAGGGCTGCGAAATATGGTGGCAGCTAATGTCCCAGATCCTCCGGCAAAACCCCTTACCTTTCTTGATGGGTCTAGTTTCCATTATTGTACCCGATGCAGATCATGCAAAAAAACAAAAAGGCAAGGAAAAAAGGTAAACAAATTCAAATCTAGTGTAACCAACCGCGAATACACCATCAAACCACTGATCACGTGTCATTCGAAGTTTGTTACCTATGAACTGGTATGTCCCTGTAACCTCCAATATGTTGGCCGCACTACCCGAGAACTCAAAATTAGAATCAATGAACATGTGGCAAACATTATAAAAGGATATTCTGATCATAGTGTGTCCAAACATTTTGACCTTTACCATAACAGGGATCCTAGCCTACTTACTTTCTATGGGATAGATAGAATTACTAATCATTGGCGTGGAACCGACATGACTAAGGCGGTATCCCAGAATGAAACCCAGTGGATCCATCGCCTTAGGACGATGAGGCCCCTGGGCCTCAATATTGAGCTGGATCTCAATTGTTTTTTGACCGATGAATAATGGAAGTTTATTTTAATTTTAATTCAATATAAATGATTAGCTTTTTAAAATTTCATTCATATTAATTTTTTTATTTTAATTTAATATGTATTTTTTCTGTCCATAAAAATATATATTTTAATTTAATTTTACATAATTTTAAATAATATATCTTATATTTAGTTGGTTTTAAATAATATTAATTGATATGCCAATGATATATTATTGGCATACATGTAATGGTTTTGTCCCTATCTTGATTGAGGATGGCATCACCCAGTTAATATTTATGCATTTTTTATTTACATGTATATGCATATTTGTTTTATTGCAACTGAGGTTTGGAGATTGATATTACTCATTTGTATCTGCGGATTGTTATATATTTTTTATCTGTAGATATGTTTGCCACCTGAGTAGGGTTTTTTTCATCTCGAATCTGTAGTTACGTTTGTAAACTGCAAATGGTTGCGAACGCACTGTTTACTTTTTGTGTTACGATTGTATTGAATGGCTGCCATAACCGGAACAGAGGCTGTTGCAGTATCGCATTGCCCCCCCCCTCCCCATCCGGTGATTGACAGGCCTATAATACCAGCCCTTAGCGTGCGCCAGGTACGCTTCCTGATGACGATCATATCGAAACATATGTCGAGGCGGTACCTGGGCACGCATTGATTACCTACTTCCGGTTATCTGGTTTCCTCGCGCACAGCAGTGGAACGCACGCCGGTCTTCGTTTCTCTCTCCATACATACAAGCCTACAGCCTCAGTGCCGGGATACGGGCACCCATTCAAGTAAGGGGCCACTTGGCACTGTGTATTTGTTTTATATTTCATTAAACAGTTTTACACTATGGGAACTGTTCTTCCTTTTTTCTTATGACATCTGCATTATCCGTTCAACTTCATTGGAATCCCCCATGCGCAAGGTGGTGTTACCCAGGCTCTATTGACCTTAGTTTAGGTCAACTTCATCTGGTAAGGAGCCATCCATCCCCACTTGAGGTGTCCCATTGGTGAAGGTGGAACCTACCACAAGGACTTTTTTGAGCACGGAGCACTTTTATATTATTCATGGTCACTATATATTTCACCGTGTATTGTATATTGCCTAATCCTATTCACTCATATAATTGCACACCTGTTTCCTTGAAGGTGTTGTCATTGAATTTATATGCACCTTGCACAATTTATGTTATTATTTGCAATTAAGGATCTATGCTCTATTGGGATAGGTTTTATTCACCTATTTATTTCATTTAATTTTTGTAGCGCCCCTATTCCACGCACACAATTATTATATTTCAATCCATTTGATTTATTCAGGGAGCAGCTTTTCTAATATATATATATATATTTTTTTCACCCCTCCCCCACATTGGCGCGAGATTTTTCACCCAAATACCTTTATCACCTGAGACCACCATCCAGAACACTGTGCAGCATTACAGGCCACCTGAGACCACCATCCAGAGCACTGTGTAGTATTACAGGCCACCTGAGACCACCATCCAGAGCACTGTGCAGCATTACAGGCCACCTGAGACCACCATCCAGAGCACTGTGCAGCATTACAGGCCTACTCAGACTACTGTTCAGAATTACAGGCCTTTTTAGACCGCCATCCAGAGCACTGTGTGCAGCATTACAGGCCTCCTGAGACCACTGTTCAGCATTACAGGCCTCCCCTGACCACTGTCCAGAGCAATGTGCAGCATTACAGGCCTCCTCAGACCACTGTTCTGAGCACTGTGCAGCATTACAGCGAATGGAAAAAGCTTACTTATGCCAAGGCATTTTCTACTCCCACTGGCCACGGTCAGATCCCACTAAAGTTTGGTGGAAGATAAACTGGCCCTGTGTTTAAAAAGTTTGGAGACCCCTGGGCCAGATCATCAGGTGAATACAAATGGAACATGCCTAAAAAAGAAAGCTAAAGCAGCCATCACATGTAATGATTGATAAGCTAAAACATACCAGTATTTCTGATTTTGTACAGTTAAAAAGTTTCCCAGATATAAGCTAACTGTTTACAGATTAATGCTACTTGTGTTACCTGATATTACTTTTTATAATATATATACGCAGCTCTAGATCACATTCTCCATTGTGGAAAGCTCATTGGAGGACCAGGTTGTTATTTCCTGAATAATTTGTCTGATACTCAGCTTGAAAGAATTCCATCACAGAATAACACCTATAGAAAACACCCCCGTGAATTGTGGGCTACAGTCCATAATGTTTATAATAATGTACCGGTATTGTAAGCACCTTTTTTTCTATTCAGCACCAAGCTCCTCAGGACTATTTCATCTTGAAAGGTAAATCATTCCTCTTGCATGTGGTAAGGTTTTCATTTATCCTACCAGGGGCATTCGATTGCTATAGGATTGTATGAAAGCAAGCCTCTCACACACTCATCACACATACGTATGTACTACAATTAACAGGCAATCGGCTTTGCCATTTCCGCTTTGGCTTGCACAGATAGACTGTGGGGAACAGGGGATGCTGGTTAAGGTCATGCTCTTTGCATTAATCACTCTCTTAAAGGTCTGCTTTGTCAAATATATATATTTTTTCCTTTTTTTTTGCAAAACTGGAGTATATTTTGTACAAGCCTCCATGTTGTGCCTGCAACCTGTGAACATTAGCAAATAAACCTTTCTTTCTGTTGAATTACACAACAAACAGTTTTACGCTTTTCAAAAAATGAAACATAATGTTTAACCTTTTCATAGTAGTGTTGTTTTGCGTCTGTCAGCTGCACTGCAGAAAAAAATGTCAAGGCTAGCAGGTGGGATTATTGCAGCAATTTACAATTAAGGATCCTTTTAAATCAATGTACTCATATAAAAATGCATTTTATTTTTTTGCGCTGCATAACCTGAGGCTTTAAAGCTGTTTGCCCTATACAGCTGCTTTAGTTTGCATTAAAGTAGAAGAAAACTTACCACCTCTTGCTCCCTCACCATGATAACATAACCCCCCCCCCCTCGGTTTCTTTGCAAGTGTAGGATCGTCTGCCATCTTTACTGGCTGGGATTGAATGACGTAACTCTCAAAGTGTTACTAAACCCAGGACCCTGCATTCACTATATCTTGTCTCCCATGAATGAATGAATGAATGAAAACTTATATAGCGCGGCACATGCGAACTGAATCGCCTCTGGGCGCTTGTTGTTCCTGTCTCCTTTGATATCAAAAGAGAAAAGTCTTGACCTTTTTCCTAAATGCTAGGTGGTTCTCCTCCAACCGAATGCTGGTTGGTAAAGCGTTCCATAGTCTGGGACCCTGGATCGCAAATCTTCTCTCTCCTTTGGACTTGAAGTTGGCTTTCGGAACCTGGAGCAGGTTCTGATTCGTGGATCGCAAAACGCGATTTGGATTATGCGCTTTTATTAATTCGCATAAGTAAAGGGGGGCACTCTCATGGACACATCTATGCGTAAGACAGAGAGCTTTAAAAGCAATTCTGTCTTTAACTGGCAGCCAATGAAGGGATCTCAGTGAAGGTGAGATGGATTCCAGGGTTTTTTCCAGTCACAAGTCTGACGGCCGTATTCTGAACGACTTGCAGACGAGTGATTTGGTACTTGGGGAGGCCGAGGTAAAGGGCATTTGCATAATCCAGCCTGGAGTTTACAATAGCTCCCACCACGACCGCTAGGTCTTCTTTAGGGATGAACGGAGTGAGTCTGCGTAGTAGGCGCAGTAGATGGTGAGATCCGCTGACCACTGACCCTATTTGTGCGTCCATTGTCATAAAGGAGTCAAAAATGACCCCTAGGCTTTTGACTTTGGCGCTAGGGGTGATGAGTTTGCCCAAAATAGGCGGGGGGGTCCACGCTGTTGACAGTTGATTCCTATGCTTGGCGTGAAACAGAAGAAGTTCTGTTTTCGCTCCATTGAGTTTAAGATAACTCTTTGTCATCCAATCCTCTATCAAAGAGAGACATGTCTCTAGATTGAGGTGGTGATCCTGTCTGTTGCAGATGCGGAAATACAGTTGCGTGTCATCTGCATAAGAGTGATAAAGCAGTTTTTGGCTGCTAATAATCTCAAAAAGAGGACGAAGGTAGATGTTAAATAGCACTGGTGACAGAGGCGATCCTTGAGGGACTCCGCATGTTACTGTGCGTTTTTCAGACGTAAACGGTCCTAGCTTCACTGTTTGCGATCGGTTTTCCAAAAAAGAGGAGAACCAAGATAAATCGCCTTCTGCGACCCTGGCTACTTCAGTAAGCCGAGTCAGTAACAGATTGTGGTCTACAGTGTCAAAAGCTGCACTTAGGTCCAACAGAACCAGGAGACAAGATTCTCCTTCGTCTGCGGCCTTGAGAACATCGTCCCATACTTTCAGCAATGCTGTTTCCATCCCATGTCCGGGACGGAAGCCTGATTGCAATGGATCAAGTAGCTTGTGGGTATCTAGATGCTGTTGCAGCTGTTGTACCACTACTTTTTCCATTATCTTAGAGAATACGTTGAGGCTTGTTATGGGACGGCGGTGGAGTGGGTCCTTGGGGTCCAGGAAGGGTTTCTTCAGGATGGGTTGGATTATACCCTCTTTCAACTGTGAGGGCACTATGCCCTCCAAGAAAGACTGGTTGATAAGCTGCGTAATGGGAGGAGCCAGGATGTCGGCGCATTCCTTCAGCAGTTTTGTGGGGATAATGTCATTTGGCGCTGCGCCATTGCGCAGAGTACAAATGACATTTTTAGTGGACTCAACGGAGATGGGTTCTAGGGTAAACTTACCTGATATCGAAGAATTACTATGGGTGCTGTGTGAGAGGCTACGGGGGGGCTGAGGGGAGAATAGTTTTGCTGAATGCTTTCACGGATTGCCTCGATTTTATCAACGAAATAATCCGATAGTCATTGCAAAATTCTTGTGTGTCAGAACTGGGGGCTTCAATACATCCTGGTTTCATGGTCTGGGTGACCATCTTGAAGAGTTCGCGGGGGTGGTTAAGGGCCCCGTTGATAGCCTCCGAGAAATAATTCTTCTTGGCTTGGAAAATTCCTTTGTGGTATTTTCTTGTTGTCGCCTTGTAGATGGATAGGTTTAGCTCTGAAGAACATCTTTTCCAGGCAGATTCTGCCCTTCTGCGTTCTTGCTTCAGTAACGACAGCTGGTTGTTAAACCAGCTGCGGTTGTTTTTCCGAATGCGGGTTCTTCGTTTCGGCGCTACCAAATCGGCTGACTGTAGCATGGCCGAGTTGATGGCTTCCAATGTTTCAACGGCCGTTTGATGCGGCTGAGTTGTTTCTATTTTTTTCCTTAAAGTCGTTCTGAAGAGTTCCGAGTGGAGCTTCTTCTGACATCTAGTCCAGTGTGTTGTCACTGGATTTGATGTTTTTGTTGTGGGGGGGATTGTGGAAATGAATTTAATTGCATGGTGGTCTGTCCATGGCAACTTTTCATTTTCCAAAATTTTTATTTCCAGATCTTGTCTGAAAATAAGATCAAGTGTGTGGCCTGAAGCATGTGTGGGCCCACATACTAGTTGCTGTAACCCTAAATCTTCCAGGTGGTCAATACAGGCATCCGCAACGATGTCTTGTGAGGAGTTGGCCCAGAGATTGAAATCCCCTAACAGCAACAGGTGTTTGCTGTTGAGGGTATAAGTGGAGAAGAAATCCGTCCATGGTGATAGCAGCTGCGATTTTGGGCCCGGTGGCCTATAGCAGAGCAGAATGTGGACGGTCTCCTTTGAATTTGCTTGCAGTTGCAGAGTAAGGGTTTCCATGAATGGAAGAGGGTTTTGAAGGGCTGGTTTTGTGATTGCAAGATGAGTCTTGTGGATCACCGCCAGGCCTCCCCCTCTTTGCCCTATTCTGTTTTCTGTGATAATACGGTAGTTTTCTGGCACCAGTTCTCCTAGAATGGTGTTGCAGTCGGCTGCGAGCCAGCTCTCTGTAATAAAGAGGCAGTCTAAATCGTGTTGTAGAATGAAGTCATGGATTTCAAGTCTATGTTTTACTGCCGATCTTGTGTTGATCAAAGCACATAAAATGTGCTTGGGCTGGGGTAAACGGCTAAAATTTTTGATGGTCGATCGTCGATCGATCCTCAAAAGTTGCTCCATTCTTAGGGTCTTTTTGGTGATGGCTGGTTATATTGCGGCGCAACTCCTCAGATCCCAAATGGTTTCTGCAGAGTACCGCAGATTAGCCATGGTAGCCAATCACCGGGGCAAAGTAGTTATTTTTTGGTGGCGATGGGGGGAGGATTCAGTGAATCCTCCCAGCTTGATTCCAGAGGAAGGCAAAAAAAACCCTAGCCGTGCTGTGCCAATTTGCTTTGGTAGGGGAAAAATTCCTTCCTGATCCCTGAATGGCGATCGGGCGAAGCCCATGGATCAAGTTTTATTAAATTATGAAAAGGGGGGACAGGGGGTGAGAGCTGTCACTGCTGCTGGGGTGTACCAAGATGGCCGCCGACGGGGAGCAGGACAGGGACCCAGGCTGATGTATAGTCAGCTGGAAGGACTGGGATGGGGGGGGACTGGTTGTTGAGGGGGTGGATGAGTCCTGCAGGGGCTGGGGGCGAACTCCTGGGAGGTTTCTGGTGGCTTGGAGGGGATTCTGTGTGTGAAATTGCGGCGCGGTGTTAGGCCGCAGGTGAAGCCGCGAACTTTCCTGGATCGCGGCGCCCGCGTATGAGAGAGGCCTGGCGCGGGAGGTCCCGAAAAACGACCTGGAATGGCGAAAATTGCCGTGGAGAGGTGGCAAGTAGGTGCCTCTGAATGGTGATGGCTGTATGGGGGCGTATGGACCAGAGTGAAGGAGCGGGGGAGCGGCTGGTTGTTGGGGGGGGCCGGAGCTGGAGGAAGCGGATCGCGGGGGGTTGTATCTCCGCTGGGGGAGATTAGGCTGCCGCCGCGTGGCTGTCCTAACAAGGACGGCCACCTACGGGTCCTGGGGAGGTGTAGATCGCCCTGAGTAGCAGGGGCTTACCTGGAGGGTGAGAAGCGGCCAGAGAAGGCGGATGAGAAGGCCTGCTGAGGCGGGGGGTGGAAAACCCTGCCTGTCTGGAGCCCAGGAGCCACACGTCCTACTGGTAGGTACGTGCGCCGATTACTACTGGGACAGTTCTCGCCCTGGGGGAGGGTCACTCTTTCAGACCCAACAGGAAGAGTACACAAAACATAGTACACAAAACATGGAAATGCAATTATTTTGGTAAAAATAAACTGCTAAATACCTTTTCTCATCAGCAGTATATAGCAGTCTTGTGACTTCTATCTGTGATGACCGGGGAGGATGAACCCCACGGCCACACACATGCGCTTGATGGTTAGCTGCTTGGTTCTTGGGCTAGGAGCTCAGGGTCTGGTGGTGTTAACCCTTAGTGAGGGTCGGATGGTATTAACCCTCTCTGTCACGTGACGCCACTGTAGTCTTGATATACCCCAGGAAACTACAGCTCCGGGGGCCTCCGTATCCCCGCTAGCTAGGATGGTAATAACACAGTCCACAACAGGGGTCAATATAACGAAGGCTTTACTGGCATGAAGACAGGTGTCAAAATCTTCACAGCGTTCACACAGAGTGTGGCAAAGGTTCCACAAAACAGTCTCTAGAGGACCACACAGCTGACAATGCCTGGGCTTGGCTTATCATATTTTCTTGGCGTTTGCGGCCGGATTAGTAATACTGGGCCTATGCTTGACTAGGCTTAAGAATAGATACACTTACTGAAGTGTCGGTAGACTTGAGGCTTCTCGTCGGAACGACGGATTGATTCGATAATTTCGCTGAAGTACTGATCCTATAGTTTTTTAGAAGTACTCCGCGAGTTGCTGTACTTTCTCCTGAACGGGAGGTCTCTGGCCTGCACTGCTTCTCCTCTGACTGAACTCTGCTCTGACCTGCCAGAAACTGTGTGTAGCGCTAGACTCCCCTAAACAGGAACTCCCACCCCTTATATCAATGTGAGGAGACTGAAGCCCATTGGTTGAGAGCTGAGGGAGACTGAAGCCCATTGGTTGAGAGCTGAGGGAGACTGAAGCCCATTGGTTGAGAGCTGAGGGAGACTGAAGCCCATTGGCTGAGAGCTGAGGGAGACTGAAGCCCATTGGCTGAGAGCTGTGGATCATAGAGACTTATCTGTATTCCCCTTGGAACTTACATTTAAAGTTTGTTACAAGTTAAAGTATAATACAACACCATAAGGTCTTGTCTAGCACTTAGTCCTACTGACTCTCATACACTCTGACTAAACATAAAATGGTGGACTAAACCTCTTAAAGCTATACGCACCTAATAAATGTATTATCAACCATAACAGTATAAATCACATCATGACTAGCTGAGTCCCTGCAGGGGAGGCCCCACAAGCCGAGGGTCTCAATCTGACAGGGCCTACAGCAAATACCTGTACTGGGACACCACATATCAGTTCCAGATAAAGCTTGTAGGAGTTGTCCAATAGCCCTGACCCTCTGTCTGGACAGTGCTGATTGGCCCTGTGCTAATCACTAGTGTTGCTCATGAATATTCGCATTGCGAATATTCGCTACAAATATTGCATATTCGCGTATTTGCGAATAACTCGAATATTGCTGCGAATATTCGCTATGGCGAATATTCGTATTTTTTCACATTTATTTTTAAAACAGATCACATCCTAGTGATCACCATCGACATCTAAAAGCATTGCTGGTATGATTAGAGAGAGACCCTGGGCCGAGTAGCTGATGCGATTCTTTTATGTTGCCGAAAATTCGCATTGCGAATTTTTGGCAACATAAAAGAATCGCATCAGCTACTCGGCCCTTCTTTTGCATCAGAGCCAATCAGAATAAAATATTCGACAAACGGAATATTGCGCGATTATCTTCTCCGCCCTTCTTTTGCATCAGAGCCAATCAGAATAACTCGAATATTCGGCAAAAGGAATATTGCGCGATATTCCTTTTGCCGAATATTCGAGTTATTCTGATTGGCTCTGATGCGCCCTTCTTTTGCATCAGAGCCAATCAGAATAACTCGAATATTCGACAAACGGAATATTGCGCGATTATCTTCTCCGCCCTTCTTTTGCATCAGAGCCAATCAGAATAACTTGAATATTCGGCAAAAGGAATATTGCACGATATTCCTTTTGCCGAATATTCGAGTTATTCTGATTGGCTCTGATGCAAAAGAAGGGCGGAGAAGATAATCGCGCAATAGGAATATTGCGCGATTATCTTCTCCGCCCTTCTTTTGCTCCCTTATTCTCCTTTCTTTTAAGTAGAGTTAGTGTAGAGTTAGTGTTTAGTGCATATTAGTTTAGTAATACAGGAAATGATCTCCGTTTATGAGAATTTCGCAATCATTTTCGCATTAGCGAAATTTCGCAATTTTTTTTGGGATAAAATATCACGAATATTCGATATTAGCGAATATTCGCGAATATTCTTCTATATATTCGCGCAATATCACGAAATCGAATATGGCGTATTCCGCTCAACACTACTAATCACATGCATTGTCCCAAGAAAAAAAAACTCTCTAGCAATGCACACCAAACTGGGCCTGACTCCAAAGGCTCTGTACTATCAGGCAATGTTTTTTGAGTCAGACCTCGTACACACGAACAAGTTCCTTGTTAGGCTTGTCGAGAATCTTGACAAGCTTTCTTTGTGTACACACTGACAAGACAAAATCTTGTCGTTCTCAAACACAGTGACGTACAACATGTACAACGGCACTATAAAGGGGGAGTTTGATTCCACTGGCGCCACCCTTCTGATCATGTGCGGGTTTCTAAGCATACACATGAACGTGTTTCTCGTCGAAAACCAGCCCGACGAGGAACACGGCGAGGAAATTGAGACTCCCAACAAGGAAAAAGAGAACTTGTTCTCTTTTTTTCTCATTGAGTTCCACGACAGTTTTCTCGATGAAAAACATACACGTGACCGTTTTCCTCGGCAAAAAATCTCTCCCACTAAGTTTCTTGATGGATTCTGTCGAGCAAAATGGTCGTGTGTACGAGGCCATAGTGTCAGAAGAGGAGGATCTGTGAAAAAAAGAGGAATGAATCTGCGCCACAGACTACTTAAATAGGTGATGAACTAGTGAAGTGATGAAATAGGTGATTAGATTATTATAGTGGCAGCCCCTGCATAAAAACCCACCTAGGTGGGGATAGATGATTAGGTATAAATAGCAGGTGATGGCGCCTACTAAGATAAAAATATATATATAGGTGCAAAAACGGGGTGTAACCAAAACAAGTGAAAGTACTGTGGTCAAAAATTAATGTGCTGAAAAGTACAAATCCTTGTAGTGATGCCAGTAATTTTGATATTATATATAATAAAACAATATGTGAAAAATAAATTGATGATAATAATAATAGTCCATATAGTCCAATCAAGTCCAATTTCCAATCTTACTATGTGCTATAATTGGAGATTTTCCTAGCTGGTGACGGAAAATATTGATTATATGAAGACAGGAGGCGAGTATCTTGCATTAACTTTCTTTACTAATGCTCATAGCAGAATACAGAATTCAATACTTTTAAAAGAGAAAATTCACAGAGAGAACTTTACTACAAGTCCCAGAATCCCTGAGACCGGAAACCCCTCCCCTAGGAGCTCCTATATAACGTCTGCATGAAACCAGGAACTTCCTCTTTCTGGATGCGAATCCTCCAGGTGTAACTCCAACTGCTGGAACAAAAAAGTCCAAACCTTCCCCGGCAATCCGGGCCGGAATACTAGAACCACTGGAACAGCCTCCAGGCTTCACGAATCCTGGCGTAGAGCTTCGTCTCCTAGAGATCTTCAACCGAAAAAACGCTTCAATCTAGAGCGCAACTAACTTCGACCCAACGGGGTTCAGAGGGCGTCTTTGAACTGTAGCCAGGGTAATGTGTAAAGCATCAGTATCCTGAAATGATAAAGAATATGCACCATAGGGAGGGTAGGGTGGGAAGATACTCGCCTCCTGTCTTCATATAATCAATATTTTCCGTCACCAGCTAGGAAAATCTCCAATTATATTTCAGACAGGAGGCTCATATCTTGCATGTTTAAAGCACATACATAGATCATGCAACAGTATATATATAACGCTTACCGCAAACATGTAAGCATATAATATTCTATATAAACATGAGAACGTTCAAGTTCCCTAGATGGTCAAAGTAAGTACTAGTTGAGTCAGAGTATCACGAGTAAGAATTCAGTACTGATAGAGAGACATGATTCTCTGGTCTAAAGTAGAACTCTCGAAAGGTCGATTCAGACGACCAGTCTGCCGCTAGTAAAAGGTCTGATAAAGAGCCCCTGTGGAAACGACCCTAGTGGCCATAGCCCCCCTGGTCGAGTGTGCGCCGAAAAGAGAGACATCTATCCCCGCCATGTCTAAGACCGAACGCACCCATCTAGCTAAAGTGGCTGAAGTCACCGGATGGTGCGGTTGCACGAACGAGATTAGAAGTTGTGAAAACCCAGAAGGGCGAAGATGCGCCGTGAGATTCTCGTATGCCTGTAGGCATCGAACCACACACAGTCGAGGATGGTTCGGGAAAAATGGGTAGAAGACCGAGTGCAAGTGGGTTTTTGTCCTGCGTACCACCGAGAATCTCAGCCCTTCTGGAGAAAATTGCCGTCTGGAAACATCCAGTGCTCTTACGTCTGAGACGCGTTTGATAGAGATCAGGCATAGAAGAGTAGTGAGCTTCAGGGATAACAGTTTTAGAGACAGGAGGTCATTGTCCTCCCAGGAAGAAAACAGTCGAAGAACCTTAGAAACGTCCCAAGTGGAGGAATAACGTGGCCGGGGAGGCCGATTGAATTTTGCGCCCCTGAGGAGGCGACACACCAAAGGATGTTTCCCTATCGGAAGGGAGTCGACCGGGCAGTGATATGCTGAAATGGCGGATCTATAGACATTCAGGGAGCTATATGCTTTGCCTGAAGCATAGGACTCCGCAAGGTAATTTATGATTGCGGAGACAGGGGCCTGAAAGGGATCAATTTGTCGTTGATCACACCAACAAGCCCACAGCCCCCAGGCATATCGATAAGCCGATCTAGTCCCCGGGGCCCAGGCCAAGGCGAGGAGGTCTCTAGCTGATTCTGAAAGTCCAGTACTAGATTCTGGCACCCCGAGACTAACCATGCGAGGAGGGGTAGACTGCCCTCCAGCAGTAAAGGATGAGGACCCTTGGAGGAGTTGGACAGGAGGTGAGACGAGTGGGGAAGAAGTCTGGGGTAGTCGACCGACATCCCTAAGGCCAGAGGGAACCATGGCTGGGTCGGCCACCAAGGAGTGATCAGGACCACTGTGGATCTCAGATTGACCACATGGAGGAGCAGCCTGGTGATCATGGAGAAGGGGGGAAAAGCGTAATGTAGGCCGTCCGGCCACCATTGAAGGAACGCGTCTACAGCCGCGGCTTCCGGATCCGGCCTCCAACTGTAGAAACTCGGCAGTTGTCGGTTGAGGCGGGAGGCGAAAAGGTCCGTATGTAATGGACCCCAGAGGTCGTGTAACGCCAGAAACACGGATCTGTCCAGAGTCCAATCGCTGGAATCGGACAGATGACGGGAGTTCCAATCTGCCACCCAATTGGATACTCCCGGAATGTACTCCGCTACAGGGGAAATATTGCGAGAGAGGCAGAAATTCCAAAGTTCGGAAGCAATATCCGCCAATCGTTTGGATTTCGTGCCTCCTAAACGATTGATATATTGCACCGCCGCTACGTTGTCTAAACGTAAGAGAGCGCAGCAATTGGATCTCTGCGAGAGAAAACTCTTGACAGCAAAAAATGCCGCCAGGAGTTCCAACGCGTTGATGTGGAGAGTAGATTCTTCTACGGACCACGTCCCTCCTGTGGAGTCCGGGCCGCAGCGAGCTCCCCATCCTAGGCGACTGGCGTCTGATTCTAAGACAATGTCTGGGCGGGGGCTGAAAATCGTTTTCCCATTCCATTCTAGGGCGTGGTGGAGCCACCAGCGGAGCTCCGCTTCCGAATCCGGACAAAGGTTGATTTTGTCCGAGTACCGAAGTCCTTGACGCAAATGTAGAGCTCCTAGACGTTGAAGGGCTCGATAGTGAAGGGGGGCAGGGAAAATAGCCTGAATGGATGCCGACAATAGTCCGACAATGCGAGACAGGAGTCTGAGAGATATTTGCCGTTTGTGCAAAATCCCCCTGATTTCCTTTCGAATCAGGGCCATTTTGTGGTGTGGTAAGCATAAAACCGCTTGTCTGGTGTCCACTGAGAACCCTAAGAACTCCATCTCCTGAGCCGGAGATAGTATGGACTTCTTGAGGTTTAAGAGAAAACCTAGACCTTCCAGGAGAGATATCGCCCAACACCTGTGTATTTCGGCTTGAGACTTCGAACGAGCCATAATGAGTAGATCGTCTAGATAGATTATCAGACGCACTCCCCTGCGACGCAACGTGGCGATCACTGGCTTCATTAACTTGGTGAAACACCAAGGGGCCGCTGAAAGGCCAAAGGGAAGGCATGTAAACTGCCACGTATGTCCCCGCCATCTGAATCTCAGGTATTTTTGGGAGGAACTGTGCATTGGAACCGTCAGGTATGCATCTTTTAAATCTATCTTTACTAGCCAATCCCCCTGGACTAGAAGGTCCCTGAGCATATGGATACCTTCCATCTTGAAGTGGCAATAGACCACGTATTGGTTCAGATTTTTTAGATTTATTACTGGACGATATCCACCGTCCTTCTTCCGAACCAGAAAAAGGTTGTTTATGAATCCCGGTGATTCGGGGTCTACCTCTATGACCGCGTGTTTTGCGATCAGGTCTCTTAGTTCTAAGTCTATGAGGTTCATGTTGTGTTCTGAGAAATGAATGGGATGCGGATCCCCCATCATGGTAGGTATTGTCATAAAATCTATCTGGTAGCCCTGAACTGTGGACAGAATCCAATCGTCTGCCGTAATCATGAACCAGGCATGGGTAAAATGTTTCAGTCTGCCCCCTATTGGTATGTGAATAAGGTGTGGGACACTCACCGGTAGGAGGTCGGGATCTCGGGAAGCCCCTGCCACCGCGGTTTCTCCATGGGCGTCCTCTAGGAGGGAAGAATGGTGCCGGTTGTGCCAGGGTAGTTGAGTATTGCTGTTGCGATGGCGTAAAGACCTGATTGGGAGCCCTTGAGAAGGCTCTATAGTAATTAGCACGGCCGGCAGAGCGGCCTCTACCTCTGCCGGCCCTGGCAAAAACCCGAGAACCTGAACCGTACTTTTTCAGAGAGGATTGGGCCTTGTCCAGGCTATTGAACAGACCCACAAACTTATTTATGTTTTTCATTAGGTCCTCTCCAAATAGGAGGCCCTCAGCCGAGGGACCTGGCTCGGACTCTGCTAGATGGGAAAGCTGTGGGTCCAGCTTCATCAAAATGGACCTGCGCCATTCTATGGCACAGGTTGTGTTGGCTGAGCCTAGAAGGCATATGGCCCGCTGGGCCCAGCCCCGTAACTGCCCTAAATCCACCGGTTCATCGGTGTTGGCCGCCTGTTCAGACAGGTCTAAGATCTTTGTTAAGGGTCCCAGCAGGTCTAAGATGCGATCTTGGATTGACTTAAAGGAACGTTCAATGCCCTTTTTTGCATATTTCCCTGTTTTTGTCAAATATTTAAGCAGGATCGGGTCAATCTCTGGCGTGACTGCCACTTTATGGGGTACGAATGGCCTGGGGCATTCTGCCCTCAGTTTATTTTGATTTTTCCTATCAAGGATCTTCCTGACCCAATGTTCCACATATTGTGACACTTGCGGAAGCGGGGCCCAGTCCCCTGATCTAGGGTGTGTGATACTTTCGGGATTAAAGAAAGGTTCACCCAGCGAGTCCAGAATAGTTGCGGACTGCAATTCTGAATTGGCTTCCGTTTCAGGAAGCATGTACCCAGCATCCTCCAATTCCGCATCGGAATCATCCGATTAACGGATCAGAGATCCGTCCAGTGACTCCTCGTCAGATTCCTCGTTAAACGAGTCCGGTTTAACCCGGCGGGCAGAAGCAAATTTTTTATTATTATTGATCTCCTTGATTGTCAAGGGTCGTTCAGTGTTCGGATGTCTGGGTCGGCAGGCCGTGGAGGGTCCTGCCTCAAGCATGAGTTTTACTTCCCCTGCCGGGGAGTCGGTGTGGGTCAATAAGTGTTTCCTCTTGCAAGAGGCTTTTCCCACTTTCACTGCCTCAGGGTGAGGTAAGGTGTTGGTCACAGTGGCAGCCAAAGCTGCTTGAATGGAGTTATTAATTAATTCCTGAATCTGAGCCGCTGTAAGCAACTGAGGGATTTCAGGGCCTATCCCCTGATCTGCTCCATGTGAAGCCAGGTTCCTGGAACCTTCTGCCATATCAAAAGTAAGTAAGGGGATTGATCAGGCAAACCGTTTCCCACAGACCACTGATTACAGTGCTCCGTTCCTAAAATCTGCCTGAGGTGATTATGTAGTAATTTCTATTGCTTACAGAGCCCCACGCTACCCGGAGAGAGAGTATCCAGCAGCCAAAGTCGGACAGCACCTGCCCTTCTAGTCAAACAGCCGCCGAGTGCAGCGGTGAGAAGAGCTCTGGGCAGGACTGGTGAATGGCGCGTCGCGGTGACGTCACCGGCGCGCTGTGATTGGCTGAACGAGCGCGGGCATACTAGAAGGGAGAGAGCCTACGATCGGCCCGCCCCCTCCTACAATAAGGGCGCGAGTAAGAGGGGGGCCCAATGGACACACACACACGCGCGGGGGGAAAAGATATCAAACACTAGGCGGAAGAGCCAGACAGGATGAAGCGCAGCCGCGCCTTACAATTCCAATAAAATGTCAAACTTTTAACACAATAGATAAAAAAGATATACTTAACTGGCCATGAGCAGAAAGAAAGAGGAAGTTCCTGGTTTCATGCAGACGTTATATAGGGGCTCCTAGGGGAGGGGTTTCCGGTCTCAGGGATTCTGGGACTTGTAGTAAAGTTCTCTTTTAAAAGTATTGAATTCTGTATTCTGCTATGAGCATTAGTAAAGAAAGTTAATGCAAGATATGAGCCTCCTGTCTGAAATATAATCAAAATTATTCCATATAAATAAGTGATAAATTCTTCAAAAATAAATTAATGATAATAATTTTCCAAGAAAAAGTCCAAAATGCAAAAAAATGCAAAAAATTATTTTCAAGATTGCTTCATACAAAAATAAAGTGATAAGTGCTTCATGCAGGTATAGCCGTCAGTGGATCACTCAGTGCTCTCCCCCAATGGTCCCGCACTCACCGGATCCAATCACCCCTGCAGGGGTAACAGGCTCTCACAACAAGTGTCCACACTTCTATATCTGTCTGGTTTTCTCACATGGGATCTGTCCAACCGTTCAGCCGCTCATAGAGAAGACAAACGAAAGTGCCCAATAGCGTGATACCGTTTCACAAATAGTAAAGTTTATTTCTGACAAAACAATGGGTACTCACAATTTACATGTAGTTTTAAAAGCCTTGAGAAAAGTGTGCTGTAGCTCTGAGGAACGAACGCTCGACCGGTTTCGTCGTACTGACGTCATCTGGAGCGTGCCTCTGAGCTTTCAGCACTTCCTTATTTATGTTACAATCGACGTTGTGTCGGAAAGAACGGACGTTGCGTCGGAGAAACGAATTCGACATTATGTCGGAAAAAACTCTGTCATTCGGGCGTCCTCCATGTTGGAGATTTTTGCAGACCGAAGTCCTAGCGCTAGAGGCTCTGTATTAGAGTCGACGTTAGAACGGACGTTCTGTCGGGAAAAAATCCGTTCCTACGTCGAAAAGAATCCCGTCTTTCGAGCGTCCTCCATATTGAAGATTTTTGCAGACCGAAGTCCTGACGCTAGAGGCTCTATATTTAAAAAACTTTTGCTTTTCAGATCGGATAAAACCCGGAAGTTTGATCGAATTTAAGATACACAATTGGTTTGCTAAACTCCAAGCTAACACAAAGTGATGTGTATATATGATCAAGCATAAATTAATAAGATTAATAAAATAAGTAAATGAACAGATAAACATTAATGAAAATTGAATGAATAAGCATTAATAAAAAACATCAATAAAATTAATAAAGTTAGGATATCTAATATAAATGAGGAGTGGTTAAAATGAGATGTTGTAAAAGGAGGTAGTGTATATATGTCAATAAGACAATAAAGAATTTAAAAATATTTATGTGCTATTGTATATAGGGGATTTCAGTTATAAATAATAAATATAAAATATGAAATTTAGTATATAAAATATTATATTAAAAATTGGTTAAGAAGCAATTTAGGTCCACATCAATATTCATACCAGACGGTTGGAGGGTATGTAACCTGTAGATCCACCGGGTTTCATTTTGGGATACTTTTATAGTTTTATTCTCCCCCCTCCAGTGTTCCTTTATCCTGTCTATTCCATAAAAAGTCATACATCCCGGGTCTTTATGGTGGTAATCTCTAAAATGTCTAGACACACTGGCCCAGATTCACAGAGCAATTACGCCTGTCTAACTGGTGTTAGACAGGAGTAATTTCAAATTTCGCGCGCCGTATCACTAGTTTGAATCCTCAAACCATGATACGGCGGCTTCGGGCTTCGATCCGAGAGGCTTACGTCTTCGTAAGCCTTCGGATCTACGCTGCGATATGTTTGCGGCCGCTGGGAGGAGTTCACGTCGTTTTCATGCGTCGGGGTATGCAAATTAGTTTTTACGGCGATCCACGAAGGTACGAGTGTCCCTCGCAATCGCCTACGTCATTTTTTGGCTACGTAATGATAGAGGAGCTTTTTGCTGGTCTAACAGTGCGTAACCCATGTAAAGTATGGCCGTCGTTCCCGCGTCGATTTGAAAATATTTTTTTTTTTTTAACGTAACTCGTTCGGGAATAGGAATGTACGTAAACGACGCTACTACGACGTGACGACGTGTTTTCGCGCAATGCACGGCGGGAAATTTGCGAACGGAGCATGCGCAGTTCGATCGCCGCGGGAACGCGCCTATTTTAAATGCTTCACGCCCCCTACTCGCGCAGATGGATTGCGACGGGAGAAATACACTACGCCGCCGTCGTTTACTGGACAAAATCTACCTGAATTCCACGTAGAGCCAGGTAAAAAACGGCGGCGTAGTGTATTTCTGATACTCTACGAGAATCTAATTCTCTGTGAATCTGCCCCATTGTGTTTATGGAACCCTTTTTTTGATATTGGCTATATGTTCTCTAATCCTGATGTGTAGTTCTCTTGTTGTTCTACCTACATATTGTTTTTGGCATGGGCATTCCAGGACGTATGTAACATGTGTGCTACTACATGTTATCAGCTCTCTTATTTTGTGTGTAGTTCCATTAGTTGTGGAGGTGAACTCAGTTTTTTTCTTATTTGTCTTTTTGCTGACTCGGCAGGGTAGGCATTTCCCACATTTTTGGAAGCCTTTGAGGTTTTTTAAAATTTGAATCTGTTTTGGGGGGTCAATTGCATTATAGACTAATCGGTTCCTTAGGTTGGGGGCTCTACGATATATGAAACTCGGTCTGTTCGGTAATAGATGTTTCAGGCTTTTATCAGATTGCAGAATGGGCCAGTATTTTTTAAATATTTTTTCCACGTCTCTATATTGTATGTTGTATCCAGTCAAAAAGGCTACATCTGTGGTTTTCCTGTTCACTTTCTTACTTTGTGTTCCTGCTATGATGTTGTTTCTGTTCATTTCTTTAACTTTATTTTTCAATATTTCTACTTTTCTGCGTTGATAACCTTTCTCAACGAATTTGTTAATAATTTGTGTAGCTTGTAGTTCAAAATCTTCCTCGTTGCTACAATTTCTGAATAGTCTCATAAGCTGTCCTTTAGGGATATTTTGAATCTATTGTTTGTGGTGACAGCTTGTTACTGGGATGTAGCTATTCCTGTCTGTCTTTTTGAAAAACGTTCTGGTATGGATTCTATTTTCTGCCTTAAATAGTTGTAAGTCCAAATAATCAATGGATTCTACATTCCAAGTGCCTGAAAACGTAATCCCATATATATTGTGGTTGATTTCATCGAAAAAATTCTGTAACTCCGTTTCTGTGCCGCCCCATACTATCAGTATGTCATCTATATACCTTCTGTAGAATTTCAAAGGTGGTCTTTCTGTTCCTTGGATCTGTTCTGCCTCCCAATGATTTTAAAAGATGTTAGCTACACTGGGGGCATACTTGCCCCCATGGCTACTCCTTTGGTCTGAACAAAGAATTTCCCTTTATTCCAAAAATAATTGTGGCTCATAGCTAGTGTTAGCCCCTCCAAAATATAGTTTATTTGCTCCTGTTTTAATTTAGAGTCTTTGTGTAGGGCCCATTTTACCCCTTTAATGCCGTCTTCTTGTAATATGTTTGTATATAACGAGTTGACATCTATGGTAACTAGAAGGTCAGTGGGTTCTATTTCCAAATCCACTAGTTCCATTATAAGTTGTCTGCTATCCTTGAGGTATGATGGTCCTTCCTTCACTAATGGCTGCAGGAATCCATCAATGTAGGCTCCGAGTCTTGAGAAAAGGGAGTCTATGCCGCTTATGATCGGTCTTCCCGGTGGATTAGATTGATTTTTGTGTACTTTTGGAACATAGTAGATAATGGGTGTTTTTGCCGTTTCTGGGGTTAAATATTTGGCTTCTTTTTTTGTAAGAATGCCTAGCTTTTTGCCTTTTTCTACATATATGTTTAATTTCTTTTTGTATTCCTTTTTGGGATTTGACTTAAATTTTTTGTAGGTGTCTGATATATTAAGCAATTTTGTCATTTCAGATTCATAGTCTGTTTTTCTGAGGTTGACTCGACCTCCCCCTTTATCCGCTGGTCGGATGACGATGTTTTTCTTCTTTTCAAGATCCCTGATTGTTTTCCATATTTTATTGCGTTTTGATTTATTCACCTTTAGATTTCTTATATCCTCCTCTACCATTTTTCTAAATACCGTCAAGCTCTCATTTTGCTGATTTTTGGGGTTGAACGTTGAATTATTTCTTAAATTAGAGTGTTGGTAGTGGGTGATGTTTTCATCGTGTTTGTTCTTTTTGTTTGCAAAGATCTTTTTAATATTTAACTTCCGCACAAACTTGTGCAGATCTATATAGGCTTCGAATTTATCCAATTCTTTGTCTGGTGCATATTTAAGTCCTAAATCTAAAACTCTCATCTCCTCTTCTGTAAAAATGTCATCACTTAGGTTAAAAATTCCTCCTCCTAATATTCTCTCCTTCTTTTTCTTGCGCCCCCCTCGTTTGCCTCGTTTGCGTATCCTCTTTCCCCTCTTTGGGGTCTGTATATCCGTTCTCCTCTCTCTTCCCAATCGTTGTCTTCTTGTTCCCAATTGGGAATTGGAATCCCAATTGGCATGAAGCACTTATCACTTTATTTTTGTATGAAGCAATCTTGAAAATAATTTTTTGCATTTTTTTGCATTTTGGACTTTTTCTTGGATAATTATTATCATTAATTTATTTTTGAAGAATTTATCACTTATTTATATGGAATAATTTTGATTATAGCACATAGTAAGATTGGAAATTGGACTTGATTGGACTATATGGACTATTATTATTATCATCAATTTATTTTTCACATATTGTTTTATTATATATAATATCAAAATTACTGGCATCACTACAAGGATTTGTACTTTTCAGCACATTAATTTTTGACCACAGTACTTTCACTTGTTTTGGTTACACCCCGTTTTTGCACCTATATATATATTTTTATCTTAGTAGGCGCCATCACCTGCTATTTATACCTAGAGGAGGATCTGTGCATACAGGATCAAACAGCCTTTTTACACAATGCAGAGGATCAACCCCTTAGGTTCCACAATGTTACTCATATATTACTCCATATATTGACTAATTTTAGTGTTGTGGGTTTAGTAACACTTTAAGCATTCATATGAAAAATACAATTATTCCGGCACTGAGGTATGCCAAAAAAGTGAACTGAGCTGCTTATGTGCAGCATAGTGTACATTATAAAGACGTTTGAGAACAGGCAGGTAGGTACGTTTTTTATTTTTATTTTTTTCCAGCAGAAACATACATGAGAATGTTTTTTCTGCAATAAAAAGGCTGCCTGCTTGCAATTTTATTTTTATTGTTCTGTTAACTTCTGCTTGATATACTACTATTGCATTTTTGTTAAATGTATATGATGGTGGAAATAAATAGGAGTAGCCTACTGTAAAATAAAAAAAGTCATATATAGATTAGACTCAAAGTGATATCTTCCCCTTACTAGATTTCCTCAAGAGCTGCATGTAGGAGACAAACTGTTTAATGACTTGGAAGTTGAAGGTCAGTGTGGTGCAGGAGACTTGTGTGTGTGATTGATGAGAATGCCAGGAACATTCTAACATAGTTTTATTGAACACAACAGCAACTGTAAAAAACTGGACAAGGCTGACGTTTGATTTTTTTTTTTCTTTTAACTAAAAAATACAAGTCGTTCTAATCTGACCTCCACCTAAAAAGATCATTCTTGTCACTATAGATAGACTACTCAAGAGACCCAGCCCACTCCTTGAAAGGCAGCAAAACATATAGATTTGGATGCTGCACAGAGCTCTGTGACGCCCTGGCAGGAGCAGGTAATAAGAATGGGCAATGCAGGGCAATTACCTGTATTGTGGGTAATGCATTGGCATTATTATAAACTACTACAGTCATCAGGGGCATTACTTGGCATGATTATACACCACTAAGATTCAAAAGGACATTACTAAGCATTGCAATAGATCAGTGGTCTATAAACTGAGGCCCGGGGGCTAGATGTGGTCCTTTGCTTTCTTTTTATCGGGCCCTTGGGCTCTATTTTAACCACTGACCCCAAAAAAGGGGCACAATTCCTCCCAATGACACCAATGACAGGGCATAATTCCTCCCAATAACATCAATGATAGGGCACAATTCCTCCCAATAACACCAATGATAGGGCACAATTCCCCCCAATAACACCAATGATGGGGCACAATTCCCCCCAATAACACCAATGATAGGGCAGAATTTCTCCCAATGACACAAATGATAGGGCACAATTCTTTCCAATAACACCAATGATAGGGCACAATTCCTCCCAATTACTCCAATGATAGGACACAAATCCTCCCAATGACACCAATGATAGGGCACATTTCCTCCCAATGACACAGACGATAGGACAAAATTCCTCCCAAAGACACCAGTGATAGGGCACAATTCCTTCCAATGACACTAGCGATGGGGGACAATTCCTCCTAATGACCAAAATGGGGCATTATTTTTTTTCACACTGACATCAGGACCTTTTCTACTCTCAATGGCCACAGTCCAACCCACCAAAAGTCTGAAGCATAGTAAACTGACCCTTTGTTTAAAAAGTTTGGAGATCCCTTTGTCAAGAGTAACTGTTACTGTGCCATTCAGTTAAATGACAGGTTCTCTTGTAAAAAGAACCCTCCCCCTACTGATATGTTCACCATGCTCCCCCGCCATTCTATTGCTCCATTAGAGTCCTCAAATAATATGAAGTCTATGGAAGAGCATGTGACCTCCTCCAAGGATCAAACCCTTTGGGGTTGATTTACTAAAGGTAAACAGACCTTTGCAAAGTTTAGTTACACACAAGTGCAGTTGCTCCAGAGCTTAGTAAATGAGGTAAAGCTCCACATTGCACATGCAAGGGGGGAAAAAAACAGTATTTTTCCTTGCATATGATTGGATAATGGCAGTCAGCAGAACTTCTGCACATTTACTAAGCTCTGGAGCAACTGCTCTTGCAGCTTGCAACTGCACTTTTTATCTATTTGCCTTTAGTAAATAAACCCATAGGTAGGAATTCTGTCATGTGAGTAGAAAGAGAAAGATGTTAAACCTGTGTAATGTCTGGCAAAACTCATGCCAACACCAGGCACCTAGGAGAGGAATGGGCTAGGGTAAAAAAGGACATTTTACCCCCAAATCCAGTACTAACAACACACCCTGTACTTAGGCCTTGTTCACAGGAACATACTTATGTGTACACACATATGAGGGCCATGTTTTGGCTGCACAGGATGAACATGTGTTCTGTGCATTGAAGGCAGATAGTCCCATTTAATTCAATTGGGATGCAGCGGGTGCATGGACCCAGCCACTGTTCCCAATTTGACATCCACGTGGGTGAAGGTGTGTGTTCCCAAACTCACACTGTCTGCATTCAGAGACACACACCTGCACCCACACGGATATTCAGTTGAGAGCATATGCTGTGTCCATGCAGACACTTTGTCCCAATAGACATAAATGGGACTACCTATACACAGATGCATAAAGCCTGCATGCAGGTCCAAAAAAATAATAATTAAACACCTACTTTGTCATTGTGTGCTTTATATTATTGTAGCGCCTGTGTACTTTCAGTCCAGGTGCTATCCTAAATTTAGAGGGGGATGAGAGAGCTATGTAGCTCTCATCCATATGATTTGTGCAAATTCAGAGTCTGTCATAGCTGGACTGTGTTGTCAAATCAAATGTTCCTGGGGTGCTTAACCACCCCGGGGCGACAGGTGGCGGCAGTGGAGCACAGGTCAGAGCACCAGCAGCCAATCAGAGGAGTTTTTCCCTCGCGGGGCATGCTTGGGAGGGTACTTCTAGGGTGAACGCCCGCTTGACAGTAGTTCGTGGTTGGATCCGGGTGCAGCACCTATCTTCAGGGTGTGCGCACATTACAGGCCTCGGCGATATGGCCTACCAGGCCCGGGCACACGTGCCACGCGTTATCTTTGGTTCTGGGACCATGTTGGCCCGGAGCAACTGAACCGGTGATGGGACCCAGTGACTTATTGGGTCCCCTATCTTTGGAAAGAAGATCCCAAGCGAGTTGTGCTGTTCGGTGGGGAGTCAGTCTGAGGAAAGCCAGGTGGCAGGCGATTCAATAGGGCCTAGACAAGCCATCGGTGATCAAGGTGACTGGACACTAGGAGTTTGTCTAATGGCAACCTGTCAGTGGGTGACCGAAACCAAGAACTACCTGAGGGAGATTCAGGCAACTACAGAAGGTTTGTAGAAGGATTTGCCAAGATCGCAAGGCTTTTGAATGAGTTGTTGAAGACTGAAGATGAAGATAATACTCCTAAATCAGAGAGACCGGTAAAGGTCAATCTAGGGCCTCGAAAAATCTAAAGAGTCCATCCGTGACCAGTGGAACCCCAAATGCGAGGAAGCATTCCTTCAGCTCAAGAAAAATCTGATCACTGCCCCTGTGCTGGCCTATGCAGATACCTCCAAGCCCTATGAGTTGCATGTGGATGCCAGTAGAGATGTACTAGGAGGAGTATTATACCAAGAACACAGTGGTTATCTACGCCCAGTGGCGTACGTGAGCAGGAGTCTGACTTTGTCTAATAAGAAGTATCCCACTCACAAACTTGAATTCTTGGCACTGAAGTGGGCAGTTGTGGATAAACTCAAACTGACAATAATCCGCTCACCTATCTGCTAACTACTGCCAAACTAGATGCTACAGGACACAGATGGTTAGCCGCCCTCCCAGGGTTTAATTTCAGTCTGAAATATCGACCAGGAGTGGGAAACAGAGATGCAGATGCTTTATCGAGGAGGCCCCATGAGTCAATAGTCTCTAAGGAATATTGGACCCACATAACCTCTAAAGGAGTGCGAGCTCTGTGTCAAGGAATGGAGTTGCAGATGAAGGGGAGACCCAGAGCTGAAGAGATAGGAGTTCCGGCAATGGGAGTGCCCAAGTATTACTGCAACGTGACTCAAATGAGAAGCGAGGATCTACCCAAATTATCAAAAAAAGATCTTTGGAGGGACCAAGAAGAAGATCCCCTTGGAAAGCTGGTTTTGCGGGCTTTGGAAGAACAAGACTCAGGTGTACTCCTTAACAGCTCTTCGAGAGAGGCACAGCTGGTGCATAAAGAGTGGGACAGGTTGCAGCTCCATCAAGGGGTGGTCTACCGAAGGGGCCACTCTGATGGTCCCGAAGATAAATGGCAGATGTTCCTGCCTAGCAAACACTGAGAGACTGTCCTAACTGCTCTTCATTACCAGCATGGTCATTTGGGGCCTGAAAGGACTTTTCAATTAGTTAGAGACAGATTCTACTGGCCCGGTATGAGGGCTGAAGTTGAGGGATATTGCTATTCCTGCATCCGGTGTATCCAGAGGAAGACTTTACCCCATCAAGCTGCCCCAATGGGCCATCTTCACAGCCAGGGCCCATTGGAACTGGTGTGCATAGATTTTCTCTGTCTGGAGCCTGACTCGAGTGGAGTAGGGAATGTTCTGGTGGTGACCGACCACTTCACTAGGTATGCTCAAGCCTATCCAACTAAGGATCAGAAATCCTCAACAGTAGCAAAAGTGCTGGTGGAGAAATTCTTTGTGCACTATGGACTACCACAACGTATCCATTCTGATCAGGGGAGAGACTTAGAAAGCAGATTGATAAAGAAGCTGTTGGACCTGTTGGGAATAGACAAAACCAGAACTACCCCTTATCATCCCCAAGGGGATGCCCAAACTGAACGCTTCAACAGGACTCTCCTGAATATGTTGGGAACACTGAGCTCTGAACAGAAGCAACATTGGAGCAAGCATGTGGCTGCTGTTGTGCATGCATACAACAGTACTATGAACGATGCAACGGAATAATCACCCTATCGTTTGATGTTCGGTAGGGAGGCCTGATTACCAGTTGACTTGGCTTTTGGGATATCTCTGGATCATACATCTGCAACCTCACACAAGGGTTATGTAGACCGGCTAGGGAAAAGTTTAAAAACGGCTTATGAGAAGGCCCAGGCTAGCTCAGACAAGTGGAGGAATAAAAAAAAATTTGACCTGAAAGTCAGAATACAAGACCTTCAGCCAGGAGACCGAGTATTGTTCAGAAACCTGGGTATTCCTGGTAAGCATAAATTGGCTGACCGCTGGAAATCACAGCCATATATGGTATGCAAATAGTTGCCTGGTCTTCGCATATACCAGATCAGACCGGAAGGAAGTGTAGGCCCTTTGAAAACTTGGCACAGGAATCACCTGTTGCCCCTTGCTGAAGCTGTCCGCATACCTCCTATGTCCGCTCCTCTGGAATTACCCTCCACTTCCAGGTCTTCTGGGCCGGTTACTAGATCTCAAATGACACAATAGTAAAGGAAAAAATACTGTGCTAGTTTGATAAAAGAAAAAAGCTGCGATCAAAAAATTGTTATACCACACCAAACAGAAATGCAAATAGGAACAAGATCGCGCTAATATATGACGTAACCTGTGTATAGAAAACAGTAAACCAAATACAATAATAGTAATGAAAATATAAGTGTTCAAATAAAATAAACAAAATTGATGTTTATAAGTTCGAATAATCATAAAAAGATGAGCAGTCCACCAAAAAGGCAAAAGTTCATAATAACTGGTCTCCCGAGTGTACAGATAAATCCACACAGTAAAAGTGCTTGAAAGAAAGAGACCTCCACCGCAATCACATAAAGCCTCTTACCAAATCGAGATGATCTCTAAATTATAGGAGATCATAAACAGCCTGGTGTGAGACCTGAACCGATGATATCCACAAGAGGTTGCCCAAATTCAGATAGTCTAGATCCTGGGTGCTTATAATCACTCCCGATATGCCATCCGAGGGTATGTATAAAACAGAAAGGACTCATGTAGTGTAAAATCCTTACATTTATTGCGGTAAAAAAAAGCTTGCACTTACATAAAATCGTGGAATACAAAGCATCCAAAATGATCCGGCCGGCCAGCAAACACACAGCCCGTATCTTCTGGGTAGAGAAATGGACGGTGACGTCAGAACGCCACCTCCCAAATGACACAACCAGACTCGGAAGATGAAGAGTCCACAGATGAATGGATAGGGTCAGTGTGGTTATGGTCTTCTCAACAACCAGAGCCTAGCACTTCGTTCCTGCCCTCATCTGAAGTGACAAATAGTGGGACACTTCGACCAGAGTCCCCTGAATTTGTGCCTCACAACATACTTACTGATGACTCAGAGGAGGATGCAAATTCATCATCTATTGAAGATTTCATGGAGGCCTCAAGCCAACCTGACAGGGAGCTGACTGATTCAGAGGACATGGAACCTAATGTGTCTGATTCAGACAACAGTGAAATTGAGCCTATTCCTTCTAAATCTGATGTGTCTGACTCCGAAAATAATAAAGTTAAATTTTTTCTCCCGGAGCCTGCAATCCCTAAAGAAAGAGTGACAGAAGGGTCATCCATCCTCCTAAGAGATTGACCTACTACCAGTTAGGGGAATGTTCTGAAGAGGCTGTCATCATCTCCAAGAGATCCGATTCTTTACTTAGTCCTCTGATTGCAAATTTGGTGGAGGACAGCCCCAACTCACCCCCTGGCACATCTGAGCAACACACCTCAGTGTTAGTAAGCAGTGGACAGAGTAGCTTGCCTTTACCTAACATATGGTGGGAGGATCCTCTGTCTACTTTATGTCAGAAGATGAGTTGTCTGGCTTTGAGTAATGTTAGGAATAATTCACAGTATTTATTACCTTGCATGAACTAACCAATTTTTCGCTGCGTGTATTTTCAAAAGCATGTATCAGGTTACATACTGTTGTCCTCTTTGGGGACCAAAGACTTTAAGCGGGGGGAGTGTGTAGCCAGGTCATGCCATCAGCGACTATTGTTAGCGATGCAGACCTGAATCCCCATCAGTGCTCCAGTGGTATTGTACTTATGTGTTGTATTTCTTAACAGCAATGCATTGTGGGACTGAAGGTACCAGGAGAAACGGACTCCATTGACAATTTGTAGGAACAGACTACATTTCCCACAATGCTTTGCCTTCCTGGAGCACATGACACCTCTGCACAGCCTTATGGGGGAGGTTAATTAAAGGAAGGGAGGGGCTGTTTTCTCTCTCTTGGGATCTACGTTCTTCCCTCGGCGGAGCAGGCGAGAGCAACAACAGCCAAGCAGCTAGGCCTGAAGCCTGGAAGGGGATCCATCTGGAGACCAACCATCCGGAGAGGAACCAGACTGAGTGCCTGCAGTTCATGCTTTCAGAAGACCGGAGGAACTTACCAGCTGACTAACGTAACAGTGGGGAGCTGTTGATCCGGAGATCGTGTGAAGTTTGACTCCCCTCTTTGGATTACAATTTAAATAAGTGCACCAACGTTATCAACAGAGACTTCATCCTGTAGGAACATTTAAATAAGTGCACCAACGTTATCAACAGAGACTTCATCCTGTAGGAACATTCTGAAGCTGTTTGAATCCGCCCTGGCCAGGGTCTTTTGCACTTGTGTTTTATAGGACTGCCTACTAGGGGAAGCTCGCGAGCATAGACTGCCTATAGCATCTTTTATATTTAGGAATATTACCGGTTTAGTTTAATTCTGTCTTTATCTGCTGACTCTTGCAAAAGGCCTTTGCAGAGTCATTTATTATATTATTGTCTGTGTATGTTTAACCTGTTGTTCAGTCTTATTCTACCCCTTTACCATATACTAAGTAAAGTTACCCATTTGGTTTTAACTATATTTACTGTGTGAGGTGTGTTTACTCCAGGAGCCAAAAGTTAAGAAGGTAATCATATTATTGAGTTGCATTGCATATTTTATATGTGTCATTGTGTCCCCAGCCAAGTGGGGGACACAATACTATTGCATCTGCCCTGGTATGCCAAGGGAGGGTTTAAGCCACTTTAAGGGGGTGTACAAATTAATGAGACTAGATCCCAAATCTATCCAGCAGCTCCTGAGGGGGTAGCGCTACATTATATTAGTAAATTAAAAGCATTATTAAACAAGAAATAACATTACTATATTGCTGTTTGCCCATCTTAACATGTGTTGGCTGCATTCATTTTGTTTAGGCATTTCTTGTCTTAGGGTGTCACCACTCTGGATGGAGAAGCCATGAAGTCACCTCTGAACACCAACTTTATCAATCTGAGGAAAGGATAGCCTTTTATACCCTAGCAGATTTAGATGGACTTGACTAACAAATGAAACCAAAGCTCTTACTAACACCTTTTTAAACAGTTACAGCTACAAGTTTAAAGTAGGCTTCCAAAGGCCACTTCTGGTAGTTAGTAGACATGTGCACACTGAAATATTTTGTTTCAGAAAAAAAATTTCGTCCGAAAAATACATTTATTTAGTTACTCCTGAAATTCGTTTTTATTTATTTTGTTTCGTTAAAAAAATGCATTTGTCCGAAAATCCAAATTAATTAGGGTTGAATCTGTCATTGAAGGGTTATGGTGTCTGTCGAATGTTCTAAGAAGATTTGACGGAGCAGCTAGTGTACAAAACGAAACAATCGTACATTTCCGGTCGAATGTTCCGCCTTCAAGCTATAGAAGAATTCTAATGTTGTATGACACTAGTAATAATTATATTTATAAATTATTATTACTAGTCAACCAACATTCAAATTCTTCTATAGCCTAGCATTTGACTGGAAATGTACGATTGCAGCATTATACAGTTTAGCTGCTTGTCGAATCTTAGAACTTTTGACAGACACCATAAGCCTTCAATGACAGAATTAACGTTTATATGTTTTTTGCTGTTTCGTCGAATCTTTGACGGTCATGTTGAATGGTCTACCTCTACCCCAACACTGTCTCTGCAATGTCGAATCTTTTCTCTCTGTCGAGCCTTCCCTCTCTCTATGTAGAATAATCTTGGACTAATAGAGTTAAGGTTAGGCACATTGGACCGCAGATTCGATAGGCACAGACTGCTATTGTCAGCGCCATGTCGAATCTCCTATCTATATCGATCTGTTGTCGCAAAGAAAATAAAAATAAAGCATTTTTTTATGTAGGATCTTTCGGATCTTGGATTCTACACGTTCGTTTTCGTTTCTTAAAACGATAACAAAAATGCATTCGGACGAAAACCAATGCACATGTCTAGTATTTAGAGGTCAGATTGCATGTCAGATTAGACACTACTATGGAGGGACTAAAGTGCAAAAATAGACAGGTTGAATCTGAGTTCCAGTACCACACTACAGTTTCTGCATGTTAGAAGCTGCATTCCAGGTTGGTTGGTCAACAGTTGGAGAATCTCCCCATCACTGCTAATCTAGTCTTCAAGTCTCAGACACAAAGATAGACACCACATCATGATCATCCTCGAGTGCCACTGCAACTGGACTTTGCTGCAATATTCATCTGGAGGTATCTCTATTAATAACTACAGTAATTATACCTGGGTGTATGTGCACCATGCTACCAGGAGTCTTTTTAGGCCCTTTGGTATTAATAACTGTTTATACATTGGATGTACTGTATGTACTAAGTTTAATCTTTTCTTATATAAAACTTGTATTATTTACTTACTGGTGTGCAATTATATACTTATGGTTAACGTTATATGCTGGTTGCAGTGCGGTCACTTTGAATAGCTTGCTGGTTAAGTTCCCAAAAAGGGAATCCCCTCTGTTCACTGAGGCTTTGTCCTGGGTGGAGGCACTGTCAACGTTATTATCAAACCCACTCTTCCACCTAGCAAAATTTCTGGTTCTCTTATTTACCTACAGATTCAGGCATTTAAAATCCAACTTTTTTGCATCCTGGGATGGCTCGGAATGATTCTCATTGGTCAGTGTGGTCATGTGCCAGTGTTGACAAATACCAACTCACCACCATGATGCTATACAGCCTCTGGGCTGTGTACTGCATCTTGCAGATGCCCGGACCACTCCACTGGTCATGTGGGTAGCAGAAGATAATCAACAAAGGATATACGTGCAGCAGAAACTTTGGGTGTGAGAAGGGTGTAGTGAGTTCACATTTCAGTTTTTTGTGAGAAGATATTCTAACCCTTTAAAAGACAAAACGAATTTCATAGAAAACATTGTTTTAGCAGGTACCAGCTGTGCACATCCATGACACAATAGCAGCACAAGAGAGGCAAAAGTGGAAAAGAGAAATTCAGTTACGTAGTTCACAACTCACAAAACAACAAGACTGATGAAAAAAGGGACTGTGATTATTTGAAAAAACTGAGACAAAATCCTAATTGCCCAATGACAGAAGATGGCAATGTTTGGAAATCTATCAGAGGGAGAAGAAAATGTGTAAAAAGTCTAAAAAATAAACTGTTGGTGCACTTATTCCAGAACACCTTGTGGTGAAATTATCCTTTGGCCACAAAACTATAAAGCAGGAAATTACAGAAACATGTTTTTGATTACTGTGCCTTTCTACCTTTTTTTTTTATCAGTCTTACTTTAACAAAAACTCTCAAAAATGAACACAAAAACCTTAACAAATAGGTATTGTGTAACACCCTATGTCTAAGTTCACATCAGTGTTAAAAGAGAGCACAGTATATGAATCCCTGCGGTGTTGAGTGCTCCCCAGCACCGCATGTCTGAAAAAAGTGTATTGAGACCTATAGATCGATACACACAGGTGCTGAGAGAATTTTTTTACTTGGCTTTAATTTGTTCTGTGCCGAAATGAACACAGGGACTGAGGCATCAATGTAGGCCAAACACTTCAAAAGCAATTTCAGAAGGATCTGCAGTGCATCTGCTACCTCTGATCAGGGAGATCAGTGACACCAGTAATTTGAAAGAGGCCCTGGATGCACTTTTGGGTACACAAAATCTTAAAGAGAATCTGTCATGGTTAGACATGTAAAGGAATTTGAATATACAGCCTATAGTTATAACTTTGCAGGCATATTTCTGAAGGATTTATATTTTCCCTTTATTTTGCTCTACTTCCTTTGTCTGAACCTAATGTGTAGTACACACGATCGTTTTTCCCGTCGGGAAAACTGCCATGTTTTCCTTTGGCTGGAAAAACCGGACATGTGTATGCTCCTTAACAGTTTTCCTGACAGGAAAACTGTGATTTAAAAAATTAGAACATGTTCTCTTTTTTCTCGCTTCGAATCACGGCGTTTTTTTTCCACACAGTTTTCCTATGGGAAACACTGCGAGGGAGCATACACACGGACAGTTTTCCCTGACCAAAGTTCCCCTGGCAGTTTTCCTGTCGGGAAAACTGGCCGTGTGTACAGGGGAAAAGGGACCGAGTCTTTTGACCATCGGGAAAAATGATTGTGTGTACTAGGCAAAACACCCAGTTGCTGTCTTCCCTGATAAGTTAATGTGAGTAATGTCAGGAAAGATGTCTGGAAATTTATGTCAGGTAACCTTTGACCTTCTGATTGCCTCAACATTAGCAGTTCCCATATTTCCTTTATCACATGTCCATAAAATTCTTCTAGCTATGAATAAGCACTAAAGTTTGGTGTAAAACGCGTCAACTTTTTACCCCGTCTGCTGTGGCATGCTTTTTGTGTGTTTTTTTGATTTTACAATAAAAGCAATTTATTTTTGGAGTGTGGCTGTCCAGAACGTTTTTCCTTCATGTTGCTCCATAAAATTATTGCTTAAAATCAATATTATTGATAAGGATCATTCATTGATTTCTTTAAAGATGATCAGCACATCCCAGGATTGCAATCTGTTGAAACTTTATTTTATTTATTTAACAATAAACATTCACAGTGCTACACATTTTGACCCATGTTGTGGGTCACTTGACCAAGACCCAGACGGAGTAGAAACACATAGCATTGTAAACATTGCAAACTGCTTTTAATGGTGCACAAGTACTTAAACTGAAGTTTTAACAGATTGTGATTTTAGGATGTGCTGATCATCATTACAGAAGCTACCGGTCATGAATGCAGATTATAGACCAGCTAGAGTTTTTGACGAATAGTTGAATTTACCTTTTTGCTCTCTAAAACAGAATCCATTGGTATCTAAATAAAGTTCTTGAACAGCAAGTCAACACACCTAAACTTTAGAAACTACAATTCTGTATGAATATACATTCGTAACAGTTCCCCTAACATTTCTGAGTAAACAACTATTTCATGTGTAATTATGTTAATAATAAAGCCAAGCATTATCATAATGACCATGTGTCATAGGAAATGTTACTTGTCATCCAAGACAACAGTTCTCAGTGTTGGCATTGTCATTAATGTCACCCATACTGTAAAAGACCACTGCCAAGAAATGTGCAAAATGGCATTTATCAAACTCATTTACAAAACTGGATCTCTCTATGCAGTTATTGAATATTCGGCAGATGATTTCAGCTCCATTAATGTTTCTATGATGGCTGGCGGTGTGAACAGGAAGGCAGATTAGGCAGAAAACAATAGCTAGAATTCAGCATAAAAATGTTCTAATCCAATTTTCTTGTGTTTGCTGATCATTGAGTGACCCCATTCCTGTTCCAGAAACTCTGTTGTTTCTATTTATTTGAAAATAACAGCTTATTACTCACTGGTTGACAAATGCAAAAAAAAAAAATGGTTGGTTCAGGATATTAAAAAATGCAGCTGGAGATATATTTATGCACAGTTTCCATTCTGTATTCAAGTATTTGACACATTTTTTTCAGTTTTCAAGTGAAATATGTGATTTACATGGCAAGAGAGGAGCTTATCTGCAACCTGAAACAATAATTGCAGTATGTGAGTATGTGATGTTCAATCATTTATTAAGAAGGCAGTACAAAGAAAACTGTAATGTGCATGGGGCATGGAACACAGTTTTGTGTAGCAAACTTTATGAAACTATACCTAAAGCCTGGCACACACGATCGGATTTTACGCAGACAAATCGTAGGACTTTTGTCTGAATGGTGTTGGCCAGGAATTTGTCTTGCATACAAACGGCACACAATTGTTGACCAACAAACACAAAACTATGTGGTTTTTCAGCTCTTTAGCACCACCCTTTGGGCAACTTCTGCTAATGTTGTGTTATGGTTAGCACTGCTTTTGAGCATGCGTGTTTGTACTTTGGAGTTTTATTCTATGGACTTGTGTACACACGATCGGACAATCCAACAATACACATTTGTTGACAATTTGGCAGACAATTTAAAAGCATGCTATCCCACATTTGCTGGCAGAAAATCCAATAAAAATGCCTTATGTTTATTTGAGATACTGAGATTATTAAAAGTCCAATTATTTGTAAAAATCTAATTATGAAATCCACATCATTATATCCATAATATGGCATTTCATGCTGCTGGTATTCTTAAAAGTTCCAATATCAGATTGTTAAGATCTATTTTAACCACTTACTTACTGTGCACATATACCCCCCTCCTGCCCAGGTGAAATTTCAGCTTCCAGCACTGCATCGCTTTAACTGACAATTGCGCAGTCGTGCAACGTGGCTCCCAAACAAAATTCATGTCCTTTTTTTCCCCACAAGTAGACCTTTTTTTAGGTGGTATTTGATCACCTCTGCGGTTTTTATTTTTTGCGCTATAAACAAAAAAGTGCGACACTTTTGAAAAAAAAAAACAATATTTTTTTACTTGTTGCCATAATAAATAGCCCAATTAAAAAAAATAAAAATAAAATTCTCAGTCTATTACTAGTAATGGCAGCAATCTGCGATTTTTATTGGGTCTGCGACATTATGTCGGACACATCGGACACCTTTGACACATTTTTGGCACCATTCACATTTATACTGCGATCAATGCTATAAATATGCACTAATTACTGTATAAATGTGACTGGCATTGAAGGGGTTAACACTAGGGGGTGAGGAAGGGGTTAAATAAGTACCCTGCATAGTGTTCTAACTGTGTCGGAAGGGGACTGACAGGGGAGGTGACCGATCTGTGTACCTATGTACAAGGGACACAGATCGGTCTCCTCTCTCCATGACAGGACGTGGATCCGTGTGTTTAGACACACAGATCCACGTCCTTGTCTCTGTAACCACTGATCGTGGGTGCCTGGCGGACATCGTGGCCATGCATTCTATGTTCGGTTTTGTACATTGCGATGAGACACAGTGGCACAGTGGCGACAATTGAAGGGCACAGTGGCTGCGTTTGATGGCATGGCACAGTGGTGACACTTGGTGGCACAGTGGCTGTGTTTGATGGCATGGCACAGTGGCTGTGTTTGATGGCATGGCACAGTGGTGACAATTGCTGGCACAGTGGCTGTGTTTGATGGCATGGCACAGAGGTGACAATTAATGGCACAGTGGCATCAATTGGCACAGTGGCGACAATTGAAGGGCACAGTGGCTGCGTTTGATGGCATGGCACAGTGGTGACACTTGATGGCACAGTGGCTGTGTTTGATGCCATGGCACAGTGGCTGTGTTTGATGGCATGGCACAGTGGTGACAATTGATGGCACAGTGGCTGTGTTTGATGGCATGGCACAGTGGTGACAATTGATGGCACAGTGGCTGTGTTTGATGGCATGGCACAGAGGTGACAATTGATGGCACAGTGACTGTGTTTGATGGCATGGCACAGTGGTGACAATTGATGGCACAGTGGCTGTGTTTGATGGCATGGCACAGTGGCTGCGTTTGATGGCATGGCACAGTGGTGACAATTGATAGCATAGTGGCTGCGTTTTATGGCACAGTGGCTGCGTTTGATGGCATTGCACAGTGGTGACAATTGATGGGCCCAGTGGCTGTGTTTGATGGGCACAGTGAGGCTGCAATTGTTTTGTTTTTTTTCATTTGCGCCCACCAAAAATTTTGAGCACCAGCCGCCACTGTAGATAGATAGCTAGATAGATTATCTAGCTATCTATCTACAGTGGCGGCTGGTGGGGGGGTGCAAACGGAAAAAAAAAGAGAGAGAGAGAAAGAAAGAAAGGTGAAGAGAGAGCGAGAGAGAAGGGAATGAAGGGCACCCCATACATCAGTGTACAGCAGCCCTCAAAATTTCCACTCGCCTACTAGCATTTGGCGAGTGGATTTAAGCTGGGGGCGAGTGATGACAGGGCTGCATGACCAATCTCCCTCCAATCTGTGCCTACACTTAAGAGTCCCGATGAGATTGGCGGCCGAAGAGGAAAGGTGCATGCTCGGAAAAAGTAGTCTGGTGAGCCTCGCACAGGCAGAGCAGTACACAGGTGCTCGCCTTACAATTCTCATTAAGCCATGGGACCTAACAGTATGACCTCTCTGAGCCTGCCCCCTCCCCCCGGGCCCCAACCAATGTAGCTGGAGAGCAGAAAGTAATGAGTGAGGTGGAGGATTGCAAAAATTACCACTCCGGTGCAGAGCTCAATGAAAGTTGCCCTGACATGAAAGCGGCAGCCTTCCAGTTTGTGCAGTTTTATTCTCCTTGTGCTCTATGTAAGTGTCCAACAGTTCAGCCTGAGCACTGTGAACAGACTGGTCTCAATGTGTGCTGTGCCGTGTCAGTGTGCGCTGTGCTATGGTGTCAATGGCTGTGCAGTTGTGTGGATCTCAGCGCTGGATTGTACTCCCTCCTGCTGTGCTGTAGCTCCTTTCCTCTAAGCCAGCCTGAATAAAAGGGGTAAGTGTGGACGTGCAAGCGTGGAGCCGCACAAACAGGCTCCTGATGATGAGATGAATGGGAGAGAGTAGTGTTGCTCACGAATATTCGCATTGCGAATATTCGTTACGAATATTGCATATTCAAGTATTCGCGAATAAATCGAATATCGCGGTGAATATTTTTTCAAATTTATTTTTAAAACAGATCACATCCTAGTGATCTCCATCGATGTCTAAAAGCATTGCTGGTATGATTAGAGACCCTGGGCCGAGTAGCTGAGGCGATCCTTTTATGTTGCCGAATATTATGAATATTCGCGAATGCGTTCTCTGCCCTTCTGTGTTTAGTGTATAAAAAAATAAAAAAAATTAGCTTTAGTTTAGTCATATAAGTTTGTGTAAGTAGAGTTAGTGTTTAGTGCCTATTAGTTTAGTAATCCAGGAAATGATCTCCATTTTCGCGTGTTGACGAGAATTTTTTTTTGATAAAATATCACAAATATTCGATATTAACGAATATTCGCCAATATTCTTCTATATATTTGCGAAATATCGCAAAATCGAATATGGCGTATTCCGCTCATCACTAGAAGAGAGAGAGAGAATGGATGGTAGTTGCAGAGGAGACAGCAAGAGAATGGGGAAGAGACCCAGTTCTAGTGCCCTGTCCCTCTGGTCTGTCCCCCAGTGCCCTGTCCCTCTGATCTGCCCCCCAGTGCCCTGTCCCATTTTGTTAAAGAGGAGGTTCACCCTAAATTAACTATCTACCATTAGATCCAGCATACTGCTGACATCTGCAGTATGCTGTTTTTTTTTTTCTGTACTTATCATTTTATCAGGCTTCTTATCCGGCTCCGAGTGGGGATTCCTGCGGGGAATAGGCATTCCTAAGACAAGCGTAGTTGATTGACGTGCTGGTAAAGCGCGTTACGCCTTCCGAAAATACGTGACATACGGACCGCTGGCCGTGACATCAACAGGGCACACCCACTGTGTCCAAATTTGTATTAGGACCAAACCAAATTGCACGTGTCTACTAACTGACATATCAGCATGGATGTCACACCACTTCACTAAATTAAATCTCGTTTAAACCCCCCTCCTTGAGTCTTCCATCAAAATCAATAATAAAAACCATCAATCCCTCCCCTTAGTCTAGGTGTAATCCTAGACTCTGACCCGTCCTTTCAGCCCAAAATCCAATTGTTGTCAAAGCTTTCAGACTTAACATCTCTAAAACTTGCCCCTTTTTGACTAATGAATCCACCAAGCTACTCATTCACTCCCTTGTTATCTCTCGCCTTGACTATTGCAACTCCCTTCTTATAGAAATACCTCTCCATAGGCTATGCCCTCTTCAATCTATTCTGAATTCTACTACCAGACTCATATATCTTAGTAGTAATGTCTACTACTCCTCTCCATCAATGGCTACACTGGCTTATGATTGCCCAAATTAAATTCAAAATACTAACTGCAACATACAAAGCCATTCACAACTCTTCCCCGAGCTACATCACAAATCTTGCTCCCAAATATCACCCAAACTGTCCCCTCTGCTTCTCTCCAGACCTCCTACTCTCAAGTTCCATTGTCTCCTTCTCCCATGCTTGTCTCCAGGACTTCTCCAGAGCTCTCATCCTCTGGAACTCTCTACCTCAAATATGCCTGGCTATCTCATACTCTGGCTGTGTTTAGGCAATCCCTGAAAACTTTAGGCTTGTATCACTTCTATCAGCTCATCCCTGACAGTTATGACCTTTTGTACCACTTACCCTACCCTCTTAGATTGTAAGCTCTTATGAGCAGGGCCCTCTTTTTTTTATTGTATTGTAACTTTACTGTCTCCCTTTTATTTTGTAAAGTGCTGTGTAAACTGTTGGTGCTATATAAATCATGTATAATAATAATAATAATAATAATAATAATAATAATAATAATATTAATAATGAGGAAGGTAGGGAGATGGATATTTTTTTTATAATCAATTAAATAAACAGATATGATTCAATGAGCTTCCCTATTTGGCTCCCTAGATAAGTTGATTATACCATTAAAAGCAATTTGATAAGTGCAAAAAGATACTTGTAGATCCCACCAGAATTCCTATAAGCTAATAACTTCCTATATATATACCATGTTTCCCCCAAAATAAGCCTGGGTCTTATATTAATTTTGGCAACAAAAGACCCAGTAGGGCTTATTTTCAGGGTAGGTCTTAATATATTCGCTCTCTCCCTGTCTGTCAGGAAGCCACAGTTTGAACAAACTTAAAATGCCCAAATTCTTTCTTTTACAGCAGTAGCACACAATACATAATGTGTGTGCTTCTGCAATCCAACAGTGCTAAACACCTCAGCCTTCCTCCACCTATCCCAGCCACCAGCGAGGGACCCCAGCCCCCCTCCCTCTGCAATGCTCCAAGTAGGGAAGAGGGCACACCAGCATGTGAGGAAAAAAGAAACTGTAAATACCTTGTGACTATCCATGATTGGAGAGGCTCTGCACCGTGGATTCAGTGACACGCCGACGAAGCTCTGTGAAGGGAGGGGGACTAAGCTCCCCGCAGACAGACAGGAGAAGAGACAGGAGTATCCGTGCTGCATACCGCACACACGTTTATTGCAGAGGCTCCGCACCGTACAGTGCTTTCAATTACCCGCCAAAGCTCTGTGAAGGGAGGGGTACCAAGCTCCCCGCAGACAGGCAGGAGAAGAGACAGGAGTATCCGTGCTGCATTGATTGCAGAGGCTCCGCACCGTACAGTGCTTTCAATTACCCGCCGAAGCTCTGTGACAGGCAGGCGGGAGAAGAGGAGACCAGGGGAGATCAGCTGAGCGCCACTCTGCTTTAAAGGCACATGACACCCAACACCACTACAGACACACAGCACACTGCACACGCCGGACCAGGATTATACCGTGTTTCCTAAAAAACAGACAGACAATCACCTCGAACTAGGGCTTATTTTTGGGGTAGGGCTTATATTGCAGCCCTCCTGGAAAATAGCGCTAGGTCTTATTTTCGGGGTAGGTCTTATTTTCAGGGAAACACAGTATGTGGTATCTACTTCCTGTTACCAGTTAGCATTGATCCCCGCTCTCTGTGTGGACAAAACACCCCACAAATATTATAGAGATGAGAAAAGGAGGGTGTTCTTTGGTCTTAACACACTTTCTGTCCTAGGGTGATATTGTTGCTTCTATGTAGATACTGTAGTGAGAGCATGTTGTGTTACTTGCAGGATCACAAAGTGAAGAAAAACAAATACACAACATGGAAAAGTAAACTAAGGCCCCTTTCAGACGGACGGCAGTTTTGCCGCAATTAAAAGCATGTACTTTTTCAGTGAAATTCAAGGCTCTAGGCACTACGATTAGCTGCATTTGTACACTGCGATTACGTGCAGTTACATGCGACCGCGTTTAGCTGCGGTAGTCATTTCCATAGCAACCCTTTTTTTATTATTATTATGATGTGCTTCCTGTTCTTTTTTTTTCTCAGGTTGCTATCCGCAGTTGACACAGAAGACTGCGATTACCTGCGGTTAAGTGCATATAGCTGCGCTAAATCGCACCTGGATGCATTCAATTATATTTTTTCTATTCGCACCAAACCGCATGCAGCGAAATCGCAGCTAACCGTTGTGTGTGAATGGGGCCATAGGAAAGACTTTTAGCTTCGGTAGAAAACTAGAAAATCCGCAGCTAAAAACACCATTCTATCCGTCCGTGTGAAAGACGCCTAACATGTCCACTGTACTTGAGGACTGGTAAGCTATAATATATTTCATATATGGTATTACATTTAAATACACTTTAAAGCAGAGCTCCAGTAAAACATTTGAAAACATTGCTTCTGTTGCAGCAGTAGCACACAATACATAATGTATTTAAACCCCCCTCCTTGAGTCTTCCATCAAAATCAATTGCAGTTCTGACCTTTAACCCAGAGCTGTTGCTTTCCCCCCTTTGTACTTTACTTTTCACTACTAGGTGTCATCAGCTGTTGGGGTTCAATGACAACTTATACCAGACTTTTCGAACCAGGGTGCATTCTGGGTTCTTTAAGGGCTCCTAAAAATTGCCACAAACTGCCCAAAAATTGTCAACAAGCCAGGAAATTGATCAAGCCCGCCTTTTTGTTACACAAAGCCACAGGTTTTTTTTTATAGTGCAGCACTTTAAACTTAGACAACAATATTGCCAGCTACTGACAACCTAACAAACAATGATGTCATTGGTTAATAAGTTAATAAGTGTTGAGCACCTGCACAGTATCCTTGTTCCCCCCCCCTCTCAGCACTGGGGTCAAGTTGGCAGAGAAAGGGAAAGAAACTGAGGGAGAAGAGAAACATTAGAATACTAGTCAGTACCAGTTTGAAAAAGTGTAGGAATAAATCACCTCTAGTGCTAAGGAACCCACTTGCGTGGATGATATTTAAAACTATTAAGCCGCGTACACACGATCAGTCCATCCGATGAGAACGGTCTGAAGGACAGTTGTCATCGGTTAACCGATGAAGCTGACTGATGGTCCGTCGTGCCCACACACCATCGGTTAAATAACCGATCAATGTAAGAACGCGGTGACGTAAAACACAACGACGTGCTGAAAAACATTAAGTTCAATGCTTCCAAGCATGCGTCGACTTGATTCTGAGCATGCATGGATTTTCGTGCGTACTAACGATCAGTTTTGACCTATCGGTTAGGAATCCATCGGTTAAATTTAAAGCAAGTTGGCTTTTTTTTAACCGATAGTTAAATAACCTATGGGGCCCACACACGATCGGTTTTGACCGATGAAAACGGTCCATCAGACCATTGTCCTTTGTTTAACCTATCGCGTGTACGAGGCCTTCGTTTCCTTTTTACATTTTAGAATGGGGTGCCTAGAAGTTGTATATAAGTTTAAAGGGTGCCTTGACTGAAAAATGGTTGCAAGTGTCCTTTCGGCTGCCAGGCCCAAGTTGAATGCCTGTCCGGGGCACTTTACCCACTCTGACGGGAGTGGCCACGTTTAAGTGTGGCTGTACTGAAAGAAAGCTGCTCTCTATAATATCCAAGGCCTGATACTGCAGTTTTCTTCCACTCATCAACCTTTCTCTATAGTGTGCCATGTTGATGTTGGCCATGTTGGGCCTTGGAATAAAACTTTTAAAACGTAACCTGATGTCTGGACACTCGCTTTATTCACTTTCTACAAGTACTTACCCCTAGACAAGTGTAATTGGTAACTTAATACGCCGACCCCGAAATCAACCAGCGGCTCCTTCGGGGGTGAGCGTTACATACATTTACCCATTCCTCACACATCGGAGGTTGGGCTGTTGGGAGTGCCAAATGACTGTATACCTAAGATCCATGCTCGAACTCTGATACGAACAATTTTGTTCTACGCTAGGAAATTAATTCTGTTACAATGGAAGAGTGCCTCTGCTCCAGATATTCAAATGTTGTATCGTATGGTGAATAAGGTTATACGCATCTTTAAACGCATATATAAGGGAAGAACCTGTCCGAAAAAGTTTACTCAGATATGGCAACCCTGGCTTGATATTGCAAATTCCTTTTGGAAAGACACCCTGCTCTCCCAGCCATAGTGGGCTATTGTCATGAGTTGAACTAGTACGTCTGTGGATTGACGGGTTGCGGGGCGGTTGGTTTGGTGTGTTTTGGATCTGGTTGGGGGTGTGGCTGGGCGGTGTGGTGAGACTGGTTGTGTGCATGTGTGTGAGTGTAAGTGTTAGACTAAGGCCGCGTACACACGATCAAATCGGCCCGACCGTCCCAGCAGACAGATTCGATCGTGTGTACGGGCGAGCCGACGGATTTGGCCACCCGACAGATTTCAAAGCATGCTTTGAAATCTGTCGGCTGGGAACCCATCGGCCCGATATGTCTGCTGGTTAGTCTCGGACATGCGTCGAATGGATTTGACGCATGCGCGGAAGTAATTCACTTCCTGGTGCGGTGACGTGGCGGCATCAACGTCACCGCCACATCACCGACACGTTAGCGCGCCGTCTGCCGGCGGGGATTTTGGTTTGATCGTGTGTACACGATCAAACCAATACATCCCAGCAGACAGATTTGTTCAAATCAGTCTGTCCGACCGATTTGAACAAATCTGTCTGCTCGTGTGTACAAGGCCTTAGACTGTAACTGCTATACAGCGTGGGCCAGATTCAAAAAAAGTCGCGTATCTTTAGGCGGGCGTAGCGTATCTCAGATACACTATGCCGCCGTAACTTAGTGAGGCAGGTTCTGTATTCTGAAAGAACTTACGCCCTAAGTTATGGTGGCGTAGTGTAAATGTGTCGGCGTAAGCCCGCCGAATTCAAATTTGGCTGGTAGTGGGCATGTTGTATGTTAATCTATCATGACCCCACGTAATTGATGCTCTTTACAAACGGCGCATGCGCCGTCCGTGGACGTATCTCAGTGCGCATGATCGAAATCACGTCGCAAATAGTCAATGCTTTTGACGCAAACGTAACCTACGCCCAGCCCCATTCTGAATCGCTTACACAAACGACGTAAACGACGTAAAATTCGACGGCTGTTTCGAAATCCATACTTATCATTGCCTGCGCCTCATATAGCAGGGGTAATTTTACGCCAGTCCGACGTAAACTACACAAATAGATACGCCGGGCGCAACTCCGTTCGTGAATTAGCGCATTTACCTAATTTGCATATTTGACGCGTAAATCTACGGAAGCGACACCTAGCGGCCAGCGTACAAATGCAACTAAGATACGACGGCGTAAGAGACTTACGTCGGCCGTATCTTAGCAAAATTCCGGCGTATCTTGCTTTCTGAATACAGAAAAAAGATACGCCAGCCAGAGGCGTCGTTAGACCCTGGCTAAGGAGGCTGGAGCCCCGAATGGGTCCCCGTAAAGCCCCGAGTCATGGGCATTTAGCTCTGCATTGTTAGCCCCGAGCCTTTTCTGGTCCTTAGTGCCGCTGATGGGAGGCAGATCGGTGCGCTTTGAAAATTACAGAACCATCGGTATGTATCTCTCCCTCTCCCTCCTGTCGGCATCATTCCTGTGAATGTCACAGCGCACCGATCTGCCTCCCTGTTCTAGCCACGTGTGATCTCCTATAGGTGCCTGGTCTCCCCTAGCGCTGCCTGTTTTCCTCTTCCTGAAAGCTGGGGGATTCATCACACTGAGAGCGGGAGAGGGCTTGCCTGTCTTAATGCACAGGCACTTCTGCGAACTGCCCAGGGGTCCTAGGTGCATGGGGGGCCTATGAAGTTTCCTCCCAGCAGATTCGGGCAGCAGTGGTAACAGGTCTCCTCACGTTGGCTTTACAGGTCAGTTGTGTTATCTGTCTGTGTCTGCACTAATCTCTCTCCCTCCCTGACATCTTCCTCCCCTCCTCAGACACTATGCGGCGGCCGTCCTGCTCCCTGTCCTCCTCACACAGATCCATTCCTCTGCCTGTCACACTGCTCCTCTGGTTGTTATCTCTCCCCTCCCTTCCCTGATTTTTCCCTGCAGACACTTCACTTCACACATGTGTGTGTCCCAGGATCTACAAACATTACAAATGTCTGGAACCCCCCCACCTTGCACACCCCCAACACTGTCTCTTTACTAGGAAATGGAGATCTCTCCCCTCCCTGTCAGACAGCCCATTTACTTTTTTATACTATGGCTATCTATTACCAGCTGAGAGTATGCCCCATGCCCATCTCTGATTATCCCTCTCCAGTCCCCCTGACAGCCATCTATCTGACCCCCCCCCCCCCCCCCCACCAGCACAAATTCTCCTTTTTAATCCCTATACAGACCAGGATTTCCCTAGTCTCATTCCAGTTCTTCTCCACCCATACCCCATCTCATACCCCCCCTCCTCTTTCTCCCCTACTACCCCATGGTTCTCATTCCCACCCCATTTTTTTCAGTGCTTAAAGATGAACCCCAAGGTGGAGCATATTACTACTGCTGCTTGTGTGGGTGAGAGATGTGTACTGGGTACTGCGCCAATCCCTGCTGACCCTCTTCTCCTATTCATCCCATGTGATTGGCGCAGTACACATCCCACATGCACAAGCAGCAGTAGTAAGATGCTCCACCTCGGGATCCTTCTTTAACCCTGCAAAGCACCAGAAGAGAGACAAAAACTCAGATGGGGAACGAAGATAGGAATTGTCATTCCTGTTGTATATTTAGCCCAGTGACAGCCTTCCAGAATAGATAGGATCTGTGACATCAGCTACCCTGCTTCAAGAGACCATATCTGTATTCTACATTGCTGCCCCTATACTGTACCCTCTAGCCCCCTGTACTATGTCCACTTACCCTCCCCCTGTACCGTATCTGCCTAACCCCACCATATGTGTCAGGTAGGTGGGTTTAGTGTTCAAAATTGATGGGCAATGGTAAGCCAGGGAGCTTACCCCCCCCCCACCACACAACTCCACCGCCCAGCCAAAAGACCCAATGCCATGACCATCCCGGATCCAAAGCCGCCGACGACCCCCCCCGCCGCCGGCCTTGGGCTGAAGCCCCTGGTCTTCTTGCCACCTAGCAACGCCCCTGACGCCAGCGCATCCTAGAATTTACACGGCGTATCAACAGATACGCCAACGTAAATTCTTTCTGAATCTGGCTCTATATCTCTGCTGCCTAATATGCTCTGACTGACTGTGGTGGGGCCCTAGGTGGTCCACTTCAGCTACCCTATCTCAATTGTTGTTTTGGATTTCCTCCATTGAGGATCCGGGGTTTACAGTCTCAGGATGGAGAACTACTTAGTCTTCAGGAGAAAGATTAAGACTCATCTCTTTTGATCTCAAAGGAGACAGGAACAACAAGCGCCCAGAGGCGATTTACTTCGCATGTGTAAGTTTTTTCATTCATTCAGGATATCATATAACCCTGATGTGATATTCTTTTTCTGCACCGATGTAACCACGTTATGTAACCATTTATGTGCCTATGTGCACATTGATTATTGTATTTGCAGAAAATCAAAAAACAAACTTTTAAAAAAGAAAAAAAAAAATGAGAGGAAGCTCGGACTTCCATCATCCAATTATGTGCAAGCACAAAGTGCACCACATTCACTAGGCTCGCAGAAAGATTCCATTGTAAAGTACAACTTGCTTTGCAAAGTGAACAGTGTATTTACTGTACCTATAGTAAATCAACCCCCAGGTATCTAATAGGTGCAGATCAGGCAGCTCACAGTAGGACACAGTATTAGAACAACCTAGCACCATAAACACTATAGGAGCTCAACAGCAAAGCTGTTTAAGAAAATCCAGCTGCACTTTGCAGCACCAGCTGATAAACATGCTGCACCGCCTCTCTAATTCAAGAGCACTGATTAGAGTGTATAGTTTAGAAACTACAGTACATCTCAAATACTACCAAAAAGAATGAAGCTGTGAAGCTACATTTATTATATTGTTAGAAAATCACCTACAGATGCTTCTATAGTATTTGCCGGAATCATGACACTGGCTACCTAGCAACCATGTCTTTCTGTACCAGACAGTTTTATTAAAAAGATTTGTTATTGTGGAGGCAACAGAGCCTTCCTGCAGATAAGGGATATATAAATGTTATTAGTCATGAGGATAAAACTGCATGGTTTTCATTTTTCAAAAGCAAAAACTAGAGCATATAAAAAATATCAATTTTCTAGAAGTCCTTGTAAACATCAATTGCCAGTGATTTGGTTCACGGTAACAGCTTACATAATATTTCTGGCAAGAAATGCGCCAATTAACTGGAGAAATAGGATACAAGAAAACACTGACATTGTATACAAGACACTTTAATTGTTTTGCTTAAACACTTTTATTGCTTTGCATGGATACTTTTGTTTTCTTTTTTACATTAAATCAACAGGAAACTATTTAATTTGCATAAAAATTCACCTCTGAAAATAAGATTACTTTGGAGGGGACTGAGAATTATGTATAAAGAAAATGAATGTCACGACTTTCGTCATGCTGGGACACTGGTTCATGTTTAGAGGGTGTCCCCAAGGATATGTATGGAAAGCGAGAAGTCCAAAAGTTTCTTTGATTAATACTAGACTCTGAGAGTGAGGTGCAGGTCAGTGCAGAAATTGTTTATCCTTAGGCCCCGTACACACGTACGAGAACCTCGATGGGTGGAACACATCGTTACGCCCGTCGAGGTTCTCGGCCGGCCGTCAGAATCGGCGACCATCCTGTCGGGAAAGGCGACCCTGCTCTCTATTTTCTCACGGCGGCTTTCCCGATGGGATGCTCGCCGAGAGTGTACACACGGCCGAGGTTCTCGGCAGAATGAGGATCCCAGCGAGCTTCTCGCTGGTTTCTGCCGAGAACCTCGGCCGTGTGTACGGGACCTAACACTGGCATTGTTTAGCAATTTAACTACTGTTCCCCACATATAACATTTGGCTAAACTCTGCGTGAAATACTGAAATTAAAGAGGATTACGGCTTCACTGCTTCCACTGCTGCTTGCAAAAAAGCTTTTGGAAATTGTAATGCAAGTGCATATGACTTACAGGGGATTTCTATTGTTCTTGGAAATCTTCTTTAAAGGGGTTGTAAAGGTTTGTCTTTTATTTTCTAAATAGGTTCCTTTAAGCTAGTGTATTGTTGGTTCATGTACCTTTTCCTTCGATTTCCCTTCTAAATGTTTTTTTTCTTTGTTTGAATTTCTCACTTCCTGTTTCTCCTCAGTAAGCTTGCCCCCATCATCCGAGAGGTGGAAAGTCCTTTAGAACAGCTTACTGAACACATTACTGAGGAGGAACAGGAAGTGAGAAATTCAGACAAAGAAAACAAAGAAAAAAAACATTTAGAAGGGAAATTGAAGGAAAGGGTATGTGAACCAACAATGCACTAGCTTAAAGAAACCTATTTAGAAAATAAAACGAAAATGAACCTTTACAACCCCTTTAAGGAGGATCTATCATTATAATGTTTATTTTTCAGCTCTCTTACCTCTGGGATAAAGTACATGCAGGGGCAGACTGACAACTCATGGGCCCCGGGCAATAAGGGATTATGGGGCCCTTCGGGCAATAAGAGATTGTGGGGCCCTTTGGGCAATAAGAGATTATGGGGCCCTTTGGGCAATAAGAGATTATGGGACCCTTCGGGGAATAAGAGATTATGGAGCCCTTTGGGCAATAAGAGATTGTGGGGCCCTTTGGGCAATAAAAGATTATGGGGCACTTTGGGCAATAGGGGATTATGGGGTCCTTTGGGCAATAAGAGATCATGGGGCCCCCAGGCAATAGGAGATTATGGGGCTCCCAGGCAATAGATTATGGGGCCACACAGTATGCATGCACAGTATACATACACCCAGAATATACATACACACACACTGAAAAGGTACTGGAGAGGCGCGGCAGCTATAATCTTGGGATTTTTAGACCAAAAGCGTGTCGGTAAGGGACATTTCAGGGACAGAATAAAAGGCTGGCAACCCTGGTGGGGCCCCTAGTGGCATGGGGCCCTTGGGCAGTGCCCAAGTGCCCAAATGGTCAGTCCGCCTCTGAGTACATAAAGTACTTTGTCCCATGTTTTTAAATGGTTTCTAATGCTAGTTATGTACTTAGACCTGCCTCCATACCTAAATCACTGCTCCCCACCCTTCTGCTGTGGTCAGTCCGATAACAACTATAAAGGAATCGGCTGATTCATAGCTGCAACTTGTCTCAGCTGTGAGCACTTTTCTGAGACAATGAAAAGAGAAATGCAGAAGGAGGGGAGACATGTTCGGCCTCTGAACATTGCTTGTCTCAGGAAAGTGCTCACAGCCGAGACAAGCTGCAGATATGAATCAGCTGTCTCCTTCAAATCTTTTGCTAGACTGGCCACAACAGAACAGGAGGGGGGAAGACTGACTTTGTAATTAGGGTTAGAAACTACTTAGGAACATAGACAAAGTTTTATATATACTCTTTCCCAAAATATATATATGGTATATTCCTCACTTGGTTGACGCCCCACAGTGATCTCCCATAAAGTTAGGGGGTGTCGAAATATATCCGAACGAAGAATACAATCTTTATGTAACCTTAAGAGGGAGAGACCGACCTTTGTGTTCCTACAAGAAACACACTACTCATTCAATACCCAAAATTGACCGATATTTTTTTCACTAAAGACTTTCATGCTACTAACGCAGCAGCAAAAACTACTGTAGAGGTGTTTCAATTTTGATAGGAAGAGATTCATATTTTGAAATCACCCAACAACTAGTGGATCCCGATGGTTGGTGCCTTTTTCTTAAAGGGGAGATTGGTAATTTTCCTATTACATTAGCCAATGTTTTTTTTTTCCCCCAATACTGCACATGTTTCTTTCTGCCGTAACATAATCAATGAATTGTCCTGGTTTGCCTCTGGCTGCATTGTCCTTGGAGGGGACTTCAAGGGGCCGCCGTCATATGATGTTTTTGAATTCTTGAGCCTCTAGGGGTGTAATTTGGGAGCTGATGTGCGTGCCAGGCGGCCGCAATGTCTGCCGGGCACCAGCGAATGCCTGTCACACAGCAGGACAGTGGATCTGTGTGTGTAAACACACAGATCCACATCCTGTCACATGAGAGGAGACCGATGGTGTGTTCCCAGTACAGAGGAACACCGATCGGTCTCCTCCTCTTGTGAGTCCCCTCCCCCAACAGTTAGAATCACTCCCTAGAATACACATTTAACCCCTTAATTTCCCTCTAGTGTTAACCCCTTCCCTTCCAGTCACATTTACATAGTAATCAGTGCATTTTTATAGCTCTGATCGCTGTATAAATGTGAATGGTCCCAAAACAGTGTCCGATGTGTCTGCCGCAATGTCAGTCATGATAAAAATGCCATAAATATTCCCCTATTTTGTAGGCGCTATAACTTTTGCGCAAACCAATCAATATACACTTATTACAATTCTGTTTACCAAAAATATGTAGAAGAATACATATCTGCCTAAACTGAGGAAAAAAATAGTTTTTTTATATATTTTTGGGGGATATTTATTACAGGAAATATAAAAAAAAAGGCTTTTTTTTAAAAAAATAATAATTTTTTTTTGTTTATAGCGCAGAAAATAAAAGAGGTGATCAAACACCACCAAAAGAAAGCTCTATTTGTGTGGAAAAAAATATTAAAATTTCATATGGGTACAGTGATGCATGACCACGCAAATTGTCATTTAAAGTGTGACAGCGTTGAAAGCGGAAAATTGGTCTGGGCAGGACGGGGGTGAAAATGTCCTGTATTGAAGTGGTTAAGGCAAGACACATTTGGTTTCTGCTTAATGCTTAATCTCGGACATGCACATTGCAAAATTGGCGCATATGTGGACGATCTTCTTTTTATACTTGCACAACCACATATTACTATCCCACATATTTTAAAAGAATTTGATCAATATAGATATCTCTCTAATCTTAAAATAAATAACCATAAATCCGAAGCACTTAACATATCACTCCATACCAAACAGTTAAAGGACACACAGCTGATTTGTCCTTTCAAATGGATACTATCATCCCTTAACCACTTCCATACCAGGCACTTACGCACCTTCCCGCCCAAGCCAATTTTCAGCTTTCAGCACTGTCGCAATTTGAATGACAATTGCGCGGTCATGCTACACTGCACCCAAACAAAATTGGCGTCCTTTTTTCCCCACAAATAGAGCTTTCTTTTGGTGGTATTTGATCACCTCTGCGTTTTTTTTTTTTTGCGCAACAACTAAAAATAGAGCGAAGATTTTGAAAAAAAAATACGTTTTTATTTTTTTCTGTTAATTTTTTTGTAAATGAGTATGTTTTCTCTTTCAATTACGGGCACTGATATGGTGGCACTGATGGGCACCGATGAGGTGGCACTGATGGGCACCGATGAGGTAGTTCTGATGGGCACCGATTAGGTAGCACTGATGGGCACTGATAGGCGGCGCTGGTATGGGGCACTGATGGGCACTCATAGGCGGCACTGATGGGCACTCATGGGCGGCACTGATGGGCACTCATAGGCGGCACAGGTGGGCACTCATAGGCGGCACAGGTGGGCACTGATAGGCGGCACAGGTGGGCACTGATAGGTGGCACAGGTGGGCACTGATAGGTGGCACAGGTGGGCACTGATAGGTGGCACAGGTGGGCACTGATAGGTGGGCACTGGGCATGGATTGGCACTGACAGACACTGGGGTGGCACTGATGATCACTGAGGGTTTTTTTTACTGCCCTTTTTTTTTTTGTCCTTTTTTTGTCCTTTTTTTTTTTTTTTTTGTAAGTACCCTGGTGGTCTAGTGTGGGCACTCCCTGGTGGTCCGTGTGGCGATCCGAGGGGGGGCTGCGCTGATAAACAATCAGCGCGAACCCCCCCTGTCAGGAGAGCCGCTGATCGGCTCTCCTGTACTCGCGTCTGTCAGACGCGAGTGAGGAAGAGCCGTCGGCGGCTCTTCCTGTTTACATCGTGATCAGCCGTGATTGGACACGGCTGATCACGTGGTAACGAGGCTCCGCCGGAGACTCGTTACCGAGATCGGAGGTGCAGGGTGTCAGACTGACACCCCGCATCACCGATCGCCGCGCTGCGCGCCCCTACGGGCGCGCGCGGCATTGAAATCGTGCTAAGCCGTTTGAGAACGGCTAGTCACGATTTCATAACCACTTCCCGGACGTAAATCGGCTATTGGCCGGGCGGGAAGTGGTTAAATACTTAGGAATATGGCTAACTCCCAACTTTATAGATTTATACACACAAAACTTTCAACCTATCCTACACAAACTGAAACAAGATCTCAAAAACTGGAACATAACGCCTTTTTCCTGGTTTGGCAGGGCAGTGGTAGTCACGATGATAATATTACCCTGAGTGTTGTTGTACCTTTTTCATAACCTACCAATTGTGATACTGAAGAGGTTCTTCTCTCAAGTGAACTCAATAGTTTGCAAATTTATATGGTCAGGCAAGAGATCTCGTATACGTATGTAGATTCTAACTAAGCTAAAAACTGCTGGTGTCATCAATTTACAATTTTTTTTTGCACTATTACTGTGCCACTTAGTACAAATCATTGACTGGAACTGTCATGCAAACTGCAAAGAGTGGGTAAATATTAAGGGAATGCAATCCAAGACACCTTTACGGTTCCTACCTTAGTACCAAAGGAATCATGCTATATCAGCTATCACCCTCAAATCACATCCTTTAATAGGACCAACACTTACAATTTTGCAAAAAGTGATACAGAATTATAACCTAGCATCCTCTCCAGGCACACTGACTCCCTAGGCACACAGCCAAGATTTTGCACTAGGCCATAGGGAAGATTCTACACCTCTGGTAATCTATCATTGTACTAACAATGGAAAACTTAAAATCTTCGAACAACTACAGGCAGAATTACACTCAAAATACTTCACGCACTGGCAATATCTACAACTCCACAACTATGTCTAATGTCATTCCAACTGCAAACATTTCCTAAGACAGATGACAAACTTTGAAACAATTTGCTTAAAGGGGTCACCTATAGGAAAAACAACCTCCCTGATGTACAGTTGGTTGCAATTCAACTCTGTAGACACTGCCAATAGACATAAGAAAGAGTGGAAGACGGCCCTTAACATGACCTTTACAGATGACCAATGGCTAGATGCATGAATCTTGGCACATAAGTGTTCTATTAGCACTAGCATTCAACGTAGATCATACAAACTTATGACTAACGTATATCATACCAGCCAAGCTGCATGCATGGCACCTAGACACACCTGATACACGTTGGCGCAATGGTAACAGTATAGGCGCCATGCTACATATATGGTGGGATTTCCCACTTTTACTTAACTTTTGGAAAGATTTATTCCCTAACCACGACAAAACCAAAACTTACACCAGAATTTTGCTTACTGAATATATAAAACTAAAAAAAAAAATTATTGTGAGACATCTACTAAATGTGGCCAAATCTATTATTCCAAAACACTGGAAAAAACACACATTTGCCCATATTGACGGAATGGCTACATATGGTGAATTCAATTATTATAAATGGAAGAAATAGCAGCAATTGCTTTGGAAAGGACTGAAAAATTACACAAATTATGGACGCCCTGGTTAAATACTCAGATGCATATGATATATTACAAAATGGCTGAGTGATTACGCTTATGCACTTCAAAGAATTCACAACACAGGTTTGGTTAGTACATATATGCTCAGGTATACACCTATACATCTGTGTATTCGTGTATAGACGAGTGAATTCTATTCAGACGGATTGTTATTCCAATTGTAACCGTAACTGAATTCTTTGGAATACTCTCCACTTAATGTTTCATACTCCTATGTATGGAATGCAAACAGTGTAAAGATTTTTGTTGCTGGATCATGCATCTGTTGCATGATATACAATGACAGAGATGGGTCTGGATTTTTGCAATTATATCATTGTTAAAACTATACTGTACTGTTAAATTCAAACCATTTCATTTCAATAAAACTTTTATTGTTTAAAAAAAATAAAATAAATCAGCATACATTTGCTGTATACTATTGAGACGATTTCCCTCCAGTACTTGTCCTGGAGACACAAGACGTGAAAGAAAATCTCTACAAAGTCTGATAAAATCCTATCCTGGACAGTTGTCACCGAACAACCACTGGAACATTTTTCCTCATCTTGTGTTCTAGGGATAACTGTTATGCCTTGTACACACGACCGGTTTTCCTGTCAGGAAAAAAACAACGTTTTTCCCAACATGATTCCTCTCCAGCCTGCCTTGCATACAGACGTTCATGCCAAATCCCGCCCGACCAAAGCGCAGTGAAGTACAACACGTACGACAGGACTATAAAGGAGCAGCTCCATTCAAACGGTGCCACCCTTTGGGGTGCTTTTGCTGATCCTCGTGTTAGAAAAAGTTTGGTGAGAGACGATTCACGCTTTTCAGTCTTCGTGCTTTTCAGTCCGTCACAACGTGACGAATGTGCTATTTCCATTACGAACGCTAGGTTTACCAGAATGAGCGCTCCCATCTCATACTTGATTCTGAGCATGTGTGTTTTCCTTTTGGAAGAGCATACACACCAGCGGTTTTCACGACAGGAAAAAGACCGCCGGGAATCACGACGGGAAAAAAGAGAGCTGGTTCTAAGTTTTTTCCAGGCAGTTTTCTTGTCGGGAAAAGTGCTATGGAGCATACACACGTCCGGTTTTCCCGACAAAAAGCAAACATGGCAGTTTTCCCATTGCAAAAAACGGTTGTGTTCGAGGCATCAGAGTTCCCATCATTTTTTATCTTGACAACAATGGTTACCAGGACAAACCCAGTGGAGACACAGACAGCAATAAAAATTTGACAAAGGGTCAAATTTTGCTCCTTTTTTCCAAAACGAAATAAAAAATTTGGGCTACACACGACCGAGAAACTCGTCATAAAAGAAACATCGTTTTTCTCGGCGAGTTCCTTGTCAGGCTTGTCGAGAATCTTGTCAAGCTTTCTTTGCCTACACACTGTCAAGACAAAATCTCGTTGTTCCCAAACGTGGTGACAGACAGCACGTACGACGGCACTATAAAGGGAAAGTTCTAATCCATTGGTGCCACCCTTGGGGCTGCTTTTGCTAATCTCCTGTTACTGCGTGTTAATTAAATGTTAATTAAATGTTTGGTGAGAGACGATTCGCGCTTTTCAGTCTGTTACAGGGTGACGAATGTGCCATCTCCATTACGAACGCTACTTTTACCGAAGGTGCGCTCCCGTCTCATACTTTATTCTGAGCATGCACTGGTTTCTAAGCATACACACAAACGTGTTTCTCGTCGTAAACCAGCCCGACGAGAAACACGACAAGGTAATTGAGACTCCTGACGGGGAAAAAAAGAACTTGTTCTCTTTTTTTTCTCGTCGAGATCCACGACAGTTTTCTCGACGAAAAACATACACACGACTGTTTTCCTCGGCAAAAAAGCTCTGACACCAAGTTTCTTGATGGATTTGGTTGAGGAAAACGGTTGTGTGTACGAGGCCATACATTTTGTAATAAGAAAAGCTGAAACCTTTACATCCCTTTATTTATGAAAAAAGGATTTTTAATAACAGCTTACCTGTAAAATCCTTTTCTTGAAGTACATCACGGGACACAGAGCGCATAGCCATTACATATGGGTTATATGGGTACCTTCAGTTGTGGACACTGGTGTAATCAACTTCACAGGAAGTTCCTCCCTATATAACCCCCTCCCACTGAGAGTGCTTAAGTTTTGTAGCAAGCAATTTCTCTGAGGTTACACAATGTTCCCCAAAAGAGGGGTGGGAGCTCTGTGTCCCGTGATGTACTTCAAGAAAAGGATTTTACAGGTAAGCTGTTATTAAAAATCCTTTTTTCTTTATCGTACATCACGGGACACAGAGCGCATAGCCATTACATATGGGATGTCCCAAAGCAATGCTCCATGAAGGGAGGGAGACCGTAAGGCCAAAAATAGCCAAACAGAAAATATATCAGGAGGTAAAAAATAGCTCCACCAACAGAAAAAAAGGGGGCGTGAACCGGGCCAGAGGATTCTATACTGCTGCCCGTAGGACCGCCTGCCCAAATGCTACGTCCGTAGCTTTTGTGACGTCCAACTTATAAAATTTAGTAAACGTATGTACGGAAGACCAGGTTGCCGCTTTGCAAACCTGTGCCATAGAGATCTGATGGTGTGCCGCCCAAGAGGCACTCATGGCCCTCGTAGAATGGGCCTTAACTGATAAGGGAGGTGGAACGCGCTTCAGACCATAGGCCTGAAAAATCAGCTGCTTAATCCACCTAGCCAAGGACGACTTGGCAGCCGGTTGACCCTTCTTGGGGCCATCCGGGAGAACGAAAAGCACATCTGTTTTCCGAATCTTTTCTGTAGCCTTGAGATAAACCCTCATGGCTCGGACCACGTCCAAAGTATGAAGCAATCTTTCCTCTCTGGACTGGGGAGTAGGAAAGAAGGATGGTAGGACTAGGTCCTGATTCAAGTGAAAACTGGATATGACCTTAGGAAGGAAAGAAGGTTGAGGCCGCAGAACCACTCTGTCCTTATGCAGAATCAGGTACGGTTCCCTGCAAGACAAGGCTGCCAGCTTGGAGACTCTTCTGGCCGAAGCCATAGCCACCAAGAAAACCAATTTTCGGGGTTAGCAGCACAAGAGGGATTTCTTTCAGAGGTTCAAACGGCTGTCTTTGTAAAGCTGACAAGACCAGATTTAAATTCCAGGGGCAGAGGGGAGCTCTAATAGGGGGATTTACATGCAAGACCCCCTGCAAGAAGGTTTTTACAAGCGAATGCGTGGCCAAAGGCCTTTGAAACCATATCGCTAAGGCAGACACCTGCCCCTTTAGAGTACTAAGAGCTAACCCCTTGTCAACGCCAACCTGTAGGAATCGCAAGATCCTGTCAATAAAAAACTTGCGAGGATGCCCTCCTTGAGACTCGCACCACTCCACATAGGTCTTCCAGACTCTATAATAGATATTTCTAGAAACTGGTTTTCTAGCTTGAATTAGCGTAGATATGACCTGGGCTGAGAGGCCCCTGCCCTTAAGAATTAGGGATTCAGCCGCCAAGCCATCAAATTTAGCTGCTGTGAAGCAGGGTGGTAGATCGGGCCCTGAGACAGCAGATCTGGGCGCAGGGGGAGTGGCCACGGTGCCCCTACTGACATCCTCACGATGAGTGCGTACCAAGCCCTTCTGGGCCAGGCTGGGGCCACCAGGATCATCGGCCTGCGCTCCACCCTGATCCTTCGTAGAAGGCGGGGAATCATCTGTAGTGGAGGGAACGCATACAGGAGAGAAAACTGGTGCCAGGGGCAAACCAACGCATCGGTCCCGTAGGCCGAGGGGTCCCTGGCTCGGGATACGAATTTGTCCAATTTCTTGTTGAATCTTGTTGCCATGATGTCCACATCGGGAACTCCGAATCTTTGGCAAATCTCTTGGAATACCTGGTGGTGAAGAGACCACTCTCCCGGGAGTAACTGTTGACGACTCAAAAAATCTGCTTGAGAATTGTCTATCCCTGGGATGAACACTGCTGAGATGCAGGGTACATGGGCTTCGGCCCATGAGAAAATCAGGTTTACTTCCCTTTGAGCCGCTAGGCTCCTTGTGCCCCCCTGGTGGTTTATGTATGCCACCGCCGTGGCATTGTCGGACTGTATCCTTACTGGCAGACCCTGCAGGGGGAGAGTCCAGGCGACCAGGGCCAACCGAGCAGCTCTGATCTCTAGGACATTGATGGGAAGCAGACTTTCTGCCTCTGACCACTGTCCCTGCTGGGTCCGTTTTCCTAAGATTGCCCCCCAACCTGTTAGGCTGGCATCTGTGGTTACTATTTTCCACGTGATGGGGCAAAAGGATTTCCCTTTTGACAATTTTTGAGGGATCAGCCACCAGTACAGGCTGCGCTTGACCCCTGGGGAAAGAACTAATGGACGGTCTAATGCCTGTATGGACTTGTTCCAAGCAGAGAGAATAGCTGCCTGAAGAACTCTGGTATGGATCTGGGCATAGGGCGCTGCTTCGAAGGCGGCCACCATCTTTCCCAGCAGTCGCATGCATAGGCGAATAGTCGGCTTCTTTTTGCCTAAGACTATTTGAATCGTTTGAATCAACGACCTGATCTTCCCTTGAGGTAGAAATACCTTCTGGCATTCTGTATCTAACCGAAAGCCTAGATATTCCAACTGCCTTGTGGGTTGTAACCTTGATTTTTCTTGGTTCACAATCCATCCGAATTCTTCTAGATGCGGCACTGTGCGGACTACTGCATGATTGAGGTTGGAAGCTGATCTGTCGATAACCAGGAGATCGTCCAGGTACGCCAGGACCAAGATGCCTTCTGTCCTTAGGACGGCTAGCACCGGGGCTAACACCTTTGTGAATACCCGCGGAGCTGTTGCCAACCCGAAAGGGAGGGCTACGAACTGGAAATGACTTTGATTTATCGTAAAACGAAGAAACTTGTGGTGTGCTGGGTAAATCGGCACATGCAGATATGCATCCCTTATGTCTATAGATGCTAGAAAGTCGCCCTGATGCAGGCTGGCTGTCACTGAACGTATGGAGTCCATACGAAAGGTCTGAATCTTTAGAAAGCGATTTAGGCGTTTGAGGTCTAATATAGGCCTGACGTCGCCATTGGGTTTTGGTACAACAAAAAGGTTGGAGTAGAATCCCTGACCCCATTCCTGGGTTGGTACTTCTACAATTACTCCTTGGAGCAATAGGCGATCCAACGCCTTTACGAGAGAGGCCCTTCTTAATGGGTCGCTTGGAAGACTTGACCCCTGAAAATGAGGAGGGGGGATTTCTCGAAACTCTAGTTTGTATCCCGTGACTACCACGGACCGAACCCACGAGTCGGAAATTCTGGCCTTCCAGACTTCGGAGAAAAAGCAAAGTCTTCCCCCCACCCGAGAGAGTGGGGGCGCCCCTTCATGAATCTGATTTGATGACTGGTTTAGCCGGCTTGCGAGACCAGGGTCTCTTGTTTGCCGCGGCTTGACCCTGTGGGCGGCTATTAACCACTGGACGCCCGGGAGGCCGTCGATACTGACGAGAAGTCGAAGGGGCTGAGCCTACAATGGCCTGTCGTTAAAACGTGGGCCCACGCGGTCTTTTCTTGACCGGTAAGGAAGTACTTTTCCCACTTGATATGGTGTGGATATATTTATCTAGGTCTTCCCCGAATAGTCTTCCCCCATGAAAGGGAAACCCTGCTAAAAGCTTTTTGCAGGGTGCCTCTGCTGACCAGTTCTTTAGCCACAAAAGACGACGCATGTGAACCATCAGTAGAGATGAACGAGATGCCTGTTGGATGGAGTCCTTAATAGCATCTACTGCAAAGCAGAGAGCCCTAGGGAATTCTGCTAATTCATGAGTATGCTGAGCCGGGATGTCCTTTAACCACTTCATATTGCTGTCCAAAGACCAGAGCACTTTTTGAGATTCCTGCGTCGCTTTAACTGACAATTGCTTGCGACGTGGCTCCCAAACAAAATTGGCCTGAGCTTTCTTTTGGTGGTATTTGATCATCTCAATAAACAAAAACAGGCGACTGAAAAAAATGCAATATTTTTTACTTTTTTCTATAATAAATATCCCCAAAAATATATTAAAAAAAAATATTTTTCCCTCAGTTTAGGCCGATACGGCGCAATGCGTTTATTGACGCATGCGTTTACACCTAGTAATGGCGGCGATGAGCGATGACACTTCGGAGCGGCCATTGGCATTTTTTTAGCGATCAATGCTATAAAAATGCATTGGTTACTATAAAAATGCCATTGGCAGTGAAGGGGTTAACACTAGGGGGCTTAAGTGTATTCCTAGTGTGTTCTAACTGTATGGGGGGGGGGTGGACTCACTAGGGGATCCTTGAACATCAGAAAATCAGCGTTTCCCCCGCTGACATTTTCAACACGGCTCCCGTTCCCCGCTCTGTACAGGTCAGGGATTTATTCACGCAGCCGCCGTATTACTGCGGCGGCTGGTCGGCAAGCGGTTAATATATGGCCGCGGCCTGACAGACACCAATGGCTGCTACTGCTGGCTGAACCATGGCACCTACTGAGGTGAAAGCCCATTTCTTTAAATATTCCCGGACAGGTCTTCCATAGGGTAGAGAATAGAGAATCTTTTAGGAGGGACAAAGATTCTATCAGGTCGAGCCCAATCCTGGTAAATCACGCTCCGCAGAAGGGGGTGCATTGGAAAAGACGCACAAGTTAATGGAGCCTTTAAAGAACCCAATGAGGATACCTCCGGGGCTACTAGTTCTGGCACTGGAAGTTTAAAGCCAGTGCGAACCATATCTGTCAAAGACTGGATCCACAGGCCCTCCGCTTGAGAGGCCGAGAAATATTCATCTATAGTGGAATCTTCCCTGTCTGAACCGTCGGGACTTGGGTCTGCCTGATCCCCTTGTGGGTCCCGTTCCTCAGAAGAGGAGACCTCCACATCTGAAAACCCCACACTGGGTGAGGGGGATCTAGCCCGCTTGCTACTTGGCCAAGGACGGGCAAATAACGCAGTTAACCTTTTCTCTAGCCCACTCATGGTGGCTGCTAGCATTTCTTCCGTCACGTAAACGGGAATGGGTGGATCGGGGGCCGCCTCTGCCCCCAGCACCCCCAATGGCTCTTGTACTATGCCACTCGGTGTTCTAACTGGCGAGGGTGGGGCCGTTGAAGCCTGGCCCAAATCCTCTGACCCCGATGGAGACCCCTTTTGTTTCTTGGTACCTTTAGCAGCCTTGGCTGGTCCAGATCCCTTTGGAGCCATTGTACAACCTTGAGTCACCCCTATAGCCAACACCTGACTGTTGCAGCTAGGAGTAACCAATATGAGGACAGGTATGAGGAAAATGAAAAAAACTAGTTTTTTTTTTTTTCCAAAATAATTTTTTTTTTGTTTTTTTTTTTTTTACCCGCCTGGGAGGTGGCAATACTGAGGAAACCTGTGAGTATTGACACACCAATGCCCGTTAGCCGGAGTCCAAGGTAAACTCAGATACTGCTGGATCTAAGGCTGAGTCCCTTTAAGCAAAAAAACTTCCCTTTTTTTTTTCTGGTCAATAGTGGACCTAAGTCCTAGACCTGAAGATCCACAAAACCGCCACTAGGTGTCCCTGTGTGGCCAAAAGACCCAGCTGCACGCTCTGTATCCTTTCTTCCTCTGCCTCCAGGAGGGAAAGACCAGCCAGAGAAAAGTTTTCTCTTTAAACAGACCCTGACGCTGCTGGCCCGCCCCCCCGACGCACGCCGACGCTATAAAAGGCGGCGTGCACGCGCGCGCACACGCGCGTGCACACGCGCGCGCACCCCCCCCTCGCTGAAACCACATGGAGGAAGCAGAGCAGAGGAACAACATGGACCAGCGCTAGGCAGCACCAACAGACACCAGGTAAGCACTAATCTCATTGTAGTGCACACAGAGAGAGGAAGCTGTCCCCATGGGCTTCCTAAGAAACAGGAGTTTACCAGCAATTTCCTCTTTTAAAACATGTGGGGTTGCAGTATCAATGCTAACAGGCAGACCTGGGGTGAGTAGCAAATATATATCTTACACAAGTATACATATATCTACATGTTATCTGGGTAAACATTAGTATCCCATCCTGCCCACACAGACATAGTGGAGATAGTGGCTGATGCACAAGCATACTGTTAGCCAACCCAGAACCCCCAGGGGGATACCTACTGTCGAACCAAGTCCCGCAGGTTCCCTCTTACCTGCTCCACGCCGCAGGGTATTGCAAATTGCAAGAGGCCCAATCTTCCCCCATCTCCGTGGGTATTGTCTCGGACCTTCAGGGACCGGGGTCCTGTGTTTAAGGAACCCACACCCCTGGACCTATATAGCATCCTGGCATCAGTAGCGTTTAGTCCTGGAAGAGACCAAGGCACTGGAGCCCAGAATCCAGCCCTCCAAGGAGAGACATTATAGGCAACACCCCACTCCAGCAGGGCCCGGGTACCGTACACCTTGGCTTTGAAGCACTTCGGACGGATCCGGCTAGCTATCCTGGGTCCCGAGACCTCCGAGGGACAGCTAGACGTGACCAACACCTAAGACACTGGCGAAAAAAACTGAAGCACTCTCAGTGGGAGGGGGTTATATAGGGAGGAACTTCCTGTGAAGTTGATTACACCAGTGTCCACACCTGAGGGTACCCATATAACCCATATGTAATGGCTATGCGCTCTGTGTCCCGTGATGTACGATAAAGAAAAACATTTTTGAAAAGACCTACTCTATGAATCTAAGAATAAAAATTGGTTGCAGGGGGTGATGACAATTTGACATCAAACTATATGCAGATGTCTGGATAAAGCACATAGCCAATTACCTGAGCAGAGGGTTGGCATGTCGAGAAAGCTTTTTATGCAGTGTACTGTTGACTTGGTGGCAAGAAATAATTTTTGCCCTTTTTTTTTTGTTTAGTCACAGAGCTATTTGTATTACAATTGTGTTTGTTTTACCACTTGAAAGCACAGGTTTATACCCCTTAGAAAAACTTGATTGTTACTATGGACATATGTGTGCTCTTTTTCGTTCTATACTTGTTTTTTTGTTTACAAACTTTTATTGTGAAAGGTAAGTGGTGGTACAAATCCAAGAAATTAAAGCATATATATAGAGAAATGTAAGACATATACAAAGTCAGTCTGTGTACAAGGCCTAAGACAACTCGTGAAGACCATAGATAGTTATACATGATAGGAGAAAACTTAGGGCCAGGAGTAACAAAAACATCATGGAGAAATAAAACAGTAACAACTGGGATATGAGACGTTTAAAGAGATTAGATAGGGTTAAAGAACTGTGAAGAGTGTTCGAACCAGGGAGACCATTTATTGTCATATATGTGGCTGGTATTTTGTAGGATATAAAATATTTTTTCCATTAAGCAAATGTTATTAATTCTCGATTTGAGTGGATCTATAGGTATCGTAGGTGATTTCCAATGGAAAGCTATCAACCAATGTATGGCTACGCATATTGTGTGTATCAGTCTCATATAACAAGTAGGGAGACCCGTGATTGGGGAGAAAAGAAGGCAGTTATGTAATGTTAGGGTAATGTTTTTGTCGGAGATTGTGGATGCAAATTTCTCTAACTGTAGCCATATACTTTTAATTTTGTCACAATACCAAAATGTGTGGGAAAATGAGCCCAAGGAATTACAGTTTCTGAAGCAAGACGGGGAGGACAAGGGGAATATTGAGTGAAGTTTGGTGGGTGTATAGTACCATCTTGTAAATAGTTTCAAGGCCGTTTCTTTGATATGGATTTAGTGCACATATGTAGATTATTTATACAATTGTTCCAATTAACTGTGGAGTATGTAAAATTCTCTTCTTGTTCCCATTTGATCATGTATTGAAGTTTGTTTACGTCTGGGTTGTTATTTAAGAAAGAGTAAAGTTCGGAGATGAAACCTCTTTTTCTGGGTGAATTTAGACATAGATTTTCGAAAATGGTTGGGGGTTGGGTGTTCAGGGTCTGGAAGTGTGTATCGAAGAACTGCTTAATAAGAAGGAAATTGTAGTATTCTGAATCTGGGGAATGATATTTTAAATTCAAGCTTGGAGAGTGAGGTCAGGTTGTTGTTTTTCCACCAAGTAAGATCTATAGGCTCACAAGCGTTAGGGGTGAATTTAGGGTCACCCAGGAATGAGGCATGTGGGGGGGATTTGGAGGTAAGGTTAAACTTATGGTTGTGTAGCTTCCATAGTTGGTATGAGTGTGCAACTAATTGATTACGAGCGGCCAAAGAGGGAATCAGGATTTTGTTCCCCCATAGTAAACCAGAGATAGAATATGGTAAAATCGAAGCTCTCTCAAATTCAACCCATGGGATTCTAGAATTCGGAATATGCCATTGTGCTATTTGGGTCCACCTGGCAGATAAATAATATAGCCAAAAGTCTGGGAGGCTGAAACCTCCACATTTGTGGGATTTGTATAAAATTGGTCTTGATAAGCGTGGGTGGGAGTCTGACCATACAAATTTGTTAATGTCTGATTGGAATCTGGTGATAAGGGTTTTATTGATTCTAATGGGGAGTGCTCTGAAAAGGTACAATATTTTGGGTAGCAGTGTCATCTTAATTGCAGTGATTCTGCCCAAAAACGAGATCTTAAAGGATTTCCACATTTTAAGAGTAGCTCTTATTTTTTGTATCATTGGGATGTCGTTTTTGGCTTCTAAGTCATTGAGATTAGGGGTTAGATGTATGCCTAGGTATGGGAGGGATTCTAACGAATAGGAGAAGTGGAAGGAGGAACGTAAGGATTCCATCGTAGACGGGGGGATGTTTATCGGCATGCCTATCGATTTTCGTTCTATACTTCTAGTGAATTGGCCAGCATTTCCATACAAAAAGAGGAATTTATTTTTTTCCCTTAAAATCAGGATCACAATTTTGAAGAACACATTAAAGTTGAAAATATATTAAAGTGTTTTTTACCCTAACACTTCATATTTCTGATATGTTCCTGCTGTACCTTGTACTTGTATGAGAAAGTATCCTGTTCTCTTTGTAATGCATCCTTTATGTAAAATCATTCCCTGTGTTTCTGCCAGTCCCCTTGATTTCCTAATATAAAATGACCACACTAAGCAGGAGAACACACCATTGTCAGTTCTCTAGCTTGGCTGGGAACTCAGTGTACTCTCCTCCAATGATCAGACTTTTCCTGACACTTCCCCACTGCACAGCCATTTACTGGAAAGCTCAGTGTGCTTCTGCTTCTGCTTCTCCTCCCCCTAGCACCTGAGAACAGAGGGAATATGATCATTTATTTAACCTCCCTGGCGGCATGATTCTGTCTGGAATTACATACCAAAAGCGGTACAATTTTTTGCATGGAAATTGGGCGTTTTATACTGTAGGCCTGCAATTCTTAGGAATAACTTGCTTAAATCTGTCCAAACAAGACATCCTGGGTATAATATAGTTTGAAAAACAAAATCATACATTTTTAGATATTAAATAACTATAAATATTTATAACAAATAATAATGTAATTATAATAAAAAAATATTCAATAATGTAATCAACTCAAAAAACACTGAAATTTGCTCAGTTGCAGAATTGTCGCTGTCATTATTTATTTTTTATGACGAATTTCCCCACAAATCGCCATTGCTCAATTCTGCAAGTGATTATAATTTATTATCGCTGTTTTTTAGCTGATCTAAAACCATTTTTGACATAAAGGGACACTTTTGGTTGCTATGGGCAATCTACAGTTTGCAGGGAGAAAGAACACTTTTTATTATGTAAAACAGGGGTGCCCAACCTTTTCAAGAGTGAGGGCCACTTAAGCAACTTGGTAACCAGTCAAGGGCCACAATGAGCGGTGCGGGCAAATGACAGGTCACGGCTACTCTATAGGCCAGTGATGGTGAACCTTGGCACCCCAGATGTTTTGGAACTACATTTCCCATGATGCTCAGGCTCTCTGCAGTGTAGTGGAGCATCATGGGAAATGTAGTTCTAAAACATCTGGGGTGCCGAGGTTCGCCATCACTGCTATAGGCCATCCACCTAGATCAGGGGTCTCCAAACTGTGGCCCAAGGGCCAGATGTGGCCCTTTGCTAGCCTTCATCCGGCCCTTGGGGCAGTATTTATCCCAACGATATGAGGCACTATTCCTCCCAATGACACCAACTATGGGGCACTATTTATTCCACTAATAGCAATGATGGAGCACTATTCCTCCTCCTACTGCCCACCAGCACTGGGGCCATTTTTTTCTCACTGATGATCTGCCCTGGGGAATTTTCTACCCCCACTGGTTCTGCTCCGCAGCCACTTTCTTCCTCTACCACCAGCTTCATTCACAACACTGATTCTGGGCGATCTGGGCTTGCCAACCCACCATTCCAGAGCAAAAGGTCGCGGGCCACATCAGAGGGCTCCGTGGGCCACATGTGGCCTCCGGGACACTGGTTGGCCACCCCTGATGTAAAAGAACATGTAGGGCACTGGACAGACTACTGGGGAAAAGGTGTGTATTTTTTACATACAGTACTGTAATCTATAACGTCGCAGGGAGCGGAGATCGACAGCACACGGGGATCCAGGAACAAGGTAAGCCAGTGCGCTGCAGGCTCTGCATAGCTACCCAGAGCGTGACTCGGGGATACCGATTTTAGCAAACAAAAAAAACACCCGAGTCACGCTCGGGGATTCCGCCAGGGGGGTTAAAAAAAACGCCTGCCTTTACACGCACATGAACTTTAATGGCATCCCAGTAAATATTGAGTTGGCCCACCCTTTGCAGCTATAACAGCTTCAACTTTTCTGGTAAGGCTGTCCACAAGGTTTAGGAGTGTGTCTATGGGAATGTTTGACCATTCTTCCAGAAGTGCATAGGGGGTTGTTTACTAAAGGCAAATCCACTTTGCACTACAAGTGCACAGAAAGTGCACTTGGAAGTAAAGTCGCTGTAGATCTGCGAGGGACATGCAGGGAAAACAAAAAACAGCATTTTAGCTTGCACATGAGCAGAGCTTCCCCTCATTTTAGATCTACCCCTTAGATTTAGAGCGACTACAAGTGCACTTGTAGTAAAAAGTGGAATTGCCTTTAGTAAATAACCCCCATAGTGTGTTTTAAAACTAAATGTTTTTTTTTTTTGTTTTGTTTTTTACAAGGTGATTGTTTACAATCACTTTACCAATTAAAATACATGCTACCATTGCTATGTAGTCATCAGTGCAAAATTACCGCTATGGGAACCTTTTAATTTAAATCTAGAAGCTTACTTCTAACTCTGCTCTGTGTCTCACTCTGCAGATAGTGATTATGCCCCAACTGTATTCCGTGTCATACAGCAAGATTAATGATGACACTCATTTTTCCTTATTAGTGAACTGCTGCATGTCAGAGGGTGTTGTAAAGGCAGACTGGTTCTCATAAGAACATGCCAATATAAAAAGTGCTTGGCATAACAGACATTTTCAGATGTGCTTTTTATTATGATTCATTCAGTTCTCCTTCAGTAAAGAATGGTTTGAGTCAGAATTTTGAACTTGTGACTCTAGTAGTTGTAATAAGAAAGGACGCGGTAGGGCCTCTCATTATACTTAATAAGTATAGTTTATGAAAAATGAAGGCAAACCTAGAGCTCCTGACTACTGCAACCTATTTGATGATACTTACTTAATTTGCCAGAAGGAGGAGGATTGGACTTGACTGGTTGACCAATGCACTTTCAAAACGGAGGAAATAAGAGCGCCTGACTGACCATTTACTCCTGGAACAAAGACCTTCTCACAAAGCACAAACTTCTCCCGCCTGCAGTGTTCAAATAATAGTTCCATATATGTTCGCTACAGGAATGTCCATGATCTAGCAAACCAAAAGAAAATGAAAGGTCACAGTCATAGTCATAGTTCAGCAACTATGTACAGAATGTATAGAATTAATACACAAGTCCAAACCACAGTTCATATAATAGGACAAACACATCCAGGATCAAGGTAATGTTCTGAGCAAATGCAGACAGTCATATCCCATGGCTAGGTTTCACAAGAAACTACGTAAAGCTACAGACCAGCGACAGAACATTTCCTGCGAGAATGATGCATTACACTTCTAATATGACGTGTTTTATAAAGAAAACACGTAGAGCTGAGTTTATGTCACTGGATGTTATCCATAAATACACATGCATGCTCAAAGCTTATGGAATAAACAAGTCACATTTAATCTTTCATGTATCTTAGAGAGGAGTTAAAGTTTGAAGACTTTTAACATCTACAGTATCTCAAAAAAGTGAGTACATCCCTCACATTTTTGACAGACACGACTAGAGGAAAGCCGATCGACTGCTCTCCTGACAGGGGAGGTCTGCTCTGATTGATTATCAGTGCTGCCCCCCCAAGAATACCCACATATTACCACCAGGGATGCCACCGGGACCACCAGGGATGCCCACCACTGATGACCATCAGGTATGCCACCTATGGCCAATCTGTGCCCACAAATTATGCCAAACTGTGCCAACAAATGATGCCTGCTAGTGACTCCTTATCAGGGATGCCCATCAGTGCCATCTATCAGTGCCACCCATCAGTGTCCATCAGTACCACCTATCAGTGCCTATTTGTGCCACCTATCAGTGACACCCATAAGTACCCATCAGTGCAGCCTTTCAATGGCCATCAGTGTCGCCTATCAGTGCCACCCATGAGTGCCCATCAGTGCTGCATATCAGTGCCACCTACCGTGTTTCCCCTGAAAATAAGACACTGTCTTATATTTATTTTTCCTCAAGAAGACACGCTATGTTTTATTTTCAGGGGATGCCTTATTTTTATTAAGCAGCAGCTTTACTGGTGGTTGTGGGGGGTGAGAGAGACCCACAGACAGTTGCTGGGGGAGAAAAACCCACACTGCTGAGTAAAACGGGAGCCACAGCTTTACTTCTTCCCCTGAGAATACACAATACCTAAAGCAGAGCGTCCTGCTCCTCACTTCACTGAGGAGACTTTTACTTTCACTTTCTATCTCTCCCTCTATGCCTCAGCTTGCAGCACGCACAGAATCACTATGTCTTATTTTCGGGGTATGGCTCATATTGCGCAAATGCTTAGAAATCCTGCTACGGCTTATTTTATGGGTATGTCTTATTTTCGGGGAAACGCGGTATCAGTGCCCATGAGTGCCACCCATCAGTGCCCATCATCAGTACCCTTCAGTGCCACCTCATCAGTGCCATGGCATTGGTGCCACCTCATCAGTGCCCATCAGTGTCGCCTTATCAGTGCCAGTCAGTGCAGCCTCATAAGTGCCCATCAATGAAGCAGATAGCTTTTTTATTTACAAAACAAAGAAAATATTTTTTATTTATTTTTTAGTCTGTCTTTTTTGATTTGTTTAGCAACATTTAAATATCCCAGAGGTTATTAAATACCACCAAAAGAAAGCTCTATTTTTGGGAACAAAATGATACAAACTTTGTTTGGGTACAGTGTAGCATGACATTTAAAAAGTGACAGTGCTGAATATTGGCCTGGGCAGGAAGAGGGAGAAGTTGTAAAACTGACATGTGGCCAGGGTGAAACCAGTTGTATATAGTAGTTCCTGTTCAAGATTATTTCTGACTATCCATCTGCCATCCATTAAGTACTCGACCTACTGAAGATTCGATAACAATAGGGGACCTATGCAGAGCCGTATACAAACAGAGGGCTTACAAACTCGGTGTTCGTGGAGTTTTATCCAAGCTCCCTTTTTAATAAGTGAGTGCATTACTGTATGTGTGGATTCTGCCCAGTGGGATACGATTAGATCGCTCTCCTTTTTTCTATACATGTGATCTTTATCTGGCATTGAGAGGACTGCAGCAACATCGCCCTATAGTGGGATATAGCATCTCTAGTGACAATCTGTGATCTGCGAATGCTGTTTTCCCAACAGCAGTGAGGTGAGCTGCTTGCAGACACAGGTGCATCACTGAAGGACCCTGTAGCACTTAGGGCCCTTTCACACGGGGCGGATCAGTATTGATCCGCCTCCGTGTGTCCATTTGCTCAGCGGGTATCATTCCGTAAATCCCCGCTGAGCTGTCGGCTGACAGGGCGGTCATCCGCTGACACCCACTCTCCCATAGGGATACATATATGTTCGTATTTCATCCAAAAACTGATGGATGAAATACCGACATACGGTCCATACGTGTGAAAGGGCCATTTGTGTGTTTTCTTTGCCACATCCGGTGGTGGGAGTAACTTTTTATATGAACTTTATTTCTTTCAGCACATTTCTTTGGATCACTTTTGTTTACTGGACTAGATCACTAATTTTTAAGTGCTCCTTTTATGACAACCTTTGCCAAATGCATCTGATGGTTTTCTATATATATATATATATATATATATATATATATATATATATATATATATATATATATATATATATATATATATATATATATATATATATATATATATATATATATATATTTAGACATGTGCAGACTGGAATATTTTGTTTCGTTTTCGTTTGGAAAATAAATTTATTTAGTTACTCCCGAAATTCGTTTTGACTTATGTCGTTTTCGTCGGGAAAGTTTTCGTCCGAAAACGACGATTTTCGATGCTTTGTCGAATTTTTATCGTAAAAAAAATCGTAAAATTTTCGTTGTTTCATTTCTACCTATTCACTGTATTCAGAACGACGATTTTCGACACAGCATCGAAAATCGTCGGATCTGAACGAAAACGAAAATAAAGCATTTTTTATGTCGGATCTTTCGGTTTTTGTTTCTTGTGCTTTCGTTTTCGTTCGTACGATAACGAAAATAGCCGATTTTCAGACGAAAATGCATTTTAATGAAAATGAATGCACATGTCTAATATATATATATATATATATATATATATATATATATTTTTTTTTTTTATTATTATTTATGTTCAGTATACAGGTTCGACTGTCATTATTTGCCTCTAGTTTGGTTTTTGTAATATTTTAATATTTGTTGTCCCTGAGCGTGTTATCAGGCACTTTTTTCACCTCTCCTATCCCCTCCAGAGCATAGACACCAGGGGCGGACTGACCATTAGGGCACTCGGGCACCGACCGAGGGCCCGTGGCCAGTAGGGGGCCTCGTGAGCAGGTACAGTCACACTCTGAGAAGGTGTTCTGTTAGAGCTCAAACACGGGTTTGTCAGTAGCAGTGTCATTGCTTCCAAATACATATACTGCCTGGCGGTGTATGTATTTAGAAGTTCTGAGTCTTCTTTCTGTCTTACCCCTCAGCAGGGCCGGACTGGGAGTAAAAACCAGCCCTGGAAAACACTTCATACCAGCCCCATAGCATTAATATACCAGCCCAACATCATAACGTCATTATTTTCTTGTTCATAAAAGAGAAAATCATACATTTTAAAAACATTTAAAGAGCGTATTATATAAAGATAAGACAGATATGAAAGCACATAGGGCTAGGGAGATATATATAAATATACTGTATACACACATACAGTGGAACCTCAGATTCAACATGCCACTTGCCATCCGTCCCCTGTCACCAGATTTAGTGTGTCACTTGCCACAGTCCCGTCACCAGATCATCGTGTCACTTGCCACACATCCCGTCACCAGATTGAGGGTGTCACTTGGACTGGGTGACAGCAGGGGGACTGGCTGACAGCAGAGGACTGGGTGACAGCAGAGGACTGGGTGACAACAGGGGACTGGGTGACAGCAGGGGACTGGGTGACAGAGGACTTGGCGACAGCAGGGGACTGGGTAACAGAGGACTTGGCGACAGCAGGGGACTGAGTGACAGAGGACTTGGCGACAACAGGGCATTGGGTGACAGAGGACGTGGTGACAACATGGCATTGGGTGACAGAGAATTTGGCGACAGCAGGGGACTGGGTGACAACTGGACGACAACAGGGGACTGGGTGACAAAGGACTGGGTGACAGAGGACTTGGTGACAGGGGACTGGGTGACAAAAGACTTGGTGACAGTAGAGGACTTGGTGACAGCAGGGGACTGGGCGACAGAGGACTTGGCAACAGCAGGGGATTTGGCGACAGAAGGGGACTGGGTGACAGAGGACTTGGTGACAGGGGACTTGGCGACAGCAGGGGACTGGGTGACAGAGGACTTGGTGACAGCAGGGGACTGGGTGACAGGGGACTGGGTGACAGAGGGCTGGGTGACAGAGGGCTGGGTGACAGCAGGGGACTGGGCGACAGCAGGGAACTGGGTGACGCAGGACTTGGCAACAGCAGGGGATTTGGTGACAGAAGGGGACTGGGTGACAGGGGATTTGGTAACAGCAGGGGACTGGGTGACAGGGGACTGGGTTACAGCAGGGGACTTGGCGACAGCAGGGGACTGGGTGACAGAAGGGGACTGGGTGACAGAAGGGGACTGGGTGACAGCAGGGGACTGGGTGACAGCAGGGGACTTGGCGACAGAAGGGGACTGGGTGACAGAGGGCTGGGTGACAGAGGGCTGGGTGACAGCAGGGGACTGGGCAACAGCAGGGAACTGGGTGACACAGGACTTGGCAACAGCAGGGGATTTGGCGACAGAAGGGGACTGGGTGACAGGGGACTTGGTGACAGCAGGGGACTGGGTGACAGGGGACTTGGTGACAGCAGGGGACTGGGTGACAGAGGACTTGGTTACAGCAGGGGACTGGGTTACAGCAGGGGACTGGGTGACAGCAGGGAACTGGTCGACACAGGACTGGGTGACACAGGACTTGGCAACAGCAGGGGATTTGGCGACAGAAGGGGACTGGGTGACAGCAAGGGAACTTGGTGACAGCAAGGGAACTTGGTGACAGCAGGGGACTGGGTGACAGGGGACTGGGTGACAGAGGGCTGGGTGACAGAGGACTGGGTGACAGGGGACTGGGTGACAGGGGACTGGGTGACAGAGGACTGGGTGACAGAGGGCTGGGTGACAGGGGACTGGGTGACAGAGGACTGGGTGACAGAGGGCTGGGTGACAGGGGGCTGGGTGACAGGGGGCTGGGTGACAGAGGGCTGGGTGACAGAGGGCTGGGTGACAGGGGACTGGGTGACAGAGGACTGGGTGACAGGGGACTGGGTGACAGAGGACTGGGTGACAGAGCGCTGGGTGACAGAGGGCTGGGTGACAGGGGATTGGGTGACAGAGGGCTGGGTGACAGAGGGCTGGGTGACAGGGGACTGGGTGACAGGGGGCTGGGTGACAGAGGGCTGGGTGACAGAGGGCTGGGTGATAGGGGACTGGGTGACAGAGGGCTGGGTGACAGAGGGCTGGGTGACAGAGGGCTGGGTGATAACGGACTGGGTGACAGAGGGCTGGGTGACAGAGGGCTGGGTGACAGAGGGCTGGGTGACAGAGGGCTGGGTGATAGGGGACTGGGTGACAGAGGGCTGGGTGACAGAGGGCTGGGTGATAGGGGGCTGGGTGACAGAGGGCTGGGTGACAGAGGGCTGGGTGACAGAGGGCTGGGTGACAGAGGACTGGGTGACAAAGGGCTGGGTGACAGAGGGCTGGGTGACAGAGGGCTGGGTGACAGAGGGCTGGGTGACAGAGGACTGGGTGACAGAGCGCTGGGTGACAGAGGGCTGGGTGACAGGGGATTGGGTGACAGAGGGCTGGGTGACAGAGGGCTGGGTGACAGAGGACTGGGTGACAGGGGATTGGGTGACAGAGGGCTGGGTGACAGAGGGCTGGGTGACAGAGGGCTGGGTGACAGGGGACTGGGTGACAGAGGGCTGGGTGACAGAGGGCTGGGTGACAGAGGGCTGGGTGACAGGGGACTGGGTGACAGAGGGCTGGGTGACAGAGGGCTGGGTGACAGAGGGCTGGGTGACAGAGGGCTGGGTGACAGAGGGCTGGGTGATAGGGGACTGGGTGACAGAGGGCTGGGTGACAGAGGGCTGGGTGACAGAGGGCTGGGTGACAGGGGACTGGGTGACAGAGGGCTGGGTGACAGAGGGCTGGGTGACAGAGGGCTGGGTGACAGAGGGCTGGGTGACAGGGGACTGGGTGACAGAGGGCTGGGTGACAGAGGGCTGGGTGACAGAGGGCTGGGTGACAGAGGGCTGGGTGACAGGGGACTGGGTGACAGAGGACTGGGTGACAGAGCGCTGGGTGACAGAGGGCTGGGTGACAGGGGACTGGGTGACAGAGGGCTGGGTGACAGAGGGCTGGGTGACAGAGGGCTGGGTGACAGAGGGCTGGGTGACAGGGGATTGGGTGACAGAGGACTGGGTGACAGAGCGCTGGGTGACAGAGGGCTGGGTGATAACGGACTGGGTGACAGAGGGCTGGGTGATAACGGACTGGGTGACAGAGGGCTGGGTGACAGAGGGCTGGGTGACAGAGGGCTGGGTGACAGAGGGCTGGGTGATAGGGGACTGGGTGACAGAGGGCTGGGTGACAGAGGGCTGGGTGATAGGGGGCTGGGTGACAGAGGGCTGGGTGACAGAGGGCTGGGTGACAGAGGACTGGGTGACAAAGGGCTGGGTGACAGAGGGCTGGGTGACAGAGGGCTGGGTGATAGGGGACTGGGTGACAGAGGGCTGGGTGACAGAGGACTGGGTGACAGAGGACTGGGTGACAGAGCGCTGGGTGACAGAGGGCTGGGTGACAGGGGATTGGGTGACAGAGGGCTGGGTGACAGAGGGCTGGGTGACAGAGGGCTGGGTGACAGAGGACTGGGTGACAGGGGATTGGGTGACAGAGGGCTGGGTGACAGAGGGCTGGGTGACAGAGGGCTGGGTGACAGGGGACTGGGTGACAGAGGGCTGGGTGACGGACTGGGTGACAGAGGGCTGGGTGACAGAGGGCTGGGTGACAGAGGGCTGGGTGACAGAGGGCTGGGTGACAGGGGACTGGGTGACAGAGGGCTGGGTGACAGAGGGCTGGGTGACTGGGTGACAGAGGGCTGGGTGACAGAGGGCTGGGTGACAGAGGGCTGGGTGACAGAGGGCTGGGTGACAGAGGGCTGGGTGACAGAGGGCTGGGTGACAGAGGGCTGGGTGACTGGGTGACAGAGGGCTGGGTGACAGAGGGCTGGGTGACAGAGGGCTGGGTGACAGAGGGCTGGGTGACAGGGGACTGGGTGACAGAGGGCTGGGTGACAGAGGGCTGGGTGACAGAGGGCTGGGTGACAGAGGGCTGGGTGACAGAGGGCTGGGTGACAGGGGACTGGGTGACAGAGGGCTGGGTGACAGAGGGCTGGGTGACAGAGGGCTGGGTGACAGAGGGCTGGGTGACAGGGGATTGGGTGACAGAGGGCTGGGTGACAGAGGGCTGGGTGACAGAGGGCTGGGTGACAGACTGGGTGACAGAGGGCTGGGTGACAGAGGGCTGGGTGACAGAGGGCTGGGTGACAGAGGGCTGGGTGACAGGGGAGGGTGACTGGGTGACAGAGGGCTGGGTGACAGAGGGCTGGGTGACAGAGGGCTGGGTGACAGAGGGCTGGGTGACAGAGGGCTGGGTGACAGAGGGCTGGGTGACAGAGGGCTGGGTGACAGAGGGTGACTGGGTGACAGAGGGCTGGGTGACAGAGGGCTGGGTGACTGGGTGACAGGGGCTGGGTGACAGAGGGCTGGGTGACAGAGGGCTGGGTGACAGAGGGCTGGGTGACAGGGGACTGGGTGACTGGGTGACAGAGGGCTGGGTGACAGAGGGCTGGGTGACAGAGGGTGACTGGGTGACAGAGGGCTGGGTGACAGAGGGCTGGGTGACAGAGGGCTGGGTGACAGAGGGCTGGGTGACAGAGGGTGACTGGGTGACAGAGGGCAGAGGGCTGGGTGACAGAGGGCTGGGTGACAGAGGGCTGGGTGACAGAGGGCTGGGTGACAGGGGGGTGACTGGGTGACAGAGGGCTGGGTGACAGAGGACTGGGTGACAGAGGGCTGGGTGACAGAGGGCTGGGTGACAGAGGGCTGGGTGACAGAGGGCTGGGTGACAGAGGGCTGGGTGACAGAGGGCTGGGTGACAGAGGGCTGGGTGACAGAGGGCTGGGTGACAGAGGGCTGGGTGACAGAGGGCTGGGTGACAGAGGGTGACAGAGGGCTGGGTGACAGAGGGCTGGGTGACAGAGGGCTGGGTGACAGAGGGCTGGGTGACAGAGGGTGACAGAGGGCTGGGTGACAGAGGGCTGGGTGACAGAGGGCTGGGTGACAGAGGGCTGGGTGACAGAGGGGGTGACAGAGGGCTGGGTGACAGAGGGCTGGGTGACAGAGGACTGGGTGACAGAGGGCTGGGTGACAGAGGGCTGGGTGACAGGGGACTGGGTGACAGAGGGCTGGGTGACAGAGGGCTGGGTGACAGAGGGCTGGGTGACAGAGGGCTGGGTGACAGAGGACTGGGTGACAGAGGGCTGGGTGACAGAGGGCTGGGTGACAGGGGACTGGGTGACAGAGGGCTGGGTGACAGAGGGCTGGGTGACAGAGGGCTGGGTGACAGAGGGCTGGGTGATGGGTGACAGGGGCTGGGTGACAGAGGGCTGGGTGACAGAGGGCTGGGTGACAGAGGGCTGGGTGACAGAGGGCTGGGTGACAGAGGGCTGGGTGACAGAGGGCTGGGTGACAGAGGGCTGGGTGACAGGGGACTGGGTGACAGGGGCTGGGTGACAGAGGGCTGGGTGACAGAGGGCTGGGTGATAGGGGACTGGGTGACAGAGGACTTAGAGACAGCAGCCTTTTTCTTTTTTTTTGTACCTCCATGTTCTGGCCAGAACTTGGGACCGTGCGATCATCACTGAGGCCGGTTCGCCTCCCAGTAACAGGCGGGGGCCACACCCCCTCACGAGTCCCGACCATTGTGAGTGAAGGAGGCGGGCCAGCTCTTAAGCATCAGAGCTCTAAGCCGCCGAATGGCTCAGCGGCTGGAGGAGTCGGCGGGAGGGAACTGTCAGTGTCCTGCATGCGATAGTTCCCTCCCCGCGGCCGCGCCCCCCGCACAATCCACGGCAGCAGACATTTCCTCTCCACCTCCGGTACACGCTGCTGCAGGTGCGCCCTGGTCTAGGAGGGCGGGACTGTCACTTTTCTCACAGCAGCGCGGCAACAGTTTTAACACTGAGCTTCCAGGCACACAGACACAGCGGGAGTCGGGAGATGCCCGCTGATTGTGCGTAACATTGTGCGTAGTGGAGGGGATGGAGGAGGAGGGAGCGGATCTCTGCGCTGCAGCCACAGCTCAGCCCAAAACAGCCCAGGGCAGGCAGCCTGCCGGGAATTTTCCCGGTATCCCGGTAGGCCAGTCCGGCCCTGCCCCTCAGTGTTCTCCTGCACACTCGCTCCGTGTTCCCCTCAGTCAGATCCCCCCCTTCAGTGCCGTGCGATGGGAGAACCCGGAGGAGGGGCATAGCTACTGCCGACTACTGCACGCTGAATGCAGAGAGGGAGCTGAGCTGAGTGAGTGAGGAAAGTTTTGTGCAGGTAAGCTGCTGCAGTGCCAGTGCACACAATACAAAGTTTCATGTCAGGACTCAGAGTAAATGTTTGTGGCAACATGCGAAGGGTTAAGTGACAAAGGAGGGTTAAAATAGCAGGCAAGTGTGTGTAAGAGCTGACAGAGTTTGCAGCACCCCTCCCCCTAGCTGACAGACATCGAGACAGATATCTCCTAAGCAGGTACAGAGCACTTATCACTATCTATCTTCATAAACATCCCCCTATCACTCTGTGTATGTCCCACATAATGAGAAGTTCATTTATGGCCTTTCCATTTAACCCTGTGTTCTGCACACCCTGTACAGTGAAGTGTACACTCACCACAAACTCTACACTCCATATAGAAAACAACATGCCTCAATAAACATATCAGAGCACAGTGTTCATGGCTATTTGCATGTTACTGTAAGAAGTGATGAACACTGATCATTTAGATAATCAGGTATGTTTATGGAGAATTTATATTTTTTATGTGCCAAGGCCCCTTTCACATATGCTTTCCGATCAGGTCTGCCGGTCTGTTTTTCAGATGGACCCGATTGGATCCTCCAGTGTTGCCTATGGTGCGGCAGATGTCAGCGGTGACATGTCCGCTTACATCTGCTATCCAATCTGATCCTGTCCGCCAAATCAGTGGTCGTATTTTCCATCTGTCTGGCGGATGAGATGGAAATGGACAGGCAGTCCTCAGAGGAGAGCGGGACAGACAGGTCCGTCTCTGCACAGTGAGTAGTGAATGATCTGTCATCCGTTTGCACAGCGGATCAATCCCCCGCTGAGCAACGCGGAGCCCATCAAAACGAACGTGCCCTGTGTGAAAGGGGCCTTACAGTTAGGGTTGGTTCACACCTGCAGGGGGCAACCAAGCATAGGCATGTTTTTCACATAATATCACGTGTAGAGCAGCCCATTCATTTCAATGGGCTGCCCTACACGCAAGCAACATGGAAAAGTCATGAAAGAGTCCAGTTTGATGGGCGCGTTTGCAGATGCATGGGAGTGTCATTAACAATTAATAGAACTGCTGTGCATCTGCTAAAGGGCCAGCTCATTTCTGTGCATGTTGGGAAAGCATACGCACTTGCATACATTCCCCACATTTATAGATCTGAACTTATATCACCCCCAGGCCACTCCATACATCCCAGCTGACAGACATCACTTTGAGCTACTTCCTACCCCCCAGCTGTGTGACATTATTCCAAGGTCACTTTTCATTCTCTACCTTCCCAACATCGCTCCCCAGTCACCCCACAGACACTGCCACTGAAATCAATGCCTAAAAACGAACTCACCCCTACCAACTGTCTCACAACTCCATCCCTTGTGCAGTTATTCCCGAAAGGGGGATCATGTGTGGATAGAGCGGGTGGGGGAAATAACTGGAACCGATCTTTTGTGGCTTTCACTGCAGCAGTTGAAAGATTGATTCAATTATTTCCCCCACTCACTGCACTAATCTGGATTTCTCTCACTGCCTGAACCCCTCCCTTGCAGCATTGCCAGCCTCTCTCTTTTTCTCTCCCACCAGCAGTAGTTGTGGGCACATAGGGGAATCTGTCAGGATGAAGAGTGGGGAAGGTGCCTGTAAATATGTCATTTACCAGCCCCTTTATTTTCTAAGTTAACACAGTGAGTGATGGATATTGTATTTATTCATAACTGAGCATAGTAAACTATGTTTACTATGCTTCAGTTTATGAACGGGCAATAGTCTCTGTCTCCTGATCATTCATTTTCAGTGCAACAAAGGCTGCAGAGAAAGGGACTGTGGAATATCTGTTCTTAATACCTGGCTCTGTCTCAAAAGTGAGACTTCAGGGGGTCCGTTTAGACCCTGATATCTAACTAAAGCCCCCCTCCCCCCAACAGAGTTATAAAATCTGACTTGAAGTAGTAGTAGTAAACTCTGTACTACCACTTGTACCTACAGTTAATCCTATAATAAAGTCTCCTGCCACTCTGCATGTTACCAAGCTAGGTGCCTCTCCACGAGGCCCTGCCACATAAATGTTGCATCAGAAAGATGGCTGCCGTGTGGTGGCCATCTTTAAACCTGGGGGCCCCAATGATTCCCTAGTGCCCGGGGGCCCCATGAGTTGTCAGTCCGCCCCTGGTAGACACCATTTCCTTTTTTTGTAATATCACCTATTTGTTTTGAATTCGATTTCAGGTGTCTCTGCAGCAGTGCCCCCTAGAGTTAGTTTCTTTTTAGACAGCGCAGGAGTTCTCTTCTTTTTTCCTTTTTCTTTTTGCCCTGTATTAATGTGGTCTTAAATATCTTGCATACAATGTATACATATTTATGAAAGGCACGTAGATTAACATTAAAAACAAAAATAATCTCAGGTTGGGTTTTGAGCTATTACTTTAAAGTGAATAAACTTATAAAAAAAAGTGCCTCTAAGTGACATTAAACAATGTCCTTATTCTCCAAACATAATCCATACACATCAACGACTTAAATGGATCTTCTCTTTCACATATTTTTTTTTTTAAACCTGGGTGGTGTGTTCTGTAAACTTCAGCTACTCACCCACTCGGTAGATCCAGCATTGTCCTGCTGAGAACCTCATGTTTTCTGCAACTGATCAGGTCCTGCCACGTTATGTTCTTTGTGATGTCATCAGGAGGCTGGCGGCTGAGTTTAGCCAGCGGGCCTGCCAATGGTGCTCCGCTAGGCCAGCCCCTCCTCCTTTGTGAATGAAGGACTTTGCATCCTGGGATATGTGCCATGCATATCCCTGGAGGCTCAGAGAGCATAGTGCATGTGATTGCCTATGAGAGTGACAGCCAGGCATGGGGAGCAGGGACAGACACTTTACATGAAAAAGGCAAATAAAAAAGCAAAAAAAAAACATCACTATTAGTGTAGCAGAAGGGAACTTTGTTTAGAGGGTGTAGATTCGATTTAATGGACCTGTAATCAAATTTCATGAAATTGTTCCTTCCTGTGTTTTTCTACCTCCTTATATCATCCCCCCATGAGCTCCCACACCTTGCATTTTCCTCTTAACTTCCGTTTTTTTTTTTGGAATGACCAGTGCACATTATTGAAGTTATGTGCACTTCTCCATGCACACTACTGGTCCCATAGCTCCTAGTCCATCTTTGTAGCAAGCAAAAAGGGGTGGCTTTGGTTTTACATGCAGTAAGATCATGAAGAATGAATGTAACCATCCTCTAACAGGAAGTCAGATCACAGCATCAAAAAATAAGGGGCTAGATTCAGGTAGAATCGCCTATTTTTGTGCAGGCATAGCGTATGCTGTTTACACTACGCCGCCGCAACTTTTACAGGCAAGTGCTTTATTCACAAAGCACTTGCCTGTAAAGTTGTGGCGGCACAGCGTTAATGGCCCATCGTAATTCAAATTGGGCGGGTAGGGGGCGTCTATTATTTAAATGAAGCGCGATCCCACACCAAACGTACTGCGCATGCGCCGGCCGTGAAAGTTTTCAAGTGCGCATGCTCCAAATCACGTCGCAAATTGTCATTGAAAGCGACGTGAACGTAACGTACGGCCAGCCCCATTCTGAATCGACTTACGCAAACGAAGTCTGTCCCGACGTCCATACTTAACATTGGCTGCGCCTCATATAGCAGGGATAACTTTAGGCCAGGTGTAAGCCTAACGTAAACAGCGTAAACAGATACGCTGGCCGGGCGCTCGTTCCGGAATCGGCGTATACGTTCGTTTGCATATTTTAGACGGGAACGCCACCTAGCGTCCAGCCTAAATATGAAAATAAGATTCGACGGCGTAAGAGACTTGCAAGTCGGATCTAATGGAAAACTATGCTTAACTGATTCTATGAATCAGTCGCATAGATAGGAGGGCTCAGACTCAGACTAAGCCGTCTTATCTCTTTCCTGAATCTGGCCCAAGGTATTTTAGGAGGCTAACAGCAATAAAGGGTACATTTTTTAGATACAGTGATTGTAAAGTTATTTTATTTTTTAACCACTTGCCGACCGCCTTTCGCACATATGCAGTCAAAAATTGCTGATCACCATTTCTAGTAAAAACGAATAAAACAAAGTCCCTAAATGTTTCCCTATTTTGTAGATGCTATAACTTTTTTTTGTTAGAAGATTTTTTTAACAGAAATATGTAGCAGAATACATATTGGCCTAAACTGGTGAATATTTTTTTTTATTGGATATGTATTATAGCAGAAAGTAAAAAATATAGTTTTTTTTCCAAATTGTCGGTCTTTTTTTGTTTGTAGTGCAAAAAATCAACACTGCAGAGGTAATGAAATACCACCAAAGGAAAGCTTTATTTGTGGGGAGAAAAGGACACCAATTTTATTTCGGTACAGCTTTGCACGACTACGCAATTGTCAGTTAAAGCGGCGCAGTGCCTTATCGCAAAAAATGGGCTGGACATTAAGGGGATAAATCCTTCTGGGGCTGGTTAAAAAGCATACTTATATTCTCTGTGCAATGGTTCTCTGGCTGTGTGAAGGAGGGATTTGGGCTGGAGCCACCTGTCATTCTATGAAGATGCAGCGCCTGTACGAACACAGCCGCAGGCCCTAATTTGACAGGTGTGCAAGTGAGTGGTCCCTGAATGCACACTGTCTGTGTTAATAGCCATGCATCCCCCCGCCTGTCAAATTAGGACCTGCAGCTGTGTTCGTACAGGTCCAGGTGGCTTAAGCCACATAAATAAACCACTGATTCACACTGTGTCTGCTAAAAATTTATTTTTTTGTATTTTTAGCGATTTATAGCATTAATATTTTCTTTGGGGGGGGGGCTATCAGATTGTCTGTATAGGGCCCCACAATTTCTATCAGCTGCCCTGATCACAGCAGGATTTCTAGGGAAGTGAATATTGTGTAAAAATCAAATTTTTGTTTTATCTTTTAATGGGCTAATTATTTTTATTCCTTTTCTGGATAGAGGCGTTGGGTTTATACTGCTAGATGGTTCTACTGGGATCAATTTTAAATGTCTGTTGAATACCTACAATACTAAGTAGCTCTCTTTCATATTCCTTTAATGCACACACACAGTGCTCTGGATGCTGGTGGTCAGAGAGGTGTTCTGTAATATACACACACACACAGTGCTCTGAACAGATGGTGGTCAGAGGAGGCCTGTAGTGCTACACAGTGCTAGATAGTTGTTTCAGGTCTGAGAATGGCCATTAATGCACAGTGCTCTGGATGCCATTAGTCAGAGAAGGCCTGTAATGCAGACACAAACAGTGCTCTGGAAAGGCAGTGGTCATTCTGATTGGGGCCTGTACTTCACAGTGCTCTGGATGCCAGTGGTCAGAGGAGGCCTGTAATAAACACACACACAGAGTTCTCTGGACAAATGATGGTCACTATGAGGGGAGGCCTTTAATGCACAGTGCTCTGGATGCTTGTAGTCAGAGAGGAGGCCTGTAATGCACACACACACACAGTGCTCTGGACGGACAGTGGTCACTCTGGGGGAGGCCTGTGATGCACAGTGCTCTGGATGCTGGTGGTCAGAGGAGGTCTGTAATGTTGCACAGTGCTGGATGGTGGTCTCAGGTCTGAGGAATGGTCTGTATTGCACAGTGCTCTGGATGCCAGTGGTCAGAGGAGGCCTGTAATGCTGCACAGTGCTAGACGTGGTCCCAGATCTAAGGTTCGTTCTTTAACGCACAGTGCTCTGGATGCCGGTGGTCAGAGGAGGCCTGTAATGCTGCACAGTGCTGGACGGTAGTCTCAGGTCTGAGGGATGACCTTTAATGCACAGTGCTCTGGATGCCAGTGGTTAGAGGAGGCCTGTAATGCTGCACAGTGCTGGATGGTAGTCTCAGGTCTGAGGAATGACCTTTAATGCACAGCGCTCTTGATGCCGGTGGTCAGAGGAGGTCTGTATTGCTGCACAGTGCTGGATGGTGATCTCAGGTGTGACTGGGATGGCCTGTAATAGATATGTGCATTCCTGTTCGTACGAATGTTATTTTTGTACGAAAATGTTAATTTTCGTACCCGCAGGATAATGTGTACATACGAAAAAATTAAAGCACCAAAATACGAAAACTACGAGATTACGAATGAGCCGCATAACGAACCACCGCAAATACGAACGAATGATCCGACGAAAAAAAACGACAAAACGAAAACGGCAAAAGAACAAAAATGACATCTATAACAAAAGATTTACATTCTGTATTTTGTTTGAATCCTTTTTCTGTTTGTTTTCAGTCCTATGTTCATTGTTCATATGACATCTATAACAAAAGATTTGCATGCTGTATTTTGTTTCAATCCTTTTTCTGTTTGTTTTCAGTCCTATGTTCATTGTTCATATGACATCTATAACAAAAGATTTGCATGCTGTATTTTGTTTCAATCCTTTTTCTGTTTTTTTTCAGTCCTATGTTCATTGTTCATATGACATCTATAACAAAAGATTTGCATGCTGTATTTTGAATCCAAAATACAAACAGAAAAAAGGAATTTAAAATACAGAATGCAAATCTTTTGTTATAGATGTCATATGAACATACGACTGAAAATAGCAAAAGAAAAGGGTTTCAAGATACTGCAAATCATTGACGAAAATTCACGAAAATTATTGTCTAACAAGTAACGAACATGAATTAAACAGAATAACGAACCATCCCGCATGTACGAAAATAAAACAGTAACGAAAATACGAAACGATCGGAATACGAAAAAATCGCGCCATACGAAAAACGAACGGGAACAAACAGGAAAACGGGCGTCTTACGAAAAACGAACGAAAAAACGGAACGATACGAAACAGAACAAAAAAAATTTTTTTTTTTTCTGTGCACATGTCTAGCCTGTAATGCACAGTGCTCTGGATGTCAATGTTCAGAGGAGGCCTGTAATGTTGCACAGTGCTGGTTGGTGGTCTCAGATCTGACTGGGATGTCCTATAATGCACAGTGCTCTCGATGTTGGTGGACTGGTCATTGGTCACAGGTCTGACTGAGGATGGCCTGTAATGCACAGTAGACATGTGCAGACTGGAATATTTTGTTTTGTTTTTTCGTTTTAGTTTCGAAAATACATTTATTTAGTTACTCCCGAAAATCGTTTTGATTTATTTCGTTTTTCGTTGGGGAATAGCTTTCGTCCGAAAATCCAATAATACTTGGTTTCTGCCGAATGGTCAAAAGAATATTCGACGGAACGTCGAATCTTTTTGGTTGCTGTCGAGTGGTCACGTCGAATCTTTACGAATCGTACATTTCTGTTTGAATATTCCGCCTACAAGATTTCTAATGTATGACTAGTAAATAATGTCAAATCTATTCTCTATAATGTCGAATCTATTTTCTCATAAATCGAAATCTATTCTCTGTAATGTCGAATCTATTATTTCTATAGTGTCGAATCTTTTCTCTATGATGTCAAATCGTTTCCCTATAATGTCGAATCTCTCTATATCGAATTTTTACCGCAACGAAAATGAAAATAAAGCATTTTTTATGTCGGATCTTTCGGTTTTCGATCCTTGCACTTTCGTTATCGTTTGTTAAAACGATAACGAAAAAAATGATTTTCGGACGAAAATGCATTCTAACGAAAACGAATGCACATGTCTAATGCACAGTGCTCTGGATGTCAATGTTCAGAGGAGGCCTGTAATGTTGCAAAATGCAGCATGGTGGCCTCAGGTCTGACTGGGATGGCCCATAATGCACAGTGCTCTGGATGCCAGTGGTCAAGGGAGGCCTCTAATGCTGCACAGTGCTGGATGGTGGTCTTAGGGATGGCCTGCAATGCACAGTACCCTGGATAACGGTGGTCAGAGGAGGCCTGTAATGCACACACAGTGCTCTAGACAGACGGTGGTCTGAGGGGAGAACTTGGGCCAGTAATTGTAATGTACACACTCACAGTGGGTGCTCTCTGCTCTGGATAGTCATCGTTGTGAGTGGGACTCTCGTCAGGACTGGGGAGCCCTGTAATGCACAGTGCTGCTCTGGACGATGGAGAGGACACGGAGGCCCGTAATGCTGGCTGCACACAGTTGCTTGCGTGCTAGGAGTAGAATCAGGTGGAGCTCTATGGAAACTAAAAGTTAGTTCATGAGAGGAAAGGTCCCTGCCTCACATTTTTATTTTGTTTTTGTTCATTAAAGCGGAGGTTCACACAAAAAGAGAACCTCCGTTTTTTGGAACCCCACCTCCGGTGTCACATTTGGCACCTTTCAGGGGGAGGGAGGTGCAGATACCTGTATAAAACAGGTATTTGCACCACTTCTGGGTTCTGACTCCCGCAGGAGTCCCGCCCCTTCATGTCAGCCCCCCCCCCTGTGCTGTCTTCTGGGAAACACTGTTCCCAAGAGAGAGCGGGGACCAGTGATGGCGCGCCACGATACTCGCGCATGCACAGTAGGGAACCGGGCAGTGAAGCCGCAAGGCTTATTGACAAAAACATTTTCATTGACGAAATTAACACTGGTATGGTAACTTGCATTTTCATGAGGAGAGGTCAGTAATGGAAGCCTCCATGTTTATGTTGTTACAAGTGTCCTTTAGCAAATAAACTCAATAAATGGGTTTGGTTTAGTGATTATCAGGGCAGCCCACCTCCGAGGATGTCCACCACCCAGGACCAACAGGGATGCCCACCCATGGCCACCAGAGATGCCCACATATGACCAGCAAGGATGCCCACCCATGGCCACCAACAAAAGCCCAGCCATGACCACCAGGTAAGCCCACTAGAACCTACCAGAAATGGCAATAATTGCCCAATAGGAATGGCACTCTGTGCCCATCAGTGATGCCTGCCAGTGCCTCTGATCGGTGCTGCCTATCAGTGCTATCTATCAGCGCCACCCATGAGTGTCCACCAGTGCCCGCGGGTGCTGCCAATACGTGTCCTCCAGTGCCACCTATCAGTGCCAATCAGTGACACCTATCAGTGCTCATCAGTGTCACCTATCAATGCCCATCAGTGCGGCATATAAGTGCCACCTCATCAGTGCCAATCAGTACTGCCTTATCAGTGCCCATCAGTGCAGCCTCATCATTGTCCATCAGTGAAGAAGAGAACGTACTTATTTACAAAGTTTTGTAACAGAAACGAAAAAAAAAATGTTTATTTCCAAAGTTTTTGTCCTTTTTTTTATTTGAAGAGCAAAAAATAAAAATCCAAGAGGTGATCAAATAGCACCGAAAGAAAGATCTATTTGTGGGGAAAAAATGCAAAAAATTATACAAATTGTGTTTGGGTACAACATTGCATGACCACACAATTGTAATTCAAAATGTGAGAGCGCTAAAAGCTGAAATTTGGTCTGGGCAGGGAGGTGTATAAGTGCCCTGTATTGAAGTGGTTAAACATATAGGCTCACCATGTGATGATTATTCAACTTCAACGCATGAATAGGCAGATGGTGGTTTTGCATTGTTGGCAGTATATTATAAGTTAATTAGCCAGTGAATGTTAGCTATTGAGGTTCTATTCTTAGCAAGGCCAATGTTATCATCATTAATTAGAGATCCAATTACCCTTTTATTCTACTGTATTACCATATTACCAAGAGCCCATACAACATATCCTCTAGAAAGTGAATAGAGAACACTTACAAGAAATGAAGAAATGTCTATTATATTTATTATTTCCATAAAATGAGGGAGCATATCCTTTTCTAGGTCAAATAATCTGTTAAACCAGACACTATAATATTAAATGATAAAATCAATTGGTGATTTATGAAACCTATATACAATACTGTAAAACAGCTAATAAAATGATTGTAAGTAGTAGTAAATTGTGATTTCTGTGACCATAACCAGATTGGACTCCTCAATGAGAAAGGCAGGTGGTAAACAACCCACCAACCATCACTGATAATGCTACTCTGCCAGGATACCAGTGATCCTTTTTCTCATACTTAACTGACAGTACATTGCAACAGACTTCTTAAAAAGTTTGCAATCTGTTTGCCACAGAAGGAGCATTTTATTCTTTCATTTGCATAGGGAATTTCCAGCGCAAAAATTTACAAAAGCAGTTTCATTATTTTCTGGTCTATTATCTGTTTAGCCAAATGTAACATTTCTTCCACTCTACTTTTTATGGGCACTCTGGTCTACCCCGAAAATGAACATGCAATTTAGACTCAATTAATTTGCAAAATTTGGTGCCGTTCTGTATAGAAACCAAGCAGCTTCCAGTTTTTTAATCAAAGCCTTATTGAACAAGTTGATGTTAGAAGCTAATTGGTTACCATGCAGAGCTGCACCAGATTTTGTAATCTCCAGTTTTAGTAAATCTACCCCACTGCGTAGAAGCAGCTCCCTTCTTCAAAACGAAAAACTTAGATTTTATCTTGTGCTAGTGACATTGAACTTTGTGACTTTCCTGGGCAAGCACAAAACAGATCTTTTAAACCCTAATATATAAGAATTAATGGCATTACCTAATTCATTGGGCCAATCAAAACATTTGATTGATTGATTTGGTAGATTTATAATGTGCCAAATACTGACCCGTCAGGGCAGTACCTAAGCGCAGGAAGCATGACCGGAGATAAGTAAATCAAATATAAGATATAGATCAGCAGTCATGCTTTTTCTCAAAGAACCATGTTTTTACTCTTTTCCGGAAGGCCATGATAGATGAGAGTGACCGAATGGAAGCGGGAACACTGTTCCACAAAACCGTAGCTCTCATAGAGAAGCATCTGCCCCCGAACGTGATCAGATGGGCGGGTGGACAAGTAGCAAGAACAGCTGTTAGTGATCTGAGAGCTCGAGCAGGGGCATATCGTGTTATCAAAGAATTCAGTTATTGTGGGCCCATCCCATGATAAGCACGAGGCAAAGAGCCTTAAACTCGAATGCGATCTACCACAGTAAGCCAGTGCAGTGATTGAAGGGTAGGGGTGATGTGCTCCCGTCTGTTTAGTCCGACGATTAGTCTGGCGGCCTGGTTCTGAACGAGCTGGATTTTCTTCAACCACTTTAAAGGCATGCCCAGATACACAATGTTGTTAAAGTCAATCCTGGAGTTGACAAGCGATTGAACTAAAACTTTCTGGTGGTTCTCGGAGAATAGATTTTTAACCTTTCTCAGACACCTGATCTAATACAGTGCGTTGCTGATACATTGCTTGACTTCAGGTATCCAACTCAGGTAGCAGTCAAAAATTGTCCCAAGGACACGGACTTGATTCACCGGAACAGGACAAGGCCCAAGAATCTTTGGCCAATTTCCCAGAAAGACAGAAATGTCCAGAGATGAGAATTTCTGTCTTTTTGGCATTTAGGCTGAGGGAATAGTAGTCCATCCATTGTTTGATGTCCAATTAGCAGGAGGCGAGCTGCTGACCAGGGGCGGGGTAGGATATGTTATCAACGACCAACTGAACATCGTCTGCATACAGCCGATTAAACACTGCATGGGTGTCCAGCAAACTCGCAAGTGGCTTAAGACAGTGGTCATCAACCCTGTCCTGCAGGGCCCCATTAACAGGCCAGGTTTTATGTATTACCTTGGGGAGATGCAGACTGGAATAATGCAATCACTGAGCAGCAAATTACATCACCTGTGATGCATTTCAGTTATCTTGCAAACCTGGCCTGTTAGTGGGCCCTGCAGGACAGGGTTGATGACCACTGGCCTAAGATACACATTAAAAAGCCACGGCGATGGGGCCAAGCCTGAGGCACCCCACAGCTCAGGGTCCTGATGGTTGATAAAAAAGGACCAGTTTTGACCTGGAAGGTCCTATTAGTGAGAAAGTCTGAAAGCCAATGCAGAGCAGAACCACTAATAAGAAATACGTCCTGAAGCTTGGAAATCAACATGGCATGATCTATAGTGTCAAAGGCTGTGGAGAGGTCAAGGAGCACCAAGGCAGCCAACCCCCCCCCATGTCCCTGACCCTTAGCAGCTTCTCTCTGGTAGAAAGGACCGTGAGCTCAATCTCACAGCCAGGACGGAATCCGGACTGCGAGTCGTGAAACAGGCCAATTGTCTCTGAATACGATTGGAGTTGAAGTAGAATTTCATATTCCACCAGTTTGGCCATGGGTCTGTAGTTGGAAAGACAGCCAGGGTCCAGGTTGGGCTTTTTTAAGATTGGCGTGATAATGGCGTGTTTCCAACGGGCCGAAACCACGCCATGGGTTAAAGAGAAATTGACAATTATCACATCGTCCACAACCGTCTCAGGCATTATTCTTCAGGAGCCAGGCTGGGCAGATGTCATCATGGAAATATGGATTACACTCTTTTAGATAGAAACGTCCCTAATTTCGAGGAAATGTCTCTGATTTGGAGCAATGTCCCTCTGTCCCTCTTTGCTCCTTATTTGTCCCTCATTTTGGTCTGATCTACTGTATATAGTTGTATGTAAAATGCACTTTTTATCATTTTTTTGTTGTACAATTCTCCTTTAAGGGGCGTGGCAGGGTGTGTGTCCTATGCTTCATACTTTTGCTGATAGATGTCCCTCGTTCCCATCTCAGAAAGTTGGGAGGTATGTATACATTAAGATATTCCATTTACCTGAATTTGCAGAAACTCTATTCCAAACTAGAAAAAAACACCCATTGATTCTGTCTATGTTGGCCCTTAGATATGCAAAGGTAGAACTGAGAAATAAGGGGTAATGAGTCATCTGTCTATCCTTAACCCCTTCCGTACCGGCGCATTGTAAAATGACGCCGGCAGGAACCCTCCCTCGATCCGGGTGGACGTCATATGACGTCCTTTGTTCCCGGCGTTCTAGAGAGTGTGCGCCGCCAGCGACGTGGGCGCACTCCCACGGCACCGCTCTTGACCCAGCACGCATTCCCGGTGTGAGGCAAACTTAATTGATTACACTCACATGATTGTGGTGATGACAGGCATAATGGGGTTTCATCCGTTCCGTCTTCCAGATGAGGGAAGAGTGCGATGTCACTGGTGTGGACTGGTGTCCGTGATCAGGTATGTCTTCCGGCCACACTGCTGGTGCACGGTGGTTCCGGATGGATGGGACTACGATCGGCGGTACACTTCGAATGACTTCCGGGTCGGGTCAGCGGGGTGGTGCTCGCTTTCCGAGTATGCATACTCCTTCCTCAGGCTTGGATAACAGCCATGGCACCAGTGCGACTTGTCAAGAGATTTGACAGTTCCAAATTGCATGAACGATTTGTGTGACTCCGACTTTGCGTTGCCGCGACGATTCCTGCACTTTTTTCAGGTGTGACTTGCACAGACTTCTGTGCATGAAGTCGCACAGATGTCAGTCAGGCAAGTCACACCTAAAATTGCACTGACCTGCGGCTTTGAAATTGTGCTACTTCAAGTTATGTAGCACGATTTCAAAGTTGCACTCACTGTGAACAGGGGCTTAATCCAAGAGATTTAACAGTACACAAGTGATGTTTCTTAGCAAAAACAGCCAGTTTGTGCAAAGTTTTAAAAAAAATTTGGAAAAAAATGTGTACAGTATGATAATGATGACTTCCAGCAGTTGGAAGTACTTGTTAAGTTGTTGTTATAGTACAACAGGCTTTTAGTACATCATCATGTAATAAATCATTATCCAATCTGGCTGAATAGGGTCAGATCAAAGATCTAACCACTTGCCTACAGGGCACTTTCACCCCCTCCCTGCCCAGGTCAATTTTCAGCTTTCAGCCCTGTCACACTTTGAATGACAATTGCGCGGCCATGTAATAATGCCACCTATATGACATTTTTATAATTTTTTCACACATATTGAGATTTCTTTCTGTGATATTTAATCACCACAGTTTTATTTTTTATTTTTTGTTGAACAAATGAAAAAAGACCGAAAGTTTTGAAAAAATGTATTATTTTTTTGCTTCTGTTCTAAAATTTCACAAATAAGTATTATTTTCTTCACTGATGGATGATGATGAGGCAGCACTGATGGGCAGTGTTCAGGCGCACTGATGGGCACTAATAGGCAGCACTGATGGGCAGAACTGATAGGCAGCACTTATGGCCACTGATAGGCTGGACTTATGGGCACTGTTGGGGCTGCCAGTGCCCTAATTGTTTGAGTGCATGTCCTCTCTGATATTGACTGGTTATCAACCATGAGGAAAGTACTGCCGATAACCAGAAAGTCTGTTAAGGCTGCATTCACACCTGAGCGGCAAGTAACGCCGCATACGCGGCTTTACTTGCCGCGCTTCGATTTTTTTTTTTTTTTTTTACAAATCTTCCCATTCATGTCTATGGGCGAACGCCAATGTCGCTTGAAAAAAAGGGTCCGGGACTTTTTTTCAGGCGACAGGCGTTCGGCGTCTCAGAGATGTGAACCATCTCTATAGACATGAATGGGAAATTTCCCCTCCAGCGGCACGAGCGTCGCGCGACAGGCGTTTTGCCGCTCAGGTGTGAATGGGCCCTTAAATTGTGATCAGCTGGGATTGGACACAGTTGATCACATGGTAAAGGGCCACTGTGATTGCCCTTTTCCCCTGTATGTGATCGGCTGTGTTTGAAGGACACAGTGATCACAGAACTGGCCGGATGTGCTTCCTCAGGGAGCGCGTGGTTCTGGGAGAACATCCATGGACACCCTCCAGAAAACAACAGAGCTGTGCTGAAGTACAGAAATTATATTTCTCTGCAAAAACAGCTAATTCCAGTTTGCACAATGTTTTTCAAAATTGTTTGAAAAATAGTTTATGATGATTAGGACTTCCAGCAGTACAATAAGCTAATAGTACATCATTATGTAATGAACCATTACCCAATCTGGCTGAATAGGGCCAGATCAAAGATTTTATATACAAGTTTTAGCAGTACACAAGTGGTATTTCCCAGCAAACAGCGGACACTAGTTTGCTCTCATACACATTTTTATCAACATTGTTTTAAAACTTTGTGCAAACTGGCCTCACTCAGCTGATTCAAGAGATGTTCACATTGGGTGAATTACTTGCAAGAATTGGGCTCTGTATGAACACCCTTACCCTCCTGTTCCCTTCAGTAAACTTGCCCCCATCATCTGAGCGGTGGTTAGTCAGCCAGAACAGCTTACTGAACAGTTTACCGAGTAGGAACAGAAAGTGAGAAAACAAAGAAAAACATTTTTTCAAAGGGAAATCGAAGGAAAAGGTAACTAAACCAACAATGCCGTAGCTTAAAGGAACCTATTTAAAAAATAAAAAACAAACCTTTACAACCCCTTTAATGTTATATGATGAGCATCATGTGAGAGTTGATTTCGTAATGTATGTCATGTTTTAAAGTGGCATGTTAGCAACCTGTTACAGGGATTGACAGATCATACATAAAAAAGCACTGGAAGGGGCGAACGCATGTCAAAAAACACACAAAATTTTCGAGCTCAACTTACCAACCAATCAGCAACCAACCAAATTCACCTGTCGTGCGTTAAAAACATGGGTTTAGTTTCACGCATTTGCAAATACATGCATAAGCTGCAGGCCCCGTCAAGGCTCCCTGTGTACTGCAGACCCCAGCTCTAAAATGTAAAGAGTCTCCTCAGTGGAAGCACATGTATGCTGATGGATAGATGAACAGCAGATGACTGGAGGGAGCCCAACCCTCCTTAACCACTTAAGGACCGCCTACTGTACATTTACGTCAGCAGAATGGCACGGCTGGGCACATCAACGTATATATACGTTGGTTCTAGTACCCAGCCGTGGGTCACGGGCGCGCGCCCGCGGCACGCTCCCGTGACCAGGTCCGAAGCTCCGGGATCACGGGACTCGCGGACCCGATCGCCGCTGCAGTGCGGCGATCCGTCCCCGGAGCTGAAGAACGGGGAGAGCCGTGTGTAAACACGACTTCCCTGTGATTCACTGTGGCCGCAACATCGATCACGTCATCCCTGTTATAGGTGGACGTGATCGATGACGTCACACATACAGCCACACCCCCCTACAGTTGTAAACACACACAGGGAACACTCAAATCCTACAGCGCCCCCTTGTGGTTAACTCCCAAACTGCAACTGTCATTTTCACAGTAAACAATGCAATTTAAATGCATTTTTTGCTGTGAAAATGATAATTGTCCCAAAAATGTGTCAAAATTGTCCGAAGTGTCCGCCATAATGTTGCAGTCACGAAAAAAATCGCTGATCGCCGATATTAGTAGTAAAAAATGTTTTTTTATAAAAATGCAATAAAACTATCACTTATTTTGTAAACGTTATAAATTTTGAGAAAACTAACCGATAAACGCTTATTGCGATTTTTTTTTACCAAAAATAGGTAGAAGAATACGTATCGGCCTAAACTGAGGAAAAAAACTTTTTTTTATATATTTGAGGGATATTTATTATAGCAAAAAGTAAAAAAAATTGCATTTTTTTAAAATTGTCGCTCTATTTTTGTTTATAGCGCAAAAAATAAAAACTGCAGAGGTAATAAAATACCACCAAAAGAAAGCTCTATTTGTGGGGAAAAAAGGACGCCATTTTTGTTTGGGAGCCACGTTGTACAACCGCGCAATTGTCAGTTAAAACGACGCAGTGCCGAATCGCAAAAAGGGGCAAGGTCCTTTACCTGCATTTTGGTCCGGGTCTTAAGTGGTTAAAGGCGCAGGAACACACTAAACACCCAGCACATTGCACAATGGCAGCAAAGGTGCTAGTGCGTTGCCTGACCACAATGACAACAATACAAAAAACAACAGTCACTGCCCCTTCTTATAACTGGTCTTCACAGCAAGGAGCACTGGAAGGGCGAACGCATGTCAAAAAACACACAAAATTTCCAAGCTCAACTTACCAACCAATCAGCAACCAACCAAATTCACCTGTCTAACAGTGTGCACGCATTTACAAATACATGTGTAAATAATGCATAATGAGCGTGGAACAAGCTATATGACAATTCAAGTTTGTCATTTTTACTTTCGGTATGAAATAAGCTACAAAAAATTGATAATGTTGCGAAAGTTCAGGAATCTATAATAACCAATCAGATTTCTGTTGACCATAGCGAGATTAAAAATATTATTTCTGATTTGTTGTTACTGCTCTTTACTGATCTTCAATGATATTATTGGACTCTTATTTATAATCTGTTGAAATGTACAGTAGAAGATATACAGCCTGAAAACAATGACTGACCAACAGAGGGCATTGTTGCAGTATATTATATTTGACATACATAAACAGATTGTGTGTAAATATTTGTTAATATTGACAGCAGGGTGCCTCCTTCTAAAGATTTTTAATGATTTTTACTCTAAGTTAAAAGAACAAACTTGTACATGATGAAGATATGTAGTCATGCTCATTATTCTTTCATTCTTTCATCATTAATAAATCAATGCCCAAGATTTAACACTACTATGCTACAACATAGAGGGGATTGTATAGCTTGAAGTTAATAACTAGCAAAACTGCATATCAAATGTGAATACACAACCAGCAGTAAGTGTGGAGGGTCTGCTGCATAAATGTCATCAAATGATTCTCATTATCAGCCTGTAAATGTGTTTTATTTTTATTATTTTTACTAAGAAAAACCTTGACATGTTTGTTTATCCTTGTACTTATCTCTGTCCTATGAATTCTAATAAGTACATTGAATGGGTTATATTGTTCCATACCTAGTTGGGAACAGAAGAGTGTCACAATATACATTATATTGCTACTAACAGTGGCAGCAATATTTTGTTGTACATGCCCAATATCATAATTAAAAAGGAGCTCCAGTCTGTAAAAAAATAAAAATAAAACAAAAGTCAGCAACTACAAATACTGTAGCTGCTGACTTTTAATAAAAGGGCATTTATCTGCCCAGGGATCCCGCAATGTTGGAACCCTGAGCTAATTCATCATTCGGCTTCGGGTGCAGGCGCCGGCATTATAAGTAATTGAAACTGGCAGTGAAGCCATCAAGCTTCACAGCTTATTTCCTACTGCGCATGCACGTGTCGCGCTGCACTTTCTGAATGGTTCTGCCGTCTTCTGGGACCTGTGTGTGTCCCAGAAGGCAGTGGGGGGAAGGAGGAGGGGCCAGAAATGTTGTAGATCGCCGATTGGCAATCTTACCCAGAAGTGGGAGTGAGTAGCTGTCAAAACTAGGTACCCGCTTCCCCCCTCCCAGAAGGTGCAGAATGTGGCAGTGGAGGGAGGAAGGGTGCGAACAAGCAGAGCTTCCGCTTTGGGGTGGAGATCCACTTTAAAGATGAAATTTAACCTCCCTAGCGGTATTCCTGAGTGTGGCTCAGGGGTTAATTTTCAGTTCCAAAAGCGATAACCCCGAGCTACACTCAGGATTGCATTGCAGTATCCTGGTACTGGTTACTTACCTTGTCCCCAGTATCCTGCGATGTCCTCCGCCGGCTCATCCGCCCGATGTATTACTGTTCCAGGCTCCGTTTCCTGCGAGCGCCGCAATGCATAGGGGCGGAGCACGGCGGCAAATTCCAAAGAGTACACTTTAATATGTAGATTACATTACTGTATCAAATCATTTCACATCAGTTTTGTCCCTAGTGCTTTGTCCAGTACCCAACCTGCACTTTTATATTATTATTACTTATTACTTTTTAATTATGCTCTTTCTGCCTGGAAACTTGAGGTTGTCCATGGCAACCAAAAAGTGTCCCTTTACGTTAACAGCAGTTTTAGAGCAGCTAGAAAACAGCGATAGTGTATTAGAATCATTTGCAGAATTGAGCGATAGTGATTTGTGGGGAAATTCATCATCAGACACTGAAAGTGATGACTGAGATAATTCTGTGACTGAACACATTTCAGTGTTTTTTGATTTGATTAAAATATTGAATAAAATGTATTATTTTTATATTATTAATTTTTATAATTATTTATAGTTACTTTTTATATTATAATTTATGAGTTTGTGTTTCAAACTTTTTCATACCCGGTTGTCTACGAGACTCTTGTTTGGACAGATTTAAGTGAGTTATTCCTAAGGCCACGTACACACGACTAAATAAATCCGATCAAATCGGTCTGACAGACCGATTTGATCGGATTTGTCTGCTGGGCTATTTTGGTTTGATCGTGTACACACGATCAAACCAAAATCCCCGCCGGCAGACAGCGCAGTGACGTGGCGGTGACGTTGACGCCGCCACGTCACAGCACCAGGAAGTAAAAAACTTCCATGCATGCATCGAATCCATACGATGCATGTGCGGACAAATATGTCCGCTGGTTAGTGTACTAACCAGCAGACATGTCGGACGGACAGGTTCCCAGCAGACAGATTTTAAAGCATGCTTTAAAAGTTGTCTGCTGGAAAAACCTGTCTGTCCGCCCGTATACACGATCGAATTTGTCTGCTGAAACGGTCCGTCGGATCGTTTCCAGCAGATAAATTCAATCGTGTGTACGCGGCCTTAGAATTACAGGCCTACAATATAAAACACCAAATTTCCATGCAAAACAATGTACCACTTTGACATTAAAAAATCTGATATAATCTCTAATGGACGTTCCCTAGCACAATTCTAGGGCAAAAAAATCTATTCTGCCTCTGACTCAAATTGTGAAAGCAGGCAGAAAGTGAGGGACAATCTGCTTCTTTCTGTGTCCAACCGTCAAGAGAAGGAATTTTATTGCCAGTACAGCTTTATAGACAAAATTACATCATTCGCATGAGCACAACTGATTGGTTGGTCCATATATGGCTTTCCTTCTTGTGATGTTTATTCTTGGCTGAGACCTATAGTCTCTATAACTCTGTCATAACTTATTTTAAGGATAATAATCAGTATTCTAATACACCCACACATACATATGTATATATATAGATCAAGAAATATAAGAAATACAACAATATAAGAAAGAGAAGCAACATTTGAGTGATTTAGAAGAAAAGTAACATAAACACAAAATAATAATTTTATTTAATTCCATCACAAATCTTACCGCCAGGGAGGTTAATCTGCTTATATTTTGCCTTCTCTGGTTCATCTTGCCCCTATCAACATGCTAACAAACCTAATAAATAAAACCTCTTTCCTTTTTTTACCTTATTATAGACCCAAAAATGTAATCACTGGGTCGCTGGGCTACTCTATGCAATGTAGGTAGATTGTGACTGGTGGAAGGGGTCGGTGGGGTGCTGTACATGGCTCCAGGAAATGAATAAGTTCTACTTTCAAGAGCCCTCCCTCTCATGCAAGCTGTAGCCTGTCTCTTGGGAGGAATTATGTAAATATCAAAATACCTTGATGGGTGGGTGTCAGTCTGGAGGAGTGTGAGTTCCCAAGTTGACTGTATTTGCCTGAAGACTGCTGTATTGTGATGCTGAGCCTCCATAATCAGTAGCATTGCTAAGGGGGGGTCTCTGGTGACACCCGCCAGAGGGATGTTGACACCTGTCGGCAGGGCCCAGGGCAACACCACTGCACCGATCCGGATCTACATCGGTCGTGGACAGTCTGAGCTGTCTCCGCTGTCTCACACACACAGCCGAGCGTAACGAGGCTGCCCCCCCTCCTCTTTGTTTACATCTACCCAGGAGGAGGGGCACTGCTGTGCATGTCCCTTGCTGATCTGAGGTATGTACATTATGTGTCTGTACTGAATGGGGGGTCTGTACTGAATTTGGGGTCTGTACTGAATGTGGGGGTCTGTACTGAATGGGGGTCTGTACTGAATGTGGGGGTCTGCACTGAACGGGGAGTCTGTACTAAATGGGGGGTATGTACTGAATGGGGGGGTCTGCACTGAAGTGTGGTCTGCACTGAAGTGTGGTCTGTACTGAATGGGGGGTCTGTGCTGAATGGGGGTCTGTGCTGAATGGGGGTCTGTACTGAAGGCAGGGGTCTGCACTGAATGGGGATCTGCACTGAAGGGAGGTCTGTACTGAAGGGGGGTCTGTACTGAATGGGTTCTGCACTGAGAGAGGGGTGTCTATTCTGGGGTAGTGGCATCTGTACTAATGAGAGGAGTGTGTACTAATGAGATGGGTCTGTACTGAGGGAGGGGAGTGTGTACTAAGGAGGGGTATCTGTATTGAAGGGGAACTATAGTTGGTGGAGGGGGGTGACACCGTGTTTTTCCACACCTGATGACACCAACCCTAGTGACACCACTGTCCAAAATTGAAAGAACTGAAATCTAATGAATGAAAGGCGCTGGTAAAAACAGTAAGGTTTGAGAGGAAAGGGCTGGCTGTAAATGGTTGTCCTCCAGGCAATAAATGATCTGGGGGAGTCTGTGAATGAAAGAGAGTCTGAAGATACTCTCCCCATTCACAAAGACATTTATTGGACATATTAGAAAATATTGATTTTTGTTTTCAAAATGATTGGTCTTTTTTCATTTTTATAACAAAAGATTTTAAAACCCAGTGGTGATCAACTACTACCAAAAGAAAGCTCTGTTTGTTTGAAAAACAAGTACTGTATTTATTGGCGTATAACACTCACTTTTTTACCCTGGAAATAGAGGGTAAACTGTGCCTGCGTGTTATACGCAGGGGGCCGTGGAATTTTTTTCCCTAAAACCTCCCTCTTAAAGCTAGGGTGTGTGTTATACGCCTGTGTGTGTTATACGCCAATAAATACGGTATATAAATAAAATTTGTGTACAGTGTTGCGAATGCTAGTTAAAGTAGTGCAGTGCTGAATAGTAAAAATAAAATGGCTTGGCCATGAAGGGGGTAAAACCATTAAGGAGTTCAAGTGGTTATAGTTGAGGAGAAACCTGTGTTAAGTGTTAGGCTGCAAATGAGTTAGGTGAGGGAGATGGATGCTTACAGTGAAATGTATGTTTGTTCTTAGCTTCCACAGCTCCAACCCTAAATTTCCTGCATCAGGTTTTGCTTACTAAAAATGACTGAAAATGACCATGTAAAAAAATATGTTGATGCTTTTTAAAGAGAGTAAAATAAATAAAATAAGCCACTATAATTCCTTAAGAGGCTGGTAATACACTACTGAGACAGGCAAAACTCAGCTGCACATTCTCTTTTAATCTCTCTCATAAAAGTTTGGTTTCTTTGAACTTTCAGAGATAAAAGGAAAAAAAGTATATGTTCAGGAACCCTTATGTTCAGATTTTAATAATACCTAGGGTCTCTACCCACTTTCTAGGTTCTAGGTGTCATCCTATAATTACATTACATGTGCTATTAACTACTTCCAGTATGGGACTGGAAACATATGTATATACACACACACACAGTGCCTTGCGAAAGTATTCGGACCCCTTGAACTTTGCGACCTTTTGCCACATTTCAGGCTTCAAACTTAAAGATATAAAACTGTAATTTGTTGTGAAGAATCAACAACAAGTGGGACACAATCATGAAGTGAAATGAAATTTATTGGATATTTCAAACTTTTTTAACACATAAAAAACTGCAAAATTATTCAGCCCCCTTAAGTTAATACTTTGTAGCGCCACCTTTTGCTGCGATTACAGATGTAAGTCGGTTGGGGTATGTCTATATCAGTTTTGCACATCGAGAGACTGAAATTTTTGCCCATTCCTCCTTACAAAACAGCTCGAGCTCAGTGAGGTTGGATGGAGAGCGTTTGTGAACAGCAGTTTTCAGTTCTTTCCACAGATTCTCGATTGGATTCAGGTCTGGACTTTGACTTGGCCATTCTAACACCTGGATATGTTTATTTGTGAACCATTCCATCGTAGATTTTGCTTTATGTTTTGGGTCATTGTCTTGTTGGAAGACAAATTTCCGTCCCAGTCTCAGGTCTTTTGCAGGTTTTCTTCCAGAATGGTCCTGCATTTGGCTCCATCCATCTTCCCATCAATTTTAACCATCTTCCCTGTCCCTGCTGAAGAAAAGCAGGCCCAAACCATGAAGCTGCCACCACCATGTGACCGTGGGGATGGGATGTTCAGGGTGATGAGCTGTGTTGCTTTTATGCCAAACATAACGTTTTGCATTGTTGCCAAAAAGTTCGATTTTGGTTTCATCTGACCAGAGAACCTTCTTCCACATGTTTGGTGTGTCTCCCAGGTGGCTTGTGGCAAACTTTAAACAACACTTTTTATGGATATCTTTAAGAAACGGCTTTCTTCTTGCCACTCTTCCATAAAGGCCAGATTTGTGCAGTATACGACTGATTGTTGTCCTATGGACAGAGTCTCCCACCTCAGCTGTAGATCTCTGCAGTTCATCCAGAGTGATCATGGGCCTCTTGGCTGCATCTCTGATCAGTCTTCTCCTTGTATGAGCCGAAAGTTTAGAGGGACGGCCAGGTCTTCGTAGATTTGCAGTGGTCTGATACTCCTTCCATTTCAATGTTATCACTTGCACAGTGCTCCTTGGAAAAGTTTAAAGCTTGGGAAATCTTTTTGTACCCAAATCCGGCTTTAACCACTTTAGCCCCGGACCATATTGCTGCCCAATGACCAGAGCACTTTTTGCGATTCGGCACTGCGTCGCTTTAACTGACAATTGCGCGGTCGTGTGACGTGGCTCCCAAACAAAATTGGCGTCCTTTTTTTCCCACAAATAGAGCTTTCTTTTGGTGGTATTTGATCATCTCTGCAATTTTTATTTTTTACGCTATGAACAAAAATAGAGCGACAATTAAAAAAAAAATGCAATATTTGTTACTTTTTGCTGTAATAAATATCCCCCAAAAATATATAAAAAAGCTTTTTTTTCCTCAGTTTAGGCTGATACGTATTTTTCTACATATTTTTCATAAAAAAAATCGCAATTAGCGTTTATTGATTGGTTTGCGCAAAAGTTATAGCGTTTACAAAATAGGGGGTAGTTTTATGGCATTTTTATTATTTTTTATTTTTTTACTAGTAATGGCGGCGATCATCGTTTTTTTTTTCAGTACTGCGACCTTATGGCGCACACTTCGGACACTTTTGACACATTTTTGGGGCCATTGGCATTTTTATAGCGATCAATGCTATAAAAATGCATTGGATTACTATAAAAATGCCATACAGTGTATGAACAGGAGATCAGCGTTTCCCCCGCTGACATGAACGAGAGCTTTGTGTTTACACACATAGCTCTCGTTCCCCGCTCTGTACCGAACGATCGCGTGTGCCCGGCGGCGATCGTGCCCGCTGGGCACACGCGCGGGACTCGGGGGCGAGCGGGGGGCGCGCGGGCCCCCGGAGGCGCGCACGCGCCCCCTAGTGGCCGCAGAAGTCCCGACGTAGAGCTACGGGCTCTCGCTCAGGGGAGCCGACCTGCCGCCGTATAACTGCGGTGGCTGGTCGGCAAGCGGTTAAACTTCTCCACAACAGTATCTCGGACCTGCCTGGTGTGTTCCTTGTTCTTCATGATGCTCTCTGCGCTTTAAATGGACCTCTGAGGCCGCGTACACACGAGGAGACATGTCCGCTGAAACTGGTCCGCGGACATGTCCGATCGTGTGTACGGCCTAGCGGACAGGTTTCCAGCGGACAAAAGTTTCTAAGCATGCTTAGAAACTTGTCTGCTGGAAACCTGTCCGTCGGACATGTCCGCTGGTTAGTACGCCTAACCAGCGGACCGAAATCCCGTGCATGCGTCAAATTGATTTGACGCATGCGTGGAAGCATTTGTACTTCCTTGTTTGCGCACGTCGCCGCGTCACCGTCACCACCACGTCACCGTCACGTCACCTCGTTCTCTGTCCGCGGGGATTTTGGTCTGATGGTGTGTACACACATCAGACCAAAATATCCCAGGAGACATGTCCGATGAAAACGGTCCGCAGACCGATTTCATCGGACATGTCTCCTCGTGTGTACAGGGCCTGAGACTATCACAGTGCAGGTGCATTTATACGGAGACTTGATTACTCACAGGTGGATTCTATTTATCATCATTAGTCATTTAGTTCAACATTGAACCATTCAGAGATCCTCACTGAACTTCTGGAGAGAGTTTGCTGCACTGAAAGTAAAGGGGCTGATTAATTTTGCACGCCCATTTTTCCAGTTTTTTATTTGTTAAAAAAGTTTGAAATATCCAATAAATTTCGTTCCACTTCATGATTGTGTCCCACTTGTTGTTGATTCTTCCCAAAAAATTACAGTTTTATATCTTTATGTTTGAAGCCTGAAATGTGGCAAAAGGTCGCAAAGTTCAAGGGGGCCAAATACTTTCGCAAGGCACTGTGTATATATATATATATATATATATATATATATATATATATTTTTTTTTTTTTTACATTAGGGCTGTGGAAATTAAAGATTAATTCCTCCATTAATCGTAAAAAAATTTGATCAATAAAAATTCTTTTAACCTTCCTGGCGGTATGATTATTTCAGATTTTAGGTGCTAAAAGCGGTACCATTATTTTGTATGGAAATTTGGCATTTTACATTGTAGGCCTACAATTCTTAGGAATAACTCACTTAAATCTGTCCAAACAAGAGTCTAGTAGACATCCCGGGTATAATAAAATGTGAAAAACAAAATCATAAATGATAATATAATAAATAACTATAAATAATTATTCCAAATAATAATATAATTATAATAAAAATTATACAATAATGTAATCAAATTAAAAACACTGAAATTTGCTCAGTTGCAGAATTGTCGCTGTCATTACTTTTATTTTTTGATGACGAATTTCCTCACAAATCTCTATCGCTCAATTCTGCAAGTGATTATAATTTATAAAACCACTTTTGACATAAAGGGACACTTTTTGGTTGCTATGCACAATCTACAGTTTCCAGGCAGAAAGAATAGTTTTTTTTTATATAAAAGTACATGCAGGACAAAAGGGGTGTGTATTTTTTACATACAGTACTGTAATCTATAAGATTACAGTACTGTATGTAATGTGTTTATTTACTTTTTGGAATTTGGTGCCAATCTCCGCCCCCGTGTGTCGTAACATCGCAGGGAACGGAGCTCGGCGGCACACAGGCACTGTGTGAATCGAGCAAGGACACCGCTTAATCACACAGCAGAGAGGCATCGCAGGATCCAGGGACAAGGTAAGTAATTCCCTGCCCGTGGATGCTGTGAGGTGATCCCGAGTCTGGCTCGGGGTTACCGCTTTTGGTTCTGAAATTCCACCCCGAGCCAGACTCGGGAATACCGCCATGGGGGTTAAACGGTACTAGTGGTGCAACGGATCGTAAATGATCCGTGATCCGAACGAGTCACCATATGCGGATCGGCACACCACGTGATCTGCAGACCTCCGCTGCTGCCTCGGCCATAGGAAAGGCCGCGGCTTCGGCCTAGCTCCCACAGCGACGGCCATCTTGGTCCACCCGGCGGCGGCCTAGGTGAGCCTAGAGCAGCTCGCTGACATCATCACCCGGCCTACACTGCTCGTGTTTGGCCGGCTTCTCTAGTAAGACTAAGCAAGTACTAATCTTCCTATTAAGTGGGGGAGACGTGGACCATATTACAATGGGGAGATGTCTGTGAATATTACAGTGGGGGAGATGTCTGTAGATATAGGCTACAGCAAGCCGCTTAGAGGGGGAGATGAGGGACAGGTGAGAAGTCTTTTCAGTGGATAGAAGAGGTTACAGTGGGGGAGTCATGTCTGTAGATATTACAGTGGGGGGGAGATGTCTGTGGATATTACAGTGGGGGAGATGTCTGTGGATATTACAGTGGGGGAGATGTCTGTGGATATTAAAGTGGAGGTGATTGTGGATATTACAGTGGGGGAGATGTCTGTGGATATTACAGTGGGGGAAATGTCTGTAGATATTACAGTGGGGGTGATGTCTGTAGATAATACAGTGGGGGAGATGTCTGTAGATTTTACAGTGGGGAGATGTCTGTAGATATTACAGTGGGGGAGATGTCTGTGGATATTACAGTGGGGAGATGTCTATAGATATTACAGTGGGGGAGAGGTCTGTGGATATTACAGTGGGAGAGATGTATGTGGATATTACAGTGGGGGAGATGTCTGTGGATATTACAGTGGGGGAGATGTCTGTGGATATTACAGTGGGGAGATGTGTGTGGATATTACAGTGGGGGAGAGGTCTGTGGATATTACAGTGGGGAGATGTCTATAGATATTTCAGTGGGGGAGAGGTCTGTGGATATTACAGTGGGAGAGATGTCTGTGGATATTACAGTGGGGGAGATGTCTGTGGATATTACAGTGGGGAGATGTCTGTGGATATTACAGTGGGGGAGAGGTCTGTGGATATTACAGTGGGGGAGATGTTTGTGGATATTACAGTGGGGAGATGTGTGTGGATATTACAGTGGGGGAGATGTCTGTGGATATTATATTGGGGAAGATGTCTGTGGTTATTACAGTGGGTACTATATATGGTGGTGATCCGAAAAATGTATGTGCGTTATAATTAATCGAAATTAGTCGATTAATCAATTTTAAAAAACGATTAATCGAACACAGAATTTTAATCAGTAACAGCCCTAATATATATATATATAGATATACATATCTATATACAGTATATCTATATATATCTATATATATATATATCTATATATAGATATATATATATCTATATATCTATATATATCTATATATATATATATATATATATATATATAGATATATATAAAAGATGATGTTACGCTGAGTAAATAGATACCTAATATGTCATGCTTTAAAATTGCATATGCTTGTGGAACAGTGCCAAACTACGGTACCTAAAAATCTTCATAGACAACAATTTAAAAGCCTTTATATGTTACCAAATTGCACTTTACCAGTTTTTACGCTCATAGCAATGTGCCTCTGATCTTACCCTCTAAAAATGCCTTGTGATCAAGTGCAAGAATTTTAACCTCCCTGGTGGTATGATTATTTCAGATTTTTGATGCTTAAAGTGGTACCATTGTTTCACATGGAAATGTGGGCCCAGATTCACAAAGCGATTACGCGTGCGCAACTGCTGTTGCGCGTGCGTAAGTCTAAATGTGCGCGTGCGTATAGTTGCACGCGATTCACAAAACAATATACGCCAGAAATCTACGTTTTTTGGTCCGGCGTAATTGAGTTAGACCTTCGCTTCCCTTCGCGCAAAACTGCGCTAGACACACCATTGATTTGCTAGTCAAATATGCTAATGAGGGAGTTACGGGGATTCACAAAAAAACGCAGTTGCTGCGCAGGCTACGCGATGTGCGCAACAGCAAAATGTCCTGTCTAAAGTTAGAGGACCTAAAAGCTGGTCTAAATTTTGAAAAAAAGTCTAATTGTCAGATAAAGCAACACTGTTAGTGAGGAGTTCAGCAGTCACACGTGTTGCCCAACAATCTGTATGCCAACATGCCAGGGGCATCGTCGCGCATAGCTATACTACTGACTTTAGATGAACAAAGAAGGAGGAGGGCACGGAGGATGGCACTAAGGAGGGCACGGGAGATGTTTTTTTTTTTTTTATTTGCTTATATAAAATTTACAATTTAAATTAATCTAATACAATATTCTTATCTGATACAAGCCCCTCACTCTTCACTTGATATATCACACACGCATAGACATCTTTGGCATGAGTGATTCTGAGGTGTCTCGCATCTTCAGATTCACCCCTCATGCCATCCTGGAATTAACCACAACCCTGCAGGAGGACATCAGCAGCCCAACACATGGCACCACCCATGACACCCATGACAGCTACATATACAATCCGAGCCCCATCCCCACAGATTTCGAACAGAACATGTATGGGGACAGCTGGCTGGTTGGTGAGTGACATGGGAGTCAGGCATGACTATCCCCTCCCGTGATGCACATCACAAGTGGCACATGCATGACTAACATCCTCTTGTCTTTTCCCTTCAAGGTGACTCTGCATATGCACTGGTACCCCATCTCATGACCCCATCTCATGCCAGCTCACATTATGCATCTTTGCACGTTAAACACACACATTAATCATGGCACAATGAGAATGCATGCATGCACACCACTGTGGTCCCTAGCACACACACCCCACATCCTCATCACATTGGATTGGCACCAGTCCACCATGCAAGACTGGTGAGCAGTAACGCCACGTCAAGGCTCCAATTATGTCACTGTACATTCATACACCATTCACACGGACCTGGGAATCACTTCTCCCTGGTCCTGGGGAACCCTTCTCCACCAAAATTGAGGGTGACACCCCTTTTCCGGCAGGAATGTCACCCCCACATTCACACAGCATTCACAACCCAAAAAATGCCAAAAATGTCAGCAAAAAAAAAAAAATGCATAGAAAAAAAAAAATGCATAGAAAAAAAAAAGGCAGAGAACAAAAATAAAAATGCTTTCAAACCAAAAAAAGGGGGGAAAAAAAATTAATGCCCTCTGCCTGAGCCACGCCTGGGGCGCCCCCGGCCACGGCCCCGGACCCTCAGGGGAGACGCATGGGGGAGGGGAAAAGCCGGGGAAGGAGGAGCAGCCCCTGAGATCTGCCCACCTGGCGGCCTGCCCTCCAAGGCCACGGCTATTCTGTCCAGGGCAGCACCAAGTGTTGCCGTGTTGCCCTGGATAGCCTGGGTAAGGGCCCTCACATCCTGCCCAACGCCTGCTGCTGTAGTTTGCAGGTCATTTAGGCAGGTTGTGGAGGCCCGGGAGTGGGAGTCCAGGTTACCCAGCCTATCGTTGATGGAGGACAGGCTCTGATCCACCCGCCCCATAGTCTGGCAGAGCTGTCTCAGAAGGCGGGTCTGGGTGGCCAGGTTCCTTCTCAGACTGGCGGGCAGGAGATTGGGCGCCCCCCTGGTGCTCTGGGATGACCTCCTGGCTCTTGCTGATGGTTGTGGCCGGGGAGAAGGGGAGGCCCTTGTGAGGGGAGCCATGTTGGGGGAGGAGGGGGGGGGCTCCCCCTTAGGGAGGGCAGGCTTCTTGCAGCCAGAGGGGAAGAGTCCGCAGAAACCAATTGTCCAGTGCCTGCCATGGACTCCTCCTCCTCATGATTCTCCTCCTCCTCATGATCGTCCTCCGCATGATCATCCTCCTCCTCTTGTTCCTCCTCCGCGGACTCTGGCCTTGTTGGGGGGCCTCATTAGGCTGCTGTCCTGGCGTTGGAGCGGTCAGGCCAGATGGCCCTGCACCCTCCTGCACAGCTGTGGATGACACAAACCATTCACAGGTTGGAGGATCCACACACTTGCCACATATTCCCTTTCACCCCCTCCCCCACACATGCTACACACCTGAGAGAAATAAAAACCTTACCTGGCACCGCGGGGACCGGACTTGTGTCAAAGCCTGGCAGGCCCTCCACTTCATGCCGGTGAAAGGTCAGGGCCACCACACGCTCCGTCGCTGTAAATCTAATCCGGCATGGTGGGCCCCCTCCTGTGCCCCTGGCATGGGCATTTATTGCGGCCATTTTTTTTTTCACCTCACGCCGGAGGTCATTTATTTTCTTTTCAATCCCAGACCGGGTCCGTGTCTCCCCCTCCCCCGATGAATTGACCTGCTCCGTGATCATATCCAATATCTCCCTCCTCCTGGCCGGGGTGGTGGTGGCACTCTGCGGGCCGTGGAGAAAACGCCCATACTCGCTAATGGCCCGGGCAAGAATTCTTTTTTCCCCCACTGTAAAATTAAGCTTTCTTTTTCTCTCTGTCATACTTCCAAACAAACTCACTAGCAGTCACCAAAAATCAGTCACAAATACAAGCACAACCAATCAGACAAGAACACACACAAAGAGAAAAAGAACACCCAAAAATCACACTAGCACTCAGCAAGAAACAGTCACAAAAAAATCAGATGAAAAAATAAAGCAAGAAAACAAACGCTCAGAAATCTATCAATCAAACAAACAGTCTCAAACACTTATCAAAACTCACTTTCACAAAAATACCAACAAGCACTAGATCACACAGAACACTAATCTGACAACTACAAAACACACTCTAACGAACAACAGAGCAAAAGCACTTGATTCAATGGGAAGGGACACAAAGGGATGTACTTTTGCAATGGAAGTGCGTTTGTGTGTGTCTATTTATGCTGTCTGCGTAGTTCACAACGTTGCCCTAGTCCATTTCCAATTTCACTGATTGCGCCGCTCCCGAGTTGTGAGCATGCGCACAACGGAGCTGACATGGTTTCCTTCACGCGCGCATGCGCGAGTCGGCCGGCCCTTCATTTGCATGGGGTCACGGCTCATTTCAATGTAACACGCCCACGTCCCTCCCAATTTGTATTACTCCTCCTTACGCCTCAGGAAAAAACCTTACGCTTGCGCAATCTCTTGCGCAAAAGCTTCGTGAATCGCGGGATTACGCGGCTAGATTGCGCAAGTCTAACGGAAAAGTGGTGCGCTACGCCGGTCCAATAATGCGCCGATGTACGTGAATCTGGGCCGTGGTGTTTTATATTGTAGGCCTGTAATTTTAGGAATAACTCACTTACATCTATCCAAACAAGAGTCTAGTAGACATCCCAGGTATGATAAAGTTTGAAACACAAAATCATAAATGATAATATAATAAATAACTATAAATAATTATAACAAATAATAACATAATAATAATAAAAATTATTCAAAAATTGTAATCAAATCAAAAACACAAAAATTTGCTCAGTTGCAGAATTGTCGCTGTCCATACTTTCAGTGTTTGATGACGAATTTCCCCACAAATCACTATCGCTCAATTCTGCAAGCGATTCTAATTTATTATAGCCATTTTCTAGCTGGTCTAAAACCGCTTTTGATGTACAGGGACACTTTTTGGTTGCTATGGACAATCTCCAGTTTTCAGGCAGAAAGAATAGTATATATAATATAAAAGTGCATGCAGGGCACTGGACAAGCCACTAGGGACAAAAGGGATTTAAAATAATTGTATACAGTAAGATTACAGTGTACTGTATGTATTGTGTGTTTTTAATTTTTTGAATTTGGTGCCGTGCTCCGTCCCCATGCATCGCAACGCTCACAGAAAACAGAGCTTGGCACTCGGGCACTGTGAATCGAGCGGAGGAGGAGACAGTGGGGAGACATTGCAGGATCCAGGGGTCAAGGTAAGGAACTTTGCCTGGATCCCGCGATGCGATCCCGAGTGTGGCTCAGGGTTACCGCTTTTGGTATGGAAAATTCACCCCGAGCCACACTCAGGATTACCGCTAAGGAGGTTAACAAACTTGCTTGCAGGCTCCTACCTGTTTCTGCTCTGAAGAAAAAGCTGTTCGTTCTTGTATTTTTTTAATCTGAATGGGAATAACTTTTTCATTAATCATCAGCTGAGGTTCTAATCAGGAGAGTGGCAGCGTCTGAAGTATCTTACCAAAACTGAATTTTTTGTTGCAGAGGACGACTAAAATCTTACTTCTTAGTGCAGACTTCTGGGAAAAGCAGTGAGCCAATCACACAAGCAGAAAATGACATTTCTGGAGGCGTTGCATACACAAGCTGTGTACAGAACACCCCCAGGTTGCCATATTGCATTGCATTTTACAGAAAACTACAGAGCTGCAGATTGTAAGGGACATTTTTAATAACATTAAATTAAATTACAATATGGCATATGTTGTAATTGTATATGCCAGGGCTCAAAATTTGTGCTCGCCTCCTCGCATTTGGCGAGGAGATTTATGTGCAGTGCGAGTGCCGCTCAGAGACACACATTGCGGCCAGTAACTCAACTAAGCTGCCGTGCCGTCCCTTCACAGGCTAGCAGCAGATTAGACACAAGCACGCCGCCCGGGACCGCCCCTATCCACCTCCCATAGTAGGGTGACCAGACTGTCGCCAGACCAAAATTGTCCTCGGTTTTGTCCCCGGATTCAGCAGCGGCGCCAGTCCTTACACTTGCAGAGAAAACTGCTAAAAAGAAAGACCAAGGAGTCTGGTTGCCCGCTCGTTCCAGCCCCTCCCCCTTCAGAGGGGTCGGCACTGTGTCACATCACTCTGCATTGTGTTGGCGCGTAACTGCTGAATTGCAGGACATCAGTGCTGGATCGGGATGGGAGCTCCATGATTGGCTGAGCAGCATGTCGTTTATCCACAGCCGACCGGGAACAGATGCTGCAGGACGCCAGCCACAGTAAGAGAAACGCCAACCTGAGGAGGAGAAGGGGGGGGGAGTTCTGAAGATTTTCTGATTGCTCTGTGTTGTGTGAGATCAGGGCTGGTGCCAGCATAAGTCATAGTGCCCTGCACATGAGGAAGAATAGTGTCCACTCCAAGTGTCCTCCTCCTGTCACACTGTCCCCCCCCATGTAAGTCTGACCCCCTCCTGTCACATTGTGTCCCCCCTATGTAAGTCTGACCCCCTCCTGTCACACTGCCCCCCCATGTAAGTCTGACCCCCTCCTGTCACACGGTGTCCCCCCCCCATGTAAGTCTGACCCCCTCCTGTCACACGGTGTCCCCCCCCATGTAAGTCTGACCCCTTCCTGTCACACTGCCCCCCCCCTGTAATGTTTTAGGTAAAGGAAAATGAGGCTATTAATGTACGTCCTATGTTAGAGATCAGTGGTTCAGTCTCAGCTGCATATATAGAAAAATATTTGTGTCCCCCCCATGTAAGTCTGACCCCCTCCTGTCACACTGCCCCCCCATGTAAGTCTGACCGCCTCCTGTCACACTGTGCCCCCCCATGTAAGTTTGACCCCCTCCTATCACACTGTGCCCCCCCCATGTAAGTCTGACCCCCTCCTGTCACACTGTGTCCCCCCCCATGTAACTGTGACCCCCTCCTGTCACACTGTGTCCCCCCCATGTAAGTGTGTCCCCCCCATGTAAGTGTGACCCCCTCCTGTCACACTGTGCCCCCCCATGTAAGTCTGATCCCCCTCCTGTCACACTGTGTCCCCCCCCATGTAAGTCTGATCCCCCTCCTGTCACACTGTGTTCCCCCCATGTAAGTCTGATCCCCCTCCTGTCACACTGTGTCCCCCCCATGTAAGTCTGATCCCCTCCTGTCACACTGTGTCCTCCCCCATGTAAGTCTGACCCAATGTCCCACAATGCTGCATTGGTAGACATGGGCAGGCTGCATTTTTGGGCAGGGATAAAGTTGTTGTTAATATTTATTTTTATAACTTAATTCTGTATAAGACATTTAAGTGTAATTTCATGAGATAATTTGAGGGCGTGTCTAGGGGCGGGATTAGGGGGCAGGACATGGTAGGGGTTGGGCGGGGCAACTGGTGGCGAGTACGCCTTGAGGCCTGGCTAGTAGCTCAGGACTTGAAATTTTGGGTAGTGTAGCAAAGTCTTAGTGCCCAGCTGTCCTTTTGTGGCTTCTTATCCTAGTACCACCTCTTCAGGCACTGCTAGCCCACCTGGCTGCAGCTGCCCCTTTTTCTAGCCCTCTTGGCTAAACTTCCACAGTCCTCCCAGACTGACTCTGCTCTCACCCAGTCCTCTCAGGCTGCCTCTCAGTCCTCCCCGACTGTAACACTCACCAGCCCACTGGCTGTCTTCTCCTTGGAGATCTCCCAGATGTGCTCACTTGCTCCTGCTGTCCTCACACTTGCTCTCGTGCAACTAGACAGAATACTTTGTGGGTTGTAGAGGATCCCTCCTGCACCCGAGCTCCCAAGTCACACCACTACCCCTCCCTAAACTAGGGCTGAACCTGAGTATTTAGGGGGAACTGCCCCCTGCTAACCCTTCTGTTGAGGATTGGTCGGATCCCTCATGAATACTCCAGGCAGCTCTTCCTAACCTCCACTCCCATTCTTCTAGAATCTTCTCTAAGTTTCTAGAAGTGGGGGGGGGGGTATCAGCGATGCTGCCTGTGAGTCATACCAGTCTCTCTGAGTCACTCACCCAACCCAGCCAAGCCTAAACAGTTTGCCTACTCTAACAAAAATCTAACAAGTCCTATTCTTGCACACTAAAGGGTGCTACATATACTTAAATTTGATACCTTGGGGTTGATTTATTAAAACTGGACAGTGCAAAAACGTGTTCAGCTGTGCATGATAGCCAATCAGCTTCTAACTTCAGCTTGTTCAGATAAGCTTTGACAAATAAACCTGGAAGCTTATTGGTTGGTTTCTATGCAGAGCTACACCAGATTTAGCATTCTCTAGTTTTAGTAAATCAACTCCACTGTGGCTACCCTGGATTATTACTTTTTTGCCTTTTTCATCAGTGCATGCACACTTTTATTTAATCGAGCTGTAAATATAAGTAAACTTTACATTGTATAGTGTTTTCTTGAGTTTACACAGTTAGCAATTTGATATTGTAATGCCTATTCATCGTGATATGCTTTAAAACATAACATTTTTATAAAACGTGTTATGTTGTTCCATGTTCGGTTTAAAAATTGCACAGGGACATGGAGCAAACATTGGTGTGTTATCTAAAACAAGGTTCCTTGTTTCATATCTCCCAAAGAACAATCAAATCCTATTGGATACCATGGGGAACAGCTAGTTCGAGCTTTTTGTTAAATTGTGTGTTTCATCTAACAGAAATCACCACCAACATGCTACAAGAAGCAAATATTCAGTGGTTACCTTAACAACTTGACCACTTGACCCCCTTAATAACCAAGCCAATTTTCAGCTTTCGGTGCTCTCACAGTTTGAATGACAATAACTCAGTCATACAACACTGTAACCAAATTATTTTTTTTTCCTTTTTTTCCCACAAATAGTGCTTTCTTTTGGTGGTATTTGATCACCTCTGCGGTTTTTATTTTTTTCGCTATAAATGAAAAAAGAATGAAAATTGTGTAATTTTTCCTAATTTCTATTATAAAATTTTGCAGAAAAGTAAATTTTCTTCATAAATTTGGCCTAAAATGTATACTGCTACATATCTTTGGTAACAAAACAAAAACAATTTGGATATTATTTAGTCTGGGTGAAAGTTATAGGGTCTACAAGCTATGGTACCAATTCCTGAAAATGTATCAATTTGATCACATCTGATGTACTGACAGCATCTCTCATTTCTTGAGACCCTAACATACCAGAAAAGTACAAATACCCCCAAATGACCCCTTTTTGGAAAGAAGACATTCCAAGGTATTTCGAAAGAGGCATTGTGAGTTTTTTGAAGTTGTAATTTTTTCCCACAATTCTTTGCAAAATCAAGATTTTTTTTATTTTTATTTTTTTTCCACAAAATGTTCATATTAGTGGGTTATTTCTCACACACAGCATATGCATACCACAAATTACACCCCAAAACACATTCTGCTATTCTCCCGAGTATTTTACTTTATTTATTTTAGTTTGACACGTTTTTCCCCAAAAATAAATGTTTTGATTACTTTTATTCCTATTACAAGGAATGTAAACATCCCTTGTAATAGGAATATAGCATGACAGGTCCTCTTTACAGTGACATATGGGGTCAATAAGACCCCACATCTCACCTCTAGGCTTGGAAGCCTGAAAAAAAACGATCGCAGAGTATTGCGCAGGGAGTATTGCGCAGGGAGTATTGCGCAGGGAGTATTGCGCAGGGAGTATTGCGCAGTATTGTGCGGGGGTATTGCAGAGTATTGTGTGGGGGTATTGCAGAGTATTGTGCGGGGGTATTGCAGAGAATTTTCAGAGTATTGCGCAGGGGGTACGGCAGAGTATTGTTCAGAGTATTGTGCGGGGGTACTGCAGAGTATTGTGCGGGGGGACTGCAGAGTACTGGCCGGGGTATTGCAGAGTATTGCGCGGGGGTATTGCAGAGTATTGCGCGGGTGTATTGCAGAGTATTGCACGGGGGTATTGCAGAGTATTGCGCCCAGGGTATTGCAGAGTATTGCGCGGGGGTATTGCAGAGTATTGCGCAGGGTATGCAGGAGTATTGCAGAGTATTGCGCAGGGGGGTATGCAGAGTATTGTGCAGGGGGATATGCAGAGTATTGTGCAGGGGGATATGCAGAGTATTGTGCAGGGGGATATGCAGAGTATTGCGCAGGGGGGTATGCAGAGTATTGCAGGGGGTACTGCAGAGTATTGTTCAGAGTATTGTGTGGGGTACTGCAGAGTATTGTGCGGGGGTACTGCAGAGTATTGTGCGGGGGTAATGCAGAGTATTGTGCGGGGGAAATGCAGAGTATTGTGCGGGGGTACTGCAGAGTATTGCATGGGGTTACTGCAGAGTATTGCGCGGGGGTACTGCAGAGTATTGTGCGGGGGTACTGCAGAGTACTGGCCAGGGTATTGCAGAGTTTTGTGCGGGGGTATTGCAGAGTATTGCACGGGGGTATTGCAAAGTATTGCGTAGGGGGTATTGCAGAGTATTGCTCGGGGGTATTGCAGAGTATTGCGCAGGGTATGCAGAGTATTGCAGCGTATTGCGCAGGGGGGTATTGCAGAGTATTGCGCAGGGGGGTATGCAGAGTATTGCGCAGGGGGTATGCAGAGTATTGCGCAGGGGGGTATGACGCCGGTTTGTTTACATGTGATCGTTCCATCATTGGACGAAGTGATCACGTGGTAAACGGCCGCTATCAGTGGCAATTTACCACGATCCGTGATCTGCCGGGTCCCCTGGAGCGGGAGCCCGACTCTGGGATGACATTATATAACGTAATCCCACGGTTAAGCAACCACCATGCCGCCGTTATTTGACGGCGGATGGTGGTCAAGTGGTTAAACTAGTGACACTGAGCTGTGATAGAATTCTATAGGTGACAATTGATGTTATTAAATAGCCCTTGTACTGATATTCCTACTGTACATCAAAAGTGTTTACAAGTCTTATTGTCTATTTTTTTAATGTCGTTAAAAACTACCATGTGTGGGCTCCAGAGCATTTTTCGCAATGTTATAAATGGTCATTTAAAACTTAGAACATGCTCTAAATTTTTGCGTTATTTTTTAACGTTGTAAAAAATGGTCGTGTGTGGGCTTTAACGACATGAAAATAACGTGCATGCTCAGAAGCAAATTATAAGACGGGATCGCTCGTTCTGGTAAAACTAGCATTCATAAGGGAGATAGCACATTCATCACGTCTGAAAAGCGCGAATCGTCTCTCACCAACGTTTTACAAACACAAAAGCAGCAAAAGCAGCCCCAAGGGTGGCGCCATCCGAATGGTATTTTCACTTTATAGTGCCGTCATACATGTTGTACGTCACCGCGCTTTGCTAGAGCATTTTTTTTTCACGATCGTGTGCAGGCAAGGCAGGATTAACAATAATCGGGTTGAAAAAAAACGTTTTTTTCTAGACCATTAAAAATGGTTGTGTGTATGCGGCATAAGAATAAGCCACTTGTTCTACATCAATTTACAGCCGCTAATAAAATCTATTAAAATACATAGTAGCGCCACTGCAGCATTAATGATTTCGAATGACTCATTTTCAACAATTTAGGCCATATATTGTAGAGAAGAAATTAGATTTTTTTCCATTATTAATAATGCAAATAGGATTCTAATCTTGGACCTCCAGTAAGTCGTTTTAACATGTTTCAACAATTCATCTTTGACTTGGAAAAAAATATTGAGAAAGAAAAAGCACTTTTAGTTCTAACCCTTTGTGGAAAAATACAATCACAAAAGTAAATTGTACCAGAAAAATGTCTCTAATTATACCTAGATAATCAAGTATACAAATGTCTGCTTTGAGCCTGTCTTCTTTTTCGTATGCAGGTCTGAAGTCTATAAGTTCACGTTATAAGCTGAAGAATGAGCGGTTAGCTTTTATTTCAGTGTGGTATTTCAACTGAAGTGTATTTATTTATTACTTGAACCAAAGAGAACAACCATCTGACCCTAAAGGCTTATACACATGGGTGCAAAAAACAATCCTTTTACTGTTTTTATGCATCTTTATGTAGGACTCTTAGGCCGCGTACACACGAGGGGATATGTCCGCTGAAAACGGTCCGATGGACCGTTTCAGCAGACATCTCCGCTCGTGTGTATGGGCTAGCGGACAGATTTCTCCACCCGACAGATTTCAAAGCATGCTTTGAAATCTATCCGGTGGGAATCTGTCCGCCCGACATGTCTGCTGGTTAGTACACTTACCAGCAGACATGTCGGCTCCCACCACCGCCGCGCCGCTGCCGAATGGATTCGGCGCATGCGCGGAAGTGTTTTACTTCCTGGTGCGGTGACGTGGCGGTGACGCGGCGGCGTCAACGTCACCGCCGCGTCACCACTACGTCACCGCGCCGTCCGGCGGCGGGGAATTTGATCCGATGGTGTGTACACGCCATCGGATCAAACTCCCGATCGGACATATCCGATGGAAATGGTCCGCGGACCGTTTTCATCGGATATATCCGATCGTGTGTACGCCGCCTTATAGTCCATTATAGCCAATGTGTCCATGAACATAGCGGCTCTAAATGTCTGGAAAATATTATATGATTGTTTGTTAGTCATAGTAAATTGACTAATCATTTTCTATTGTTCCGTTTCGATAAGCAGTGAAACACCTTAAACTTTAGAGAACAAGTCCAGCTGAGTGTGAACAGCTACTGTCTGCTAGCTTCATAAATAAAATGGTAAAAAGCATACTACAAAGAACAAAGGATACCCTTAGGAGAGACCTCAAGAAGGAGGTGTCCTGGGGGCAACAGAAGGCTACTGTAGGAAAAGAGGGGATATACTCATGTTATGGGAAATTACAAAAATATTTTATTAATGAAAAAGTCGCTACAAAACAAGTTATATTTAGCAGTTAAAGTGCTAGTGCAAAAAAAATGAACAAGCAATTGATCTTAATATGTGGACAATATGCACCAGTATGGGACTACTATGTGCTATGAATAAACAAACATAAAAGACAATGACGAACATAAAACATATATAGACAAACAGTCCAGACGCTAAAGTAATCACATCTGCTGTAATGTCCAATCTGATATACCGAAATAGATGTGTATAGCCTGAAAAAGGAAAAAATATAGATATAAATACTAGGGAACAGAACAGCAGATGTGACCCCGCGGGAGGTAGGAAGATGGATGGTGCAAAAAGAAATGGGGATGAAAAATGCCTGCATATGTTGAATATGGATGGACAAGGTAAGGGAGCCCGCCCCTTAGGGTGAATTATGCTCTGGCCCTATGTCCTGTTGCGGCATATGGATATTCCCCGATCATGAGGTAGTGTAACACCACTATAGATGCAAGTTGGTCAAAAAAATGACATTATTTGAAAAATCAATTGGACAGTAATTGTCTGATGAGTCTATATAGTGTCACTGGCGGCCACGACTGTAAATGAGTATAACTGGACAGTTCCTATAAAGATTGTTTCTTCAACTAATGAGTATGGATACAGAGCCATGTGAAAAAACTGGGACATCAGATAAGTTGTTTATGTCAGTCTTACCAAATCCCTGGTTTAAAACATAGCAGCACTGACATCCAGCAGATACAGGGTAAAGTCTACCTGATGTTGGTGAGGTTGTATAACCGGGGTCCTCAGAAGATCATCGCCGATGATATGCATAATCAAGTACCATATTTATCGGCGTATACCGCGCACTTTTTTGCCCTGAAATTCAGGGCAAAATCGTGGGTGCGCGATATACGCCGATATACGCTTCCCGCGCCGAGTTTGAATTATTGCGCCGGCATATACCGAGCGCAGTACACTCCTGTATAGTCGGGCAGGCCCGGACGCACAGGACGTGACCACGAGAGGAGCCGAGCCTGCCCGACTATACACGAGTGTACTGCCCTCGGTATATGCCGGCACAGTAATTCAAATTCAGCGTGGGAAGCGGAAATCAAGCAGGGAGGACACCGCAGAAGGACGCCGGACCCGATGAGGAGGACACCACCGAAGCCGCAGACGGACGCTGGACCCGACGAGGACACCACCGAAGCCGCAGATGGACGCTGGACCCGACGAGGAGGACACCACCGAAGCCGTAGACAGACGCTGGACCCGACGAGGACACCACCAAATACGCAGACGGACGGTGGACCCGACGAGGAGGACACCACCGAAGCCGCAGATGGACGCTGGACCCGACGAGGAGGACACCACCGAAGCCGTAGACAGACGCTGGACCCGACGAGGACACCACCGAATACGCAGACGGACGCTGGACCCGACGAGGAGGACACCACCGAAGCCGCAGACGGACGCTGGACCCGACAAGGCCACCGATGGACGCCGCGCAAGGCACCAAAACTGTAAGTACTAAAATCTTTTTTTTTTACAGGAATGCGGGTCCACTTTAGGGGCACGCGCTGTACGCCGGAGCGCGCAATTACCCCGATAAATACGGTAGTTGCTGTATGTGATCACATATGCTCTGTATGGGAGCCGCTCATGTTTTGTTCCAGTAACTCAAAATTGGCACGCTGCGCCGTACCATCGTACTTCCGATCCAAGCGGCAGGGGGGGTGTGTAAAGAGAAGTGTACGGCTCCATAAAACAAATAATCCCCGTTGCTTCCGTCCCAAACAAACCAAGAGGGTGCTGGCTGTGCACAATTAGCATGGGATGAAGGAAAAAAATCCTGGATTGCCGCACTCCTCGGAAAACGATGTCTTTATTTAAGCATAAGCAAACAATAACATTTCAATAGAAAAAAAAAAAAACAGCCAAAATGCATGCAGTCAAAAACGGTAAATGTACAAGGAGAAAAGGGCTGACATGTTTCACATCATGTGATGCTTACTTGTAGCTAGTGAACAAATGACCAAAATGTGTTTAAATGGAGGAGGGAATGAGGTGAAATGGGGCGTTTCACCAATCATTTCCAGGTGATCATTAGTCAAAGGAACACTAATATCCTTGATGTATCACACATGTGGTGCTCCTGTATGTGGGGTTGAAAAAGTTTTGTGAATAAAAAATATCTCGTTTCTCAATCTCTTGATAATAAACCAAACAAGAGAAAGGGAAAAAAAAAGAAAAAAGGAAAAACCCCATGTGTGAGACACATATATATCATAACCAGTGTGAAAAACGAACAAATAGAACAAAACAAATGTTAATAAGATGGTGTGACGTTATAAAATAGACATATGTGGCTATAGAATAAAATAGGCAATAGATAAAGAATGTGAGAATTCTGAAGACTGCAGCCTTTAGTAAAAACAAGCAAGATTTATATGTATAAAAATATGATGTTTTGATTAAAATGGTATATATGTAGTTATGATACCATGCACTATATCACTGGGGTTTTCTGGTTTGTATGTCGTTATTGGACATAAATAATCCTTGTAATGTTTACATAAAAAGAAAAAGGAAAAAAGGGAGCAATATGTATGCTCCGAAGAAACCTATTTTTTTTCTTTAAAAAAATTGACATAATGGACATAACGAACGAAAACCAAACCTGAAATGACCCAGTGGTATGTGTCAAGTGAAGAACCTCTTTTAAGAAACTCCACTGACATTTATCCTCTATTTTTTGTTTCCTTATTTGAAATAGAGCACAAGCTTTGTGCTTACTTTAGAAGGGGAAATAGTAAAGGAGCTGCGATGTTCCTAAAGTCTCTTGAACCTGCCCCCCCACTGGAGTAATGATTCCAGCTTGCAATGGAGGCTACATGTGAGAAGAAAAAAAAATTGATAAATGAATGAAAAAAACATTTTTTTCTCCTTTAAAAAGCACATCTACAGGTGCTAGATAAAGAGAAAACGCCTGCTCATTTTTAGATGGAGTAATCAAAAAAGTTTGGCCAAAGGGAAAATGTGGTGTGAAGTAATATAGGCCAAACAGACCCAGCTAATAAAAGTGGGACACATCCCACTCAAAGTTGAGCCCCGAATGGCGTCTGGAATTGAGAATGAAAATCCATCGGACTTCTTGCCTGCACAGTATGTTAAATTTATCTCCACCTCTGGCTGGTTTTGTAATTCTTTCTAGTCCTTGGATGACTAAACTAGAAGTATTTTTGTCATGAACAATGTTCCAATGCCGTGCGACATTGGTAGCATGGTCCTTATCGATGTCGTATAAATGATCATAAAGGCGAGGGGTGTGTGTAGCGTCCGGAGGCTGTGACGTCACCAATAGTGATGAGCGGAATACGCCATATTCGATTTTGCGATATTTCGCGAATATTTCGAAGAATATTCGTGATATTTTATAAAAAAAAATAAAAAATTTGCGAAATTTCGCCAATGCGAAATTTCACTATTTTTTTTTTTTTGGATAAAATATCACGAATATTCGATATTTACGAATATTCGCTATATTTTATAAAAAAAAAAAAAAAAAATGCGAAATTTCGCTATTTTTTTTTTTGGATAAAATATCACGAATATTCGTTATTTACGAATATTCGCTATATTTTATTTAAAAAAAAAAATTCGCATTTTTTTTTTTTATAAAATATCACGAATATCACGAAAAAAGAAAAATTGAGCAATTTCGTTAATGCGAAATTTCGCTAGTGCGAATGCGAAATTGATTGCGAAATTGATTGCGAAAAAAATACGAATATTCGAAATAGCGAATATTCGCCGCGATATTCGAGTTATTCGCGAATACTCGAATATGCAAGTCTAGTCACCAACCTCTCCAACATCAGGTAGACTTTACCCTGTATCTGCTGGATGTCAGTGCTGCTATGTTTTAAACCAAGGATTTGGTAAGACTGACATAAACAACTTATCTGATGTCCCAGTTTTTTCACTTGGCTCTGCATCCATACTCATTAGTTGAAGAAACAATCTTTATGGGAACTGTCCAGTTATACTCATTTACAGTCGTGGCCGCCAGTGACACTATATAGACTCATCAGACAATTACTGTCCAATTGATTTTTCAAATAATGTCATTTTTTTGACCAACTTGCATCTATAGTGGTGTTACACTACCTCATGATCGGGGAATATCCATATGCCGCAACAGGACATAGGGCCAGAGCATAATTCACCCTAAGGGGCGGGCTCCCTTACCTTGTCCATCCATATTCAACATATGCAGGCATTTTTCATCCCCATTTCTTTTTGCACCATCCATCTTCCTACCTCCCGCGGGGTCACATCTGCTGTTCTGTTCCCTAGTATTTATATCTATATTTTTTCCTTTTTCAGGCTATACACATCTATTTCGGTATATCAGATTGGAAATTACAGCAGATGTGATTACTTATAGCGTCCGGACTGTTTGTCTATATATGTTTTATGTTTGTCATTGTCTTTCATGTTTGTTTATTCATAGCACATAGTAGTCCCATACTGGTGCATATTGTCCACATATTAAGATCAATTGCTTGTTCATTTTTTTTGCACTAGCACTTTAACTGCTAAATATAACTTGTTTTGTAGCGACTTTTTCATTAATAAAATATTTTTGTAATTTCCCATAACATGAGTATATCCCCTCTTTTCCTACAGTAGCCTTCTGTTGCCCCCAGGACACCTCCTTCTTGAGGTCTCTCCTAAGGGTATCCTTTGTTCTTTGTGCTTATGTTTTTGGCTACGGTGAAGACCCCACACGTGGGGAGTGCTTACTCAGTACAGTCGCCACTACATATTAGCAGTTTTCCTGCATAGGACACACACTTCTTTTCTTTTTTGTTATAAAAATCATACTATTTTAACAATTAAATTACAGAAAGAACACTAATAATCTTGATATGGTGGAAAAATTTGTAAATAACAAAAGAAAGTGAAAGAAAGGCAAGTTACATGAAGGGAACAGGACAAAAAAAATGTCTTTAACCACTTCAATACAGGACACTTCCCCCCTTCCTGTCCAGGACAATTTCAGCTTTAAGCGCTGTCGCACTTTGAATGACAATTGCGCGGTCATGCTACACTGTACCCAAACAAATTTTTAAAATTTTCTTCCCACAAACAGAGATTTATTTTTGTTGGTATTTGATCACCACAGGGGTTGTTATTTTTTGCTAAACAAACTAAAAGAAGACAACATTTTTTGACAAAAATAAGTTTCTCTTTGTTTCTGTTACAAAATGTTGCTTTCTCCTTCACTGATGGGCACTGGTAAGGCTGCACTGATAGGCACTAATGAGACCGCACTGATAGGCACTGATGAGTTGGCACTGATAAGGTGGCACTACTATGTAGAACAGATCGGCACTGATATTTTCTGTGTGAGGAGATCTGCACTGTTTCTGGAGGGAGGACCTGTTCTGAACTTCCCCTCCAGTTTATGCTTCAATTCCCTACTCATTACCTGCTCAACAGTACACAGAAACAGCCCCCTCCTCTCCTAAATTGCCACCTCCCTTGTCTGTGAGCTGCTGGGACACCACAAATCCCAGCATGTCAGGAGAGGGGAGGCAGCCGCAGTGTGTTAGATCAGGCTTGTGCTTGTGTGTGTCTGTGTATGTTTATTGTGCGTGTGCCTGTCTGTGTGTGTGTATATTGTATAATGCATGTGTACCCACTGCCACTCAGCAGAAGCAAATCTACGTAAGTGAGGGGCAAAATAAAATGTTTCGGAGCTCACAAAGAACATTACAAGGACCAATAACAAACTATTTAATACAAAATATATTACAGAGCCATTAACCACTTTAGCCCCGGACCATATTGCTGTCCAAAGACCAGAGCACTTTTTGTGATTCGGCACTGCGTCACTTTAACTGACAATTGTGCGGTCGTGCGACGTGGCTCCCAAACAAAATTGGCGTCCTTTTTTTCCCACAAATAGAGCTTTCTTTTGGTGGTATTTCATCATCTCTGCGGTTTTTATTTTTTGCGCTATAAACAAAAATAGAGCGACTATTTTGAAAAAAATGCAATATTTTTTACATTTTGCTATAATAAATATCCCCCAAAAATATATAAAAAAACGTATTTTTTCCTCAGTTTAGGCCGATACGTATTCTTCTACATATTTTTCGTAAAAAAAAATCGCAATTAGCGTTTATTGATTGGTTAGCGCAAAATTTATAGCGTTTACAAAAAAGGGGGTAGTTTTATGGCATTTTTATTAATATTTTTTTTTTACTAGTAATGGCGGCGATCAGCGTTTTTTTTCGGTACTGCGATATTATGGCGGACACATCAGACACCTTTGACACATTTTTGGGACCATTGGCATTTTTATAGCGATCAATGCTATAAAAATGCATTGGATTACTATAAAAATGCCATTGGCAGTGAAGGGGTTAACACTAGGGGGCAGGGAAGGGGTTAAGTGTGTTCCTGGGTGTGTTCTAACTGTATGGGGGGGTGGACTCACTAGGGGAAATCACTGATCTTCTGTTCATACATTGTATGAACAGAAAATCAGCGTTTCCCCCGCTGACAGGAACGAGAGGTATG